>VZSE01014033.1:2055998-2175233 GCA_013398275.1 Promerops cafer | reverse complement strand
TATATACACATATATAAATGAATTGGTTAATCTGATTACTCTTCCTTTGTTTTTCCAGTTGAATTAATGCATATTATAGATAAAAAAATAGCTTTCCCATGATGTGGATTTGCTTTCTTTTTATGAAGCACATAAAAATAAATACTTATCAAAAGCTAGTTAACAGCTATACATTTTACATTAAGAAAAGCATAAATTTGAATTCATAACAGCTTTTCAAGCAAACAGAAAAAAGCCAATTTCTATAAAACTAAAATGTGTTATAATGTGTAATCTTACAGGAATGCAAAACAGATAAAAAGAGAAAGAAATCGTGTCCCCTAGGTGTGGTATTTCTGCAGATTCATGGCTTTTGAACTGGGTAAGTTGAAGCCTTTTGAAACAACGTAGAAACTGCACATACACCACATTCAGACTGACCTTTTTTTTTTTTTTTTTTTTTTTTTAAGCTTCATGAATCTGAATTAAGTGTGAAAAAAGATAAGTGAATAAGAACTGTTTCATTAGTGACTCTTAACTGGAAAACACTCAATCTTCTTCTTGTCTAAATTACACCAGTACCAGGTGACAGTATGTCAGTAACCTGACTTAGACCACTTATTAAAACTTTGTAGACTGACACACTCTTGCAATACACAGCAAAACCTTTTGTTTTGCCACTTATGAAATGTTTACAGGATTACTTTCTTTAATATCTCATATAAAATCATTATTTACTGTGCCACTAAAGATATCACAGACTCTAGGCTGTGTTTATTAAAATGTACTCCTAATGTTTTCACAAAGGGATCACAGAGTTATTAAAACACAAGCATTTTTGTGAGGCCTAAATACAATTGTTTGTAACAGAGAAGTAATTGCATACAATAAGTGTGTATGAAAACAATAGGATGGGAAATGATTGGCAATTTTTTTAATGTAAAACTAGTATTGACATATATTACAATATTTTAAAAGAAAAATATTTTTAATATATCCCATATATTTATTTTATTACACTTTATTATTTTTCTTCATTGTTTTAGAAAATGGAGATATTCCAGTAAAAATTATTAACGAAAGGTTCTTCTTCCCATTCCAGATAGCATTTTTTCTGATAAAAAAGAAAAAGAAATCTAAGGTCCTAGCTATAGGAGTAAGAATGAAGAATATATTTTTCTGATTTCCAGTGTTCATGACACAGTTTTACTGCTGGCATAGGAAAAAACTGCTGTTCTTACCAGCATTGCTTACACCTGAAGAATTGCAATCATCTAGAAGCATTTAATGCCTTAAGGCTGTTGAAAAAAAGACCTTTAAACATCTATTCTGGAACTACACATGGGAGTAAAAGTGGCTTTTCTGTGTGCAAAGAGGATACATGACTGTGATACATGCTGAGCACTGTGAATTGGAACCTGGTTAACACTGATCATACAGATGTCATAACAGAGACAACCTCCAACTGCTAACAATGCAGCACTTCTGGTTCACTTTGTAATATTTCCCTTAATATCCTTCCACTTCATTACAAAAGCAGTGAACCTGAACAGTCATGCTTAAAAAAATAAAATACGTTTGCTTCTCAGGTGAATTTGCAGTTGCTTGTCCGAAACTGCTGCACATATCATGTATCTATAGGCTGATGGCAGTGAAGTAGTTACAGTAATTTCATCTCCTCTGCAGTGGCCATTTGAGTGTTTGCTATCCTGATTTGCTGCCATGCCAGCATGTTAAAGCATGAGAGTTTTTGTCATTTATCATTCTTCAGCCAATCCTGGGAAATATGACCATTTTTGTCCTCTAACATTGCTAAAGCATGCTACATCTTGTAACCACAATCTTAATTCCCTATTCATCATTCATTCATCTTACAGTCCTTCCAGCCCTGGTGCCTGACAGGCCTACAGCTGCTCAGCCTCTGAAGGAGAACAGCTCATACACACACATAGACATGCGTGTCAGGTCAGTGAGGAAGAGACAAGAGAAGAGGCAAGTGATATGGCTGAATGACCCTGGTCAGCTCAGGCTGGCCTAGAGCTTTATAACAGGCAAGAAAAAACAGTTCCATAGCACAGCAGAGCACAATGTGCTTGAATATTTGAAGTTTGCATTTTCATGTATTATAATGATGAGTAAAAGTAAAAAGCTGTCAAGAAAATTCTTCCCTGGCAACTTAAATATGCTTTCTCACACTTGGGTGATCTGAGAGTACATGAATACATTGTAATCAGCTTTACATTGATAACAATGAATTGTCCATTCCTATGAAGGAAAGTCGTGAAGGGGGTTTTTAGATAAATTTGGGACACATTGCAAGGATAACCTGGAAGTCAGTGTGACTAATATCTAAGTGGGACATATTTCAAGAGTAATATTCTCTTGAAGTTTTCCTGAAATGTGTATTGCTCAGTGGATAGGGTCAGCCTCCAGAGGAAAGGAAGAAGTAACATCTCACAAAATTCCTTTATCACTTCTCTCCAGCAGACCACAGATGGCTGTTTCATCTTCCATGTTGTTTAATGCTAATGGCTGCAGTGAGTTTACAGGTGTCTGACCCAACTCTGCAGATGCAGTGCTGCTGAATTGGTACCCACAGAAGCAGTACCTCAAGACTAAGAGAAAATTCTGCATCAGAAAAATATCACAGAGCATTTTTGGACAACAGCAGCTCGAGCAGAATGGTGATTTTGAAGGAAACAATGATGTTATTTTAAGAGAAAAGAATAACATACACTAGTTTCAATAAAGTCATGTGAAGAAAATTCATGAGTCACCAAGAAATGTCATCACTGGATGGTGGTATCTGGAAAGGTCCTCCTGAATTACTTGTCCTAACACAGCCAAAGTTTATTGGGTGCTTGACTGATAAGTAAAATAGACATTTCTTGTCCCAGGGAGAAGAATGTGGACATGGGAGAAGTAGAAGACAAACAAAGGCTGAAAGTGGAGGAAGGGAAGCCAAGGACATTCCTTTGGCTAGTTAATTTTCTGAAGTATGCTTCATAAAGGTTCTAATTTATAAGAATATATGCATTATGGTTCAGCATAATTATTTCACAGTGTAACTTAAAATATCCAACTGGATGCCAATTAACATGTTATATCTGAGCCTGTTGACTTTCTGCTGTAATTCTGTAGCAAAACACGGTGAAAGGGTAGATAGGCTTATCTGCACATCTGTTGCTAGAAGCCAATATCTTTGCTTTGCAGTTATGAGTAAGAATCTCACCCACTTACTTACTCCCAAGTCTGCTTGGGAAATGATTAGAACGGAATGTCAACTGTAGTAACGCAAGCATAGGGCTCTTACAGGAATGTGTGTATCAGCTAAAGAATTGACTTTATAAGATAGAGGAGGTGAACTGAAGCTGTTACCAGTCTGTGAGAAGAGAGGTACCACCAGCCCCCCAGTGCTTGAGACCTCTCCTCTTCTATTATCTTCTTTTCCTTTAACTGCATGGATTTAAAAAAAAAAAAAAAAAAAAAAGAAAAGAAAAAAAAAAAATAATCCAGAAATCTCTTGCTGTTTTTGTAATATCCTCATTTTACAGAGGCATAAGCTTTCCTCTCTACCTAATATCAAAAAACGCAGAAAAGTCAGTAAGTTCAGGCATGCTTGTTATCAGATCTAGTGCCTCAGCCATCTGCCTCAACAGTTCCTGAAACTGCTGATAGCTGTCTGGCAGAGATTATAACCACTGTCACTGAATCCTGAGAAGACATTGAAGAAGTCAGGCTAATATTAATTTATTTACATATCCTTGCCCTTGTAATCTATCTCTACCTATCAGCTCAGAGTAGTTTAAACTGGGGTTATAGTTCTAGTTCTGTAGGGGAAATGGCACAAGAAGATAAGAACTTGATTTTATAGGAAAGGAACAATAATAGCACTCACAATTTTCAGCTAACAGACTGACTTAACTTCACACATCCACAGAAGACAACTGTGAAAACAGGCAGAATTAGAGACACAGGGCAGGAGACAACACTGTGGTATAAATCTTTTACAGCCAGAACAGAAATTTAGACCTCATCAGGAATTGCAACACTTAATATCTGTGAGCTCTGCAGGAACTCAATAGGGTTGCATTAAATTTACCTCTCAGCATATAGTAGGAGTTGGATTCCCAAGAGCAGTGTTCAGGTGAGTGAAAGGCTGATCAGTGAGTCTCGGAGAGGTAGCCAGTGGGGAACAGGGAGAAGAAGAGTTCTTCTCTGAGACTTAAATATTTGCATTTGGCCTGGAGCTACAGCCCAGGAGCTTTCCTGATGGTAGATAGCTATTGCCATTCCTTCTGGGGGAGACTGAATGATTCCTTTAAAAGCAAGTTGTGTCATGAAACTCTAGCGACGCCTGTTTCCCATGGATGCGCTGATTTTGCACTACACCTCTTTACAATGACAATTTGTTTCCCACGAGCTCTACCAGCTAATAGAATGTATGAGCAGAGGCATGTTTTGACACCTTGTATCTCTCGCATACCCTACCGACTTTTCTCTCACCAGGACATGAATTTGGATCCCTCCCTCCTACCCAGATGCTTATTTTTCTAGAGGCTCTGCCCCTTTTTCGGTTTGACTGAATTAGGACAATGAGTTTAAAAGTTATGTGAGTTGAGGGGGTGGGTGGGGAAGACTTACAGAAAAGAATAACCTTATGGCCCATTAAGCCTGATGTTTTTANAAAAAAAAAAAAAAAGAGAAAGGGCAGCAATGACTGCCTTAGTTTTTATAGTTTGAAAACCTAGTGATGAAGCACCCTCCCAGAAAGCAGGAAACAAGCCCAGCCTATGTGGTTTCAAATCTGCATCTTTCATGATCAGGGAGATTTCACCTAATTATCAAATTATTTGCTCAGGGAGAAAGGCTCTTGTGACCTCTATGCTTATGATTTGGCAAGGAAGCAGCTGTGGAGACAGCCCTATTGTTAGACTATGAACTTGTGCCAGTATTTCAGAGAAATACAAAGTTTAGCACCTGAATCCAATTATCAGCAGCTACCTGAGTGGGTTGATCCTGAGCCCTTAGCAGTTCTCAAATGAAGGCTGCAGTGAATCAGAACATCTGTACATGAGGCTAGATATTTAAATGTCTAAATACATATTTACATGAATAAAGTCTACAGTGCCAATTTTTAAGTGTTTTGACTTGAACTAACTTCCTAACAGATGGTTATTCTGAATCTATCTTCATTTATTTATGGCTGTTTATGTTTTTACAGATATAATAAATGATCCAAAGCTTATTCCTTGTCTATTTATTTATATTTTAATAACAGTTCAAGATATTGTTGTACTGTACAATTTATAGAAATTATATAAAGACGGTCTTTCTGTGTTGTACTTGCATGAGATCCCTCTGAATATTCAAGGAAAAACTTCTATGACCATAAGGCAAAGTGAACAAGCAAAAATGAGATGTTAGAATCATCTATACTATTGTAAGCTTCAGTGAGATATTGCCATAAAATAAACATCCCCCAAAATATATGAAATAAAAAAAGAGGAGAAAATACAGGAAGATAAAGAAAATATTTAAGTACATGTATGAGAAGATTTGGAAAGTGGAATTCAACAAAATTCATTCAAATTTTCTTAATAAGTTAAAGCTCATGGTAGATAAAATGCTGGTTTTGGTATCATAAGCAGACACAGGCCCGACTCAGGAAACTGTCATGAAAATGTGTAAGTGATTGCAAAATTCAGACTAAAGTGTGTTTATTTATATCAAAGCATTTCCTAACTAAAGACACAAGTGTATACAAAGTATTAAGAAATGAAGGGTCCTGCTGCCAGCTATAGTCATGCCTCACCATGTAAATCAATGAGTTTCAGAAAAGAAAATGAGAGAGGGAGTTAGCTTTTCTCTTCCCACTATAGTGATTAATTAGCTTATTTTCAATAAGAAAAGTACTAGCTTTGTTATTATCTTGTAGCTTTTTTTCACATTATCAATAGCACCAGGAAACAACAGCTATCCATTACCCCTCTAAAAGCAAAAGGCACATGTGACCATGAAACACTGTGAGACTTCAGTAAAAAATGTCATGAGAAAGAAAATTTCTCAACTTTGAAGTTGTATTTGTTTATATGTAAGTTTTAATATCCAGGGAAAGCAAAGCTTCCTGTAATCATTTTCTTACATTACTATGACATGCATTTTAATGCATGGTTTTAACTACAGTTGTCTGAAGAAGGTTCAGAAGATATTAGAGTTGCCAACTTTTATTATACAACTTAACATGCACTGTAACACCACTGCATTTGTATCAAGAAATCAGGTCTGGAAGGAAAGACAAGGAAATTTTCCCACTGAATGATAAAGTTGGTTTATTTCCATAAGCCAAATAAATTTTTCAGGAAACATAAACTCAAAAAATTATTGATGTAGAACGGTTTTTATCGCATCAGCTGCAGAACTCCACTGGGGAAAACAGAAAGGAGAAGCCCTCAGGCCACATTTTGTGTGACCTAATTCTTTCAAGGGTATGTTTCTGCAAATTTTTAGGAAGTGACAATGCAAATGAACAACAGTTCCCACTGTGATGTTTTCATGGAACCTCTGCATAACCTCCAAACAGCAGACTTTGCACCAACACTACAGTACATAGTTTTGTTGTGGAGCTTAATTACTTTTGGATGTAAATGAGCAGAAAAACAATTATCACACACCCAGCAGAAGAAATGGTTATGCTTCTATAAATTTCTAGTATTCTACTGCTGTGATTGTCAATTTAAAGTTTCAGTCTCTGTGCTGCTGCCAGTTAATGATTAGTCTACTACATTTTGGTGAAATTGCACTCCAGTCAAGGGAAATGAAGTAAAAAGATGAGGGAAAAAAGAAACTAATATTGTTGAAGTCTAATTAGAGTAGCAGGGCCAGTGCTGGACTTAGCTGCGATGAGGTTGACTTTCTATTAAACTCAAATACACTGAATTCACTGAGAGCAAGATCAAATGCCATGATTTCATTTTCATGGGTGATGTGTTAATAGGAGTGGGATTAACTTCTTCCTCATGTAGTGATTTTTTTTACATTAATGCAAATCAGAATGCAATCATTCTGCCCTTTGCAAGTATAGTTCTAAAATCTGCCACTTTACTTTCAGAAGGATTAGTGCCATACAGCTTATTTTGAAGGAAATCACATTGCTTTAACAAAGAAAAAAAAAAATCATTCTATTGCCTTCAGCATCATCAGCAATATCTTCCAGAAATACATTTTAACAGCTTCCTATGTCAGACAACTATTTCTTACTTATATGGTTTTAATTCACGCCGCTTTGCTTCTAAATGAGTACTTGCAAGTGAATGTGCTTTCATTTAGCTGCTTAAGTTTTCCATTTTAACAACTAAAGATTGCATTTGAGCCATAGTTGATAAAAACATGCTAATAAAATTGTTTTTAAATTAATATAATTGGATTTTATCTCAAAAAAAGTAATCTCTCTTTAAAAGGCCCCCCAAACCCCAGAAAACTGCAAGCCAAACCCTCTCCCCCAACCAATACCCTGATATTAAACTCTGTATTTCATCCCTAGAACACCAATGTTATCATATTATTTCACTTCTCCTTGAAAAGTGTTAGTGGGCATTAACCATCACTTTACCAGCCATATATGCAGAAATACTTCAGGGTTCCTGACACATGATGTCACATGTGGTACAATAAGTATTGATAATGAAACCTGCTTGAATGTCAATAAATATATATTGTAGAGAAATATTACATATGAAGCTTTATCCTTCACCGACAATTATTTAATACAGAAAGATCTAAACCATATATAATTTAGATGAGGCATAATAGCATTTTAAATGGAAAAGGTCAGATGCATGTACAACACATTTTTATTTAAAATTGTGCACAAAGTCTACTTGTAGACCTTTGAAATTGATGGCAAATGTGAGTGTTTATTCAGCTGGAACTTTAAGTATTTCATATATAATGCATATGTTCCCTGAAATAGTTTAAATTGGCTACTGCAAACAAATACTGGGATGTTGTGCACACATCTCAAATATTCTATACAGCAGATTAAAAATGTGATATGGACATCAATTCCCTAATGCTTCATAATGTCTATTCAATAGTAAAAGAAATCAATAGAATTTTGTATTTGATTTTCTAAGAGAACCATAACGCCCTGCTTCTTGCATGAATACAAGGAAAATGTAAGGAATGCATGCTATATTCATATATTTTTTCTTTCTTTTTAAATGTTCTGTTCTGAGGATTTTCTCAAAAATTATTTTGAGAAACATCTTTAACATAAATGCCTCTCTTGGCAGGATTATTTTCATTGGGGAATAACTTTGATAGTCCAAACCCTCTGATGTGTCAATAGGTCCACCATGTTGTTTTTTTATCTCAAAAATGTTCTCAGCTTTCACCTGTCCTGGTGTCTCACATGAATCAGCTCTTAAAATACAGCAGTTGTACAAATTCACATTCTATCTAGATAGAAAATGACAAAAAGAGACTATTGAGTTAAATTTTGCTAAAGGTATCATCTTCCAACCTATCATCTTATACTGATGGATTCTCACATTAGCTAGAGCACCAAAGCAGCTCACTTGGATAACGTGGCATTCAATCATAGAATGACTGAATAGTTAAAAATTTTGACCTGAGCCTGCTGTCTTATGATTAGGTCCTGGCTTTTTCATTTAAAACTGCCTGAATGAATTACTGAAATTTATATTACATCAACAGAAGTACAACAAACACTGACTTTGAAATTGTCAGGCTGAAGATGTGATCTCTGTTGGTTAAAGTCCTGTAAGAAATTATTTTCCCCATGTGCTACGGAATATATTTATACATGAGGAGACTGCCATCCTCAGTTGTTCTCTTTTGTATTAATCATGAATCTATCAATCTGTAAAACGAAGCTCATGGGAGCAGAAGATAGGCTAATTCAATAAACAGAACAAAAGATTTCAGATTCCCTGTCAGAGGACATTAGATTGACCATAATTTTCTCAGCTTTCAGAACAAAGCTGAAAACTCACTTCAAATTACTATCCTCATAGTCACTATAAAAAGCAGTTACAAAGAAGAAAATAGGACATGGATCATGGTGGAAGGGGTGAGGTTAGAAGTAAATGAGATTGCTGAGCTGTTGTGAGTCTAATTAGTTTTTGGAAAATACTCAAATCCTATGATAGGTAACATTAAAATAGGTGACAAATACTTTACCCTGTAAAAGTATTTAATGTTGGGAAAAGTTGGTTAAATAGAAAATAAGAGGGTGATTTTTTTTTTAATTAGCAATGAAATAATCACATTAAGTAATAAATAATTTGTAGCTTTTACCATAATCACAATTGATTCCTTAGTTGTAATGGTTTCTAGAAAGGAAAATGGTTTAAGTTAAGAAAATGTGCTATTTAAAATGCATGTGTATGTATACTTTGTAATAAGGTATGGATTATAACTGCGTAATTGACTGACATTCCATTAAAAAGCTTTAAATTAAGTAAAGATGAGTGTGTATTGAACTGTTGCGTTTTAGTGCACTTCTGGTGGCAAATCAAGAGATTGCTCTTGAGCTGTATCACCAAGGGTGTGGGGCTGTGTGTTGAAGGGCAGTGTCTGTAATCAACACACTGGTCTGTCCCTAACAGGCGTTATCTCAAGACACGCACATGCTGTTTCCATCTTCTGAACCAAACAGAAAACATCAGGACAAAATTTTAGATTACTTTTCCATAAAATTTAAATACAACTACCCTTAGATAACTTTTTCGGTGTGACAAGCACTTATATGAGCTGAAGATCTGGCCAATTCCATTTATTTACAAAAGACAAAATGTTTTTCCCAAAGACAAATAAGTTTCTGAAACAACCACAAAATATCATCTCACCATCTTAAAAGCACCTAGCAAGACATACTTGGAATGTTTGGAAATATAACATAGACCCTAAAGAATAGTTTAATAAATCAGCATTAAAGTCTAATATTTGCTCCAGGTTTATTGACCAAGCAGGAAATAAGGGTTATTTAAATCTTAAAATTGCTAGAGCACAGAATTGAGTTTGGTTACAGGAAGAAGAACAGGAGTAATAGAGTGAGGGCAAGATGAGTTTTTTGGACCTGTAGATCATGATGCCAATGAGTAGTGTGTGACAGAGTCCACCATTTGATACTATGAACATTTAGTCCTGGAGATCATTCCTTGGAGTTATTTGCAATATTGCCATTAGACGTACTTCATCACAGCCCATGTAAACAGGGAAATGGCAAGATCATGGTCTTTAGGCATGCCTATAAGTAACAAAAAAATGAATCCACTTTTGTCCATGAAGGTGCAGTAAATGAGTAAGGAAAGGGTATTTCCTACTCCTACTCCTACTATGTAAGGTCAAACTCACTTCATGAATATAGACGCTTTTTAATTCAGGTACAAGTAGATCTGCAAACAGAATCTAAGATAAGGCATCTACCATTTTAAGCAGAAATAACAGTAGTATAATGAACATAATATTAAATACTTAGCAAATTTGCCTCAGTGGAGTTTACAAATTTGGATCTAAATATAAAATGCAGCTATTTGAATGGCCATCTGTACTCCAGGTATACATTGTGACCATCCTTTTGCATAATTTTAACACCGTTTGTTCATTACAATTTATTTATTAAAAGAAACAAATAATCTATGTTTTATTTTTCAGAGAAATATTTTCTTACAAATTACAAAGCAGAAAAAAGCATTTAAAATTATTCTACTTCATACAAATTGTTATAAGCTTCAGCATGTATTTTAAATGCTCCCTAAGAATTGGATGTTTGTTTGTTTTTTTTAAATTTGGTACCCACATTGCTTCATGTTGAATAATTAAACTGGTCAAATATATAGATGTTTCTCTGTGAATGATGAATGAAAAACACACTGTTCAGCACGTTTGTTAAATGTCATTGAATTTAGCATGTATGCTAGGAATGAAATCTCATTTCTTCTTCTAAATTTGTAGATCACAGGTTGCATTAAGTGGAGTGTAACTCCCACACAATGTTTGGATTTTGTACAATTACATATCAATAACTTCTACTAATTTCATCATTGTAGCATATCCTCTAAGATGTTGAAAATGTTGGTTTTTTCTGATGAATGTTTTATTTTTAACATAGTATTTCATAACTTTGATATTTCTGAATCCCATGATTGATTAGAATAAGGATTTGATCAAATAAAGTAAACACATTTTGTTGGCTGAAAACAACTGATCAAGTACAAAGAGATGAAAATCAAAACATAAACCCAGGTTTGAAAGGCCCTGGGCATCAGTGAGCATTGGCTGCTTACCTGATTTCTAACATGGGCTCTCATGGGCTTCAGTAGAACCCTGAATCCACCAGGGACTTTTTATGATTAATATTCTGACTATCACTTGCAGGCTTCATTTATAAATAAGAGCCCACAATAACTTCTCTTTTCTCCTGCCTTTCAGGTGTGTAGCTGGTATACTTGGATATTTATGTCAGTGGATATTTACTTTATGGCTTGCTAGCTCTAGTAGTAAGTTCCTATTTATGTCTTAACTAGCACGTGCATAAGTTTTTCAGTGAGCCACGCTACCACAGAAATATAGTCTGAAATATTCTTTCAAACAACAAACTACTAATTAACATATAAGGTACGTGGGCATGGCTACAGTACATGGTGTCAGTCATTTATAAAAATTGCTGGCTTTGCTATTTAGAAATTGATGTGTTGAGCTATAGATCTTGATACACACATTAACTTTTACAGCTCTTGGTGATATTAATACCAGGCTTTTACGTATGTATAAAGCCTCTAGGATTGTTGGCAATAGCATAAAAATAAATAAGATGTAGAAAAAACCCTTCAAACAAGAAGCCTAATAAGGCACAGGATCTTCTCTAAACTCAGTCAGAGAAAAAATAATCTTTAAGTATTTTTCTCTTTCCACATAAGCTCTGGAGGTTAATAAAACACATAAAATTGACTCAGTAGTATGACTGCTCAACTAACCCTGAAGTTTTCCACAAGATACAAGACAAAGATCATCTAAGCTTATTTCACAACTACAGTCACCCACATGATGAAATCATTGGCCTGTACTAAAAGTTAAATCAGCTTCTGGATGAAGAAAGAACATTTTTCAACAATATTACCAGGTAACTTTTAGACTTAAATTGGTATGAAGACAAAGATAAGAGAAGAAATATAGATAGCATGGTGAGTTGACAAACATTAACTGGATTTTCACCCCAACATATGAAAGTTGGAAGTCAAAGTGTGTAATTGTTTTCTGATGTCTTGTCCATTTGTCTACAGTACAACATCGCCATAGAATTTTCTTCAATTAATTCTGATTTATTCAAATAGTCTGGAATTGTACTTGAAGCTGTAAAATGAGAAAGCTCCAACACCCATGTAGAAAGGTAAAGGTGCATGATACTTCTACATTTATCTCCTTTCCAGGGTAAACAGCATTTAACCTTTCCAAGAACTGAAATCACATATGAAACAAGAAATGCAAGTAACAAGGACAAATAGTCTTTCCTTCCCCACAAATAACATAAAATGAAAGAGTAGAAAGAGGATTAGAAGGAAATGCTGTGTGATAGGTCTTCTGGAAGTTTTCGGGACGCATGAAGACTATGTACATTTAAGAGGATAAAAAATCAGATTTCATTTAAACACAACTGATATACATTTCAGTTAATTAAGATGATTATTATGATGTCAGTGGATAAATCTCTTTTGTTTCTTGCAGTGGCCTTCTGCCACTACTAACTTCACTCTCAGTTTATTTCTTTCAGGAAACAAAAGGGCTCATTTATGCAAATAAGCTTGATATGGGCAGATATGAACTACCTTTCTGATGGCTGATGTTGCAGATTTCTAATGCATTAGTTTCTGACAACACTAACTCAGTTTCCAGAATAAATCCTGTCCACTGGAAGAATTGTACAAGGCACATATACAGTTACTAAAAATTACGCCTGAACCTTCCTACAAAAAGGCTGAAGAAATGTAGAAGCAGGTAAGCAAGATAAGCCAATAATTACCAGGGACAACAAAAATTCCATATCTTCTTGCTGGAATAGACTTGCAAGTAGTTTGTCTTTCAATTTCTTGTGTCTTCATCTCTGCCACTTCATCCAGAAGAAAAGGTAGGAATTGATAGGCTTTAGTCATTGCAGAACAATCAGCCAAGCATCAGGAAGGTTCCTCTCTGGACTTTTCCATCCATTCTCAAGCTGCTAATCTATCTGAAGGTTAATTTGAACTCCTTTCTACTTTGCAAAATTACAGTTCCATTTCTCATTCTCAAAAGACTCACTAACTCTCGGTATTGGATAAATATCCAAAGTCACACAAAACTTTGAACTTCTGAGTATTCACAGACTACCTGGGCACGTGCTGTTTAAAAAATTTCACAGTCTTCAGAAAAGTCTACAAAATGCAGCTAAGCACTAAGTTTGATAACAAGCTTTTCATCAGACAACAGTTAAATCAATTAAATCTGAAACAATGCGTCACTAAGGTGCATCATTGTAATTTTCCAGTGTGAAGTCATTTGGAATGATAAGGGAGTGATTTTGTGCTAAATAAGAGACAACACAGTCATGCTCACTTTAATATTTGTACTCAAATTAAGGGCCAGGAGTCAAAACAGAAAGCAAACCTAATTTTTAGACCTTAGTCTCCAACTTCAGAAAAGTAGTTTATATACTTAAATCCATCCTAGCTTAAGAGATATAGTTGATTATGTTCTTAACTATAACACAATGCTTATGCTTATTATGTGATGTTTACCCAATTTCATTACCACAAGAAACAGTTCTTCAAGTCACTGCTGGAAGATCCTCTATCCAAACCTCAGAAGTACATTACCAGATCGAAACCTAGGTGTACAGGATTTAAATATTCCTTTTCATTCAGGATCATTTGTTAACTTTTGCACGCTTCTTTTCTGTTATATACCAATGTATAACAGAATATCATAGTTCATTCTCAGTGGTCTGAAATGGCGAATGGTATGAAATACAGTGATATGGTGTGAATACTAGCCAAGTAAACAAAGATGCTGCAGCTTATTTAGGTTCATCATGTAAACAGGCCAACCATGTGTTCATCAGGCAGGGACTGCGCTGAGCTGGGTTATCACACATGGGTAAAGTGCCACATTCTTGTGCCACACTGTCACATTCCTCACTGCCCTGGATGTAATCTCATAGACTCACAGCCTTGACAGAGAGTGCAACAGCAAAGTTGCACGATCCTTCCTCTTAAAGCATCTTCTGGGAGATACTGCTAAGGCTAATTGATTAGTCAAGAATTTTTGGGATGAACTATGACCCTGCTAAATATAAAAGGAAGTGCTAAATGCTATACAGCCCATGTTTTTCTCTTTTTCATGGTAATACAAACCTTTTGGTATTATCTAGAAGATCTATGTTAACTTGATCAAAACCTTGGAATACACTGTAACTCCAAATTCTGGATTAATCCCTGATTTAAACAAAGAAAATCTCTCCAATTCTTNGATTAATCCCTGATTTAAACAAAGAAAATCTGAACAGTCTCTCCAATTCTAGGCTGTAAGAAGAAATGGGATTAAATCAGATCCCATCTACTGCTCATGCTCAGAGGTACACAGGGAAATTAGAAAGGCATTTCTGCATTGGCAGTTTCACTCAAAATGGTTCCTTGAATTGAGAAACAATACTAAAGATATAAAACAAAATAAGAAAACAGACACTTTAGGGCTTCTGTCTGGCTAGAAAGTACTTTGCTTCTTGAAAGATAGTATTTTAATCAGATTTATATTTTTTCTATTATGAAGAGACCCAGGACTGACTCCACAATACTTTACAAAAGAAGTGATTCCATTCTATAGAGTTAGATGGAATGTCATGCAGGAGTAAACATTTATGCAATCAGATTATGTTAATTTTGTACAAGAGAATGCTGTAACCTAAGGCAAAGAAAATGAAATCACAAAAATTAATTTAAACAAAAGTGAACATAAATTGTGAAAGTGGCGCATTTTTGATAATGAAGTTTACTCACACAGTGATGTGTGAATTCATTTTCATAGACTTTTATACTTTAATATGTTTCTGACAAGTAAAAATAAATTATTATTTAAAATTTAAAACAAAGTTTTGATAAAAGCTTGTGTTAATAAGGATCAGTGTACAGGAAAAGGTAGGAAGAATTTAGCTCTGTTCTTCCACAACTTATGTATTTTCACTTATACTTTAGTAAAAGCTGAAAAATCTCTAGCCACTTTTGGAATTCCAGGCATAGATATTCTATTTAGAGTTAGACTGTATATCTACATTTTAAATATTCATACCATCTTCAGCACATCACTATATGAAATGATTCATCACTTTCCTGATACTGAGCCAAGGAAACAGGTTGGTTTCTATTTATAGAAGACTCTTTGTAAAGAAAGGAAATGCAAGGATATCTAAAGATACTAAATAAACAGCACTTAGAATTGTGGTCTACAAGTTACAGTGTGAAGTTCTCCATAAGAACTATTGAAAGGAGAGGCTTGTTCTATAACAGTCCAGAAAAAATCTCCACTATACTATTCTCTTTATGATTTCTTACAAAATCTTAAGATTTCTAAAAAATTAAAAGGCTATTGAAGTAATTTCTTGCTTTTTGTTTTTTTTTCCTAATGATACCATTGGGGGAATGACATTTTTTCCAGGACCATATAAGATTTTTTTATCGTCACCTGATACAGTGGAATAATGCCAATTAATAGAACAATGCCAGCTTCCATTAGAAGCTTTGGCTCTCATTAAGAAAGAATCAAATATTTGGACACAATGAAAAATATTTTGGCTGAAAAGTTACTTATGTAACGTGAAAAAGTTCATGTTAAAAAAGAACTAGATAGAGTTTTTAGAAATAAATTATATATTTTGAGGTTTTAAATAAAAATGGAATGATAAATTCAAAAATATTGATTGTTCAGGACATAATTTTAAATGGAAACATAAACATAGGGGTTTTCTGTTAGAGAATCAACCCTTGATTACTTTCTTCCAACCAAAAATGCCAAATTAGTAAAAGTTTAAAAATTTTAAATGACTACAAAACAGCTTTTGTCAGAATCATAGAATTATTTGGGCTGGAAGGGTCCTTACAGACCCTCTAGTTCCAACCTCCCTGCCATAGGCAGGGACACCTTCCACTAGGCCAAGTTGCTCAAAACCCCATCCAGCCTGGCCTTGAACACTTCCAGCTTTTCTGGGCAACCTGTTCCAGTGCCTCACCACCCTCACAGTGAAGAATTTCTTTCTAATATCCAGTCTAAACCCACTCTCTTGCAGTTTACAGCCATTCCCTCTTACCTATGTGCAAGGAAAATACCATTTAGGCAAAAAAAGCTAATTTATTTTGTTCAAATTCAACTCTAGGTACATTTCTACAGCTCTGATTTGCAAAAATTTGTGTATATACACAAAACTACTCACACAGTTGAGTGCAGTCAGGAGGCAGGGAACTACTCCCAAGTGCAAACTTATGTTTATGTGCGTATGTGTTTGCAAAAGCAAGGAGTTACTTTGGAACTTGGTCATGCAGTGATAAAGCCATGCAGGTATTAAAAAATCATCATTAAAATTTTAATGTAGAGCATGTGTCATAAAGCATGTAAAAGAGACAAATCCCAGCTAACCAAAAGTTTTCTTACTTTTGAGAATGCAAAAAATATATTACCTCTTCCTCATGAGTAGGCCATATAAAAAAAAATAGGGAAAGCTGAATCTGAGTTGACATAGAGATTTCTCAATCATGGAAAAATACGTTATTGTCATTTTCATTTCTGTAGAAAGTATAATAATGGAAGAGGAAAAAAACTTTAGCCTTATCTTCCATTGTAAATTTAACATTTTGTTTTCTGTTTTTTCTTATTCTCATTTCTGTATTGTCAGATATAGTAATGAATTTCTTTCTCCTGTCTGCCAAAGTCCCCTAGAAAACATTTGTAATATACCAGCATGTAAATTAATCCTGAAACTTGATTGGAAAATGTATTTTTGAATGTTTAATTCTGGAGTTCGAGCTTTAGAATTATGTATTAATTCACTTATTTTAAACATGTGTTGAAGTTTCTCGTTTCGTCATAGTTACCAAATACAATTGTACAGTAGACATTCCTAAATAAAAAAACCTCAAATCAGAGTTAGTAATCTAACCAATACTGATGCTAGGAACTCTGAGATGTGTACAGGTTACAAATCACAAAGCATGATATTTATTTTGAGGTAGAAAGAGCTGCATACTCAGTTTCTGAAGACAAAGGTTCAAAACTCACACAGATATGAATTCTATCATGAAATCTTTCAAATTTTCAGAATGTGCAGAGGGTTGATATCTCAATTCTGAATTTATTTTTGATATACTTTCTACACAAGCTGCTTCATTTTTGATAAAACTGTATCATGCTGTATTGTTACACAAACATATTCAATGGATTATCAGGAGACATATCACAGTACAAAGGCCTGAGGTATTGAAATGTAGGCAAAATGTCAGTAAAGGAAAAAGAGACACAGAAGTTATATGAATGTACAGGAGTCATATTAGTGATCCACGTAATCTCATGTGAGAATAACAGTAAAATTTCAGGAAATTGGAATATAAAATGGAAAAAAAAGTTCTCCTAGAATTAAGGGCTGTCAAACACAGCCCTAGAACAGATGTTATTTCAGACATTTTTGTGTTACTGGCTGAAATGACTCTTTCTGTTTTCCAGTTGCTGATAACTTTTTGCCTCCTTATAAACACTCCTGAATTGTCCTCCAAGGAAATGTGTGCATAGTGGGGGGAAAGGAAATTAATGCCAATGGATATATGTTCCTTCTACCATGTACAAGTATTTTCCACATTATTAGGTTTCTGAATAATTTTCTGAAATCTAGAATCCACTTAAAATTACCAAAGCTGAATTTTGAATGAAATTAGTTTAATTCTTAGCATTTCTCATTAGAGTTTGATTTGCACTTTGTTGAAGCCACTGGAAGGCAAACACAAAGGCTAACATTAGCCTAAGGTTAGTCTCTTAGTGTCTTCAACATTTATAGTACAGCAAGAGGTCAGATTCATCCTGAGGTGAATCAAAATGCCTAAAATTAGATTCTTGTTTGGAACTGACTTCTAGAGAAACTTACGACTCACAAATGAGTAGAGAGAAACTCTATAGAAATAACCCTCTTTAGCATAATTGCTAACCTTTTGACACTCTCCAATCCTTCTTTCTTCTCCTTTCCCTGTTAAATTATCTCTTATTCTGGATCCATTTTAATTTCATGTTAGGCAGGATTTTGTGTGTGTGTGTGTGTGTGCACAATGTGAAAAAATCCAATATTTTTAGTACTTATTTTATATTTTGAGGCCCTAGAGTTGGAGGAACATGTGGTATTTTTTTACCCTCTGTCCTGGAAACATTTCTTCCTGTCATTTTCTCTATGCACCTCACACATTTGTAGGTGAATTCAACTCAAAAACCCAGCAGAACTACCAACCATACTTTTTTTGTTGCTAGATTAATTTTCAGACAAAATGCTTAATTGAATCAGGTCTCTTAGGGGCGAGCTAAAGGAAGCAGGAGGGTCGTTTGGCCGGGAGCAAAGGTGAGAAAGTGACTGCCTTTTTCAGCAGTGAGAAATACAACATTCACCCCATGACTATGGTCAGACAACCTATTCCAGCTGTTGGAACAGACCCTGTCACTTTGTTTAAGAAGTTACCGAGTAAAGTTACCAACCCTGGAGACTTATTATTACTCCACCTACCCTCTCAGGTTCTCTATATTTTCTTTAACCACCCATATATAATTTTGGTAAGATAAGCTGGAGTAAAATGTAATGAGGAAAACCTTTTTTGGAATAAGCTTTTGATATGAAAAATGTTTATTTTTTTATACATATGGCAAATTACGCGCTGAAAGGTAGCAATGATTCAGCACATTACACTAATTTTGTGAGAGACACCTACAGTCATCAACATAATGAGTTTTCTGTTTTTTTTAAAAGCAAAGTACCATTTTATAGTATGTATTGAACCACTGGTAGCTCCAGGTTCAAACTGCTCCTCTCCCTCCTTCTGAATCATCTAGATACTGGCACCAGGATGGATCTCCACCTATGAAAACTAACGAATATAGACCCTGGTGCAGAAAAATTCTATTTCTGTTCACAGCTGTCCATGGTATTAGCAAATCTTAAAAAAAATCTACTAGTAAAAATAAAAGAATTAGATCTACAGTCATAGTTGCTGCTGTGTCACATTGTCCTGAGAATGTTTATATCGTCACACATATAGGAGTGACTGTAGTCTTGCACTCTCCCTACCCCCCCAAAAAATCTGCCTTAAAAGAAAATCAGTAGGTGTTCTGGTAATGAAATGGATGCATGAAAGCAAGGCATTACATTCCTGAATATGCATGCTATTCATGCTTCCTTTTTTAAAGATAATATATGAGCAATAATATGTTGCTTGTGAATAAGAACAGCAGCAAAAAATATGTAATTCTAATTGCAGTGAGTAAAAATTATGTTGAAGCAATGGTTTATGGAAGAATAAGTAGGTTTGCCTCTGAATCATTCTTGTCAAACAAATTCTATTATGGGCACTTTCGTCACAGCCGCTTGTTTTGCTTGTGGAGTCCATTTCCCCCAGACCTTCCCCGCAAGTTGCTATTCAGGAAACCTATGGTTCGCTTAAGACAGGATTAACACCTAAATTTAATCTATAGTAAAAAACCAGAGATTTATGTTACTCTTATGGCTAACTTCATATAGAAGAATTATTTACTAATTCCATAAATAATTTATGTTGCAAAATATCTCAGTAAAAATTGATAAAACATGACCAGCTGACCCTCCCCTTTATGTGTGGACAGAAGAAATAAAATGTCATATTTTACATGTTGATGAAAACCGGAACGGATAGAAGTAAGACACTGGGCACAGAAGTATTTATTAAATGTAAAGACACTAAGCAGTGAGATTGCCAATTAATTAATAACTAATGAACTGTTATAATCTCCTTTCTTACTAAGCTAACAGTATACTCCCATGGTCTCTTTTTAATAATTGAATATGAGTTGGTTTAAAAGTCGATGCATTTAAGATGGCTTTGATAATGTCAATAAGTGGGTATTCTCCTGCCTTGTTCTACTGCTGTCTAATTCACCACAATTGTGCTGTGCTTCATTAACTTCCATTTTATTATAAAAGAAAGCAAAATTTATCATGAGAACACATTAAATGGTGTGACTTTAGCTTCCTGCAATGGGCAATGTAATGATTCAAATATGTGTCTGCAACCTTATGGCCAGCTGGAGGGATGCCACTAATGTTTGAAAAATAATGGTGTTGCGTGACAGTTGTTATGATGGCAGGGGGTGATGTGTCAGTCATTTATTCCCTGTGGTAGAAATTTCATATGAGGAAGCAGAAAAAAGTATCATATGACTGGCATTTTTAAGCGTAACTTGTCTTATACTAACCAACTGGCTTTGCTTCCCTTTTGAGAGAGAAAAAAATCAGCGCTGATTTGGCCAAAGTGAATCTTACTAATTTTAAGAAGGAAGCAGCCTGTATCCTTTTAGGTAAATTCACTCCTGAATTTACCTTAAAAGAGAGTGTGGATATAAGATCAGAAAGAAGTTCTTCTAAGATTACTTCCCTGTCCATTTTAATTTGCATTTGAAAAAAAAAAATGAGCTTGGACTTTTTTATGTATGCCACTTAACATGCACCCTTTGAAGGTGGTGCCCCTCAAACTTTTATCATATTTCAAAGAGAGCAAAGGATAGCTATTAATAATATGTGTATTTGGATTGCCTACAGACAATAATGATAATAAAAATATTAGTGTCAAAGTTCTTATTTGCAAATTCCACACACAATATCTACAATGTCTCATGAACCTGACATTGGAATTCTACACATGGAAGAAGAGAAAATTGGTTGAGCCAGGATTTACTCAAAACATATAAAAGAATAAGTCTGTTTAGTGAGTTTAGCGGGTCTCTATACTCACTAAACAAATCATTTCAGGACACATGTTAGCATTAGCCTAGGAGTTCCTATTTCTCTGCAGTACTGTCAAGAGGAGAATGCATCTTCTTCAAAAATATTAATTCATAATCTAAATGTCTGAATTTTGAACCAAAATAAATTTTAAAAACCCAAACAATATTTGACAGAAGGCTAGAGTGAAATAAATTATTTGAACAGTAAAAAATAAGCCAGTCATATTATTTTATGAAAGTGTCCACCTACAGATGAAGATCAATGGAACTGATTAGGGCTAGTTAATCAAAAAATTCCACAAACAATTCCTCCCAATAATTTCCCAGAAAGATTTTGCAGTCTTCTGTAGAAATCATGCATATACTGAGCCAAAGATTATATATCATATCTTATTTAAGAGAGTTACAAAATGAATTAATATTAGATATTCATTGGCTTTGGAATGGATTTAGATTTCATTAGAAATTGAGCTTTTTGTGGGTTAATGGAGCAGGAAAAGCAGCAATCACAGTAGTAGGTCCTCATTCTCATAAACTATTAGGTAGTTTCAAAAATAAATAATGTGCATTGTTTCTAAACACATAAGGAAATAGATTTACTACATTGACTGAATATTCTTCTACATATTAAAAGCAACCACAAGAAAGGAAACAATTAAGAGCAAAAACCTCTAAAGGTCACACAGTCAGTAAAGAAAAGAGTGGGTACATTTTAGAAAATACAATTTTAAAAGGGAGAAAACAAAATCAATCTCACTGTCCCCAAGCTTCTTAACATGGTGTTGTTTTCACCTTGTTGACCAACACAGTTGCAACATATAAACACCATTATAATCTTCCATCTTGGCACCAATCCTTTCAGTTCTAGTCTCCTTGACAAAAATGGTTCCATTTTCAAGCCAAGTCAAAACACAGCTGCTGTCATCTTCCTAGCCTGGATCTCTGATGTAAGTAATCACACCATTTTTGCACACCTTTTTGGCTTGCCATTTTCCGCTGTTATCAGACTCAGAGTTCTAGTTCCGTAACTATCATTCCTTCTTCTACTCACCCCCTTCACAGTGTATCAATCTGCTCTAATTTCCATGCTACTCACCCTATCGAGCAGCTTTGAACATGTTTTATTGATTGCTCCTTACAAACAGCTTTGTATCAAAGGAGACTTACCAAAGCTTTTTTATTAGGGAGAGCAAACTGAGAGGTGACAGAGAAGGAGTGCTCAAAATCCTCTGCAGTATGAGCTGAAAAAATTTTATATCATCCCCAGTGCCAATTCTAGCTGTTCAGTTTCCCTAGAGCAGCTGCTAAACTTACTAACAGTAGCAAGCACTGATGTGTGTCAGCTCTCTTCAAAAATCTGTCAATATCTTGGCCAAATATTTTTGAATAAATAGATAATTCAATTTCAGTGCATTAAGGTGTTTCAGCAAGGAGCAGCAGCTAAAATTTTTCACAATGAAAGAGAAAATGCATATAAATCCATCTTCATCCCCCCTAGTTTCGTTCATGTGAGTCAGAAGGCTCCTAAGAGATGTTGCCATTATATCTATCTGAGAGACAGGAAAGGGAATTCTGTTACTTCCATTAAAGCTGGGGTAGAGCTTCTGAGAACCTACAGCTGCAGCCACAGAGGAGATCACTGGTTTCTTCAGAAGGTTCTGTGATCACTGAAAATTAAATAGCTCTAATATATATAATTCCCTTATGTCCTGCCAACATCTATATCCTTCTACAGACATATCTGTGTCACTACCATTAATGAACAGACTGGAGAAATGCTGGAAAAAATGAGTAAGGAGCAGCACAGAAGACCTCAAACCCTCAGAGAACATAACACTAGTCTTTATAAAAGAGGAATGCTCTTACTCCCCTCTGTGCAGTCACTACTCAAAAAGCTGTGTGAATGGGTGTATACACACAGATTCTGGGAGAGTCCTACAATGCACAAACAATTGCTTAAATATGTGAAAGTCAAGGGTTTGAATTAAAAAAAAAAAAAAACTCTGCAACTCTGTACTTTCTTTGGGACAGAGGGAAAGACTTTGAAGGGGAATGTGGAACTGACAGGAAAGCAATTTCTTTCCTAACACAGGTAAACATTAATCTCCTTAGTAAATGGACGCTAAGAGAAATATCCAGAAAGTTATTTTTATAATTTGATAAGTCTAGGGGTGTTGAGAATGTGTCTGACTGAAATATTTCAGATTAGTTAACCAAAGCTTCTCATACAGCAATCATGTCCTCTTTTGAAAAATTACTTTCATTTTAGCTGCTCATTTTTGATCAAATGATTACGTCAAAAAAGGGGTTCAGCTTGGGTTCAGCTGAGGAGCAGCACAGAGCAAATCCTGTGTGTTGCGTATAATACAGCTACTAGAAGCCATAGTAGGCTATTTTAAGCTCTTTAACTGTTAACTGATTCTACTTACTCATCTTTAAGTCTTATCTTATGGTTCCATTTATGCTGATGATGACTTCTACAATCAAAAAATCAGAAGACAACAGATGTTAGGTATGCAAGGATGTATACCATATCCAAGTTATTGAAAATAGCTATATGAAAACATGAGCTTTGTCGTTTCTTTGTTTGAAAAGTGCAAATGAGACCTATTAATAATGAAGTTTTCACCCAAGACTCTAAAAGCATTTAAAGAATTGTTATTATAAATTATAATGCTAATAAATACCATAGATTTATCCATTGAATACAAAGATCAATTTCTTTTGAATGCTCATAAATCTTGTTTTGCTTATTTTCAGAACTGCCCTGACTGGAAATAATGCGTCACTACCTTTATTATATGGACAACAAATCAGAATACAAGAAGCTTTGGAAGAGCAAAGTTAAAATCTGTTTAGGATCCTGAACTAATCCTGATTACAAACATTTTGACATCTCTTGTATTAAACATACTGACAGACATTGGAGAAAGGAAAATAATTTGATCAGGACAATTGTCCAATTAGGTGTGAAAAGCTATTTATCATATATAAAACCAAAATGTAGAGATTTTAAGCAATGTACTATGAGGGAAGTTTAGATGCTGACACAAAAGAATTTTAAAAAACCCAAAACATTTCCACAGTGGTTAAATTTCTCCCAGCAAGGGAACCATAAATTCAAGAAGACTGGTAATAACGCAAACCAAGTAATTTCATTGCTCTAATAGCTCCATTTTAACAGTAGCTTTTTCTCCCGTTAGGTTATCTTTTTCTCTTTCCTATGGTAAAACAGTGCAGGCTGTCAATTTGTTCATAAATAACCTCATCTCAGAATTTCTGATAGTCAGTTAAGCTAATTACATGATTGCAGGCAGCCCAAACCTCAAGTGGTTGTTCCCTTCTACAATCCTGGCAAAGGCTTCAGGAATTCCTGGCTACGTTAAATAAAAATTTAACACACTGCTACCAGAGATCAAGTGGAGTTATAAACACTGCAGCAGGCTTGATATTGTAGCAGATTATTACCGCAGATTTTGTTTGCTTTTATTTCAGTTCATAGTACCCCAACAATACCTGAATTCAGAGTGGAAGTCTCCAACAAACTAGCTACTTCAAGAACCAAAATAAAAAATATTAAAATACTGTATTTAATACAAATGTCTGGGAGATAGTATTAATGATCAAACTTAATTCCATAACTGATACACAATATGGAGTAAAGACCTTATTGCAAAACAAAAATGCTTTTTTTTTTCTGCTTGCAACTTGCTCATGAATACTACTGAGCAGATGTATCTATTTTTATGCTGAGAATGAAAAAAATTATTTTCACACTTGAGAGCATGTTAAAGAAGGCTTTGACTCCCTTAAACAGCAAGTAAGCTTGGCTTTGGTTATTGGCTGTGAAAATATTTTTTAGCAAAGGCATTAAAAATGGCACTGCTTAAACACAGCATCTAAATATGATGGTATCACATATGATACCATGTGTGTGGTACAAACACAAGATTCCACCAAGTTTGTAAGTGATTTTATCACTTCTCACTGTCTTGTACATACCACACCTAACTTCTCAGCTTCAGGTGAAGTACACTTCCCTTCTCACTGCTCCTCTTTTAACTACTAATATTTCTCTTTTCTTTGTCTTAAGAATCAGCCCAAGTGTTGGAGCTGAATACAGTGAATTGTTACTGGTCAAACTCAACAATTGATTTGTTTTAATGTATTTTTGTATGATGAAAAAAAATAGAGAAGGTTTCTATTCCATCACGCGTAGTAATTATGTGAGAGAGACAATTGGTTGACGACTAAACTATCAACTATACAAGACTCATTTCAGTTGCAATTTGCAACTCATCACTGAGTTTCCTTTAAATGTTACTTTGAGTCTAAACCCATTTGAATAGCAAAATAAACAAGTGACTAATATTTGGACAAATCCTCTTTTTTGAGAAGTGAATGAAACAAGAAATTTTAGCTGTCTGAAAAACTTGACATACTCTGAAGGACATATTGACACCAGAGTAAGACTTTTTAAAGTGTCACAGTTTAGATCTCTAATTTTAGAAACACTTAATTTAGTAAGTCTTTTGAGACTGAAGACCATTTCATCAGCAATACTAATTTTCTGGGC
Source organism: Promerops cafer (assembly GCA_013398275.1). Lineage (NCBI taxonomy): Eukaryota > Metazoa > Chordata > Aves > Passeriformes > Nectariniidae > Promerops > Promerops cafer. The sequence continues at coordinate 2,149,630 of VZSE01014033.1, read as the reverse complement.
TTATAATTTTTAACTGTAGAAAAAAATCAGTATTGTTTTACCTGTTTAAAAGTAATGATAAAATGCAGCCTTAACTGACTCAAACTGAAAAAAAAATTCTTAAACAAGGAGGAATAATTAGAACATAAAGAAGAATGAAGATGAAGAAGAATGAAGAAATGTCACAGTGATTGTACCTTACTAGTTCCTTCACAGCATTTTTTCTAATATATTGGAAAAATCTTCCACTGAGGTTCTCACAAAGTTGCTAAGCACAATTCCAATCTGTAAACATTCTGCACACAGTAATTTGCATTAGTTCCACATAATGTACAGCAGCATTAATTAATAGAGTGGATAGCGTCTGTACATCTGTTAGCTATTAGTCTTTACTCTAATTCATTAGATCTTTATCATTTACCTGAGCAGCCCATCAAGATCAGGCAAAGGAGACCTTGGCTCATGTCATCTGTAGAACAGAACAGCCTGGAATATTAAATTCTCCTGTGTATGCCCAGCTACTTTATATGAACAATGATCTGACAAATTTTGGTTAAGGACTTTGAAATTGCTCTTTTGTGTGAATGAAACATACAAAAATTATCCAGGTCTAATCTGTGCAACTGCTGTGAAACTATGGTAAATACCATTTGAGCCAATTCACGATGCGCTTAGGATCTTTCTGATCTGACTGACTGAACTGCATTCCTGCAATTCCTCCAAGTTGCCTTCCACTTTTGGTCCAACTCAGAGCTGATAAAAATTGGTTTTAGAACAACACATTTACACAGTCCAGCTGATTGTTGTGCTTACTTTTCACTGATAACTATATAACTATAGTTATAGTTCATATACTATATACTATATATGTAGTTCATATAGTTATACATATATAACTAAAATGGATTTAAGTTTAAATCATCCCATTCTTCTGGTTCAGCATTATCTTTTCTTTTGTGTCCATCTCAGAGGTAATGAAATTTAGACAGAATATAAAGATTGAAGACATGATGAAAAATGTTATTTCACAGGCAGTGCAACAAAAAATGCAAAAAAATGCACTGTATATTGCATATATAATTTTCAAATCACCCCTTCACCCTGCTGATTTGATGAGTAAATCCTTTGGCAAATAATCTCACTGTCCATCTTGAAAGTGGGGGTGTCACAGACACTTAAATATTTACACCAGTATTACTTTGGGATGAGTTCTACTTACCCTCATGGAAAGACTCTGACCCTTGTTTGAATCCCACAAACCTGAAAAGTTTTCCTAAAATGTGCAAATTCTCTTAAATTGGGGAAATTTCAGGATTGTCACTATAGAACTTTTTAAAATAGGTAGTGATTGCTAGAAGAGGCTTTGAACAATAAAATGTATTTGATTAATGGACCAGAAAATGAATGATTAGTCATTCTTACTAATTAAGCAGAGCTAAACTGATGTTTGCAGTAATACATCCAGTAAGGAGCCATACATCTTTGGTATATCTCTTGGCTACAAACATGAAAACAGATACAAGTGGCACAATAAGAGTTTCAGTGTGTTACACCACTATGCTGAAGCTATGAAGAAATTACTTACACATTAAAAATTAACAAGAAGGCCTAAAAAAGAAAAAGTAATTCAAATTACCTGAATTCTTGGCATCACTTAATGGGTTAAAGGAATAATTTTCACACAGGCTAACAATATCACAGATACCTCCACGGACAAGCCTGACTCTTTGCAGAAAAGTGATGCTATCAATGACTTATCTTCATGGGCAGGCTTTACTCAGCCATGCAGTGCTAGACAGCTGATGGTACAGAGTAGATGCTTGCAAATGAATAGTTCATTTTATTTCACAGAGTAATTTCTTTCAGGCATAGAGAAACTTTCTCAGGACTGTATGTTTACTGTAAGTTGGGATATAGCTCAAGTCCTGTTGTATCACTGGTCCCTCTGTGAGGGAGTTTGCAGTGTAAGATGGAAGTGTTATGAAAATTAGCTGGCTGTCATTACAAATCCACAATATGTTTAAATAAAAGAACCAACCAACAAACAAACAAACAAAACACCAAAACCCCCAAAACCCAAACCGCCTGAGTAATTATATCCCAAACCAACTTCTTCTGTTTGTAAGGTACATTAACAATACAGTTGTGCATCCTATTAACTTGGCAATCATGGGTGTCCAGTTAGGTGGACATTGCAGTAACATTTGATACTTCACTGAAAAGCTGCACGTCTGTAAGCCAGTGGACTTGTCCGTAACTTTTGGCACGGTTGTTACATGAACACATAGTCCTGTGTTTGAAGATGTCTCAGCAGACAGAAAACAAAGTGGGAGGAAAGAAGGAAATAAGGAAGAAGAGGGCATGGAAGGCTGACTATTACAAGACAGTGATAGAGAAGATAGGTTGTCTGTCTGAAAAGGAAAAACAGCAGCCAGGACTGGGAAGTAATGAACAGAACTTTAAAAGCTCACATGGCAGCTCATGCTTCAGTGATTTTCTCCATAGTGATGCATTCTGAACATTTGAAAGGTTGAAAAGCTAGCTGGCAGTAAAGATGAGACACAGTCCACTTCAGAGAGATCTCGGCTGATTTTATACATTGGATACTGTACAGTTGAAAAGCCTTTTCTGCTACTGAGTTATTGCTAGCCTTGGCATCTGCAGTAGCTTTCAAAGGAAACTGTGGGCTGTTGCTTATGCCCTGTGGCAAAATCTGACTTATTCCATCATAATTTAGAGGGCTGATTTTGTTCTTGGACTTCCTGTGATTCATTTTCATACTTTAGTTGTAATGTGGTATTGCAACTGTGATTCCAGTTACCATCAGGCTTAGCTATGTCTTTATTATAACTAGAAAACATCTCTCTTGTGATTTATCTTCAGGGCTTCTGGAGTCCTGACTTTCCTGAGGACAAATGAATTTAGTATTTCTGCATAGGTTCATATGAAAAGACATCAAAGCATAGTATAGGAGTAAAACAAAGTCCTAACTAACTCCAGGCACCAGCAAGTGCAAATATGCCAAGCCTTGCTGCCAACTTTAATAGGTGGGTGCCATTCAGTCAGCTTCCCCCAAAGTAAATCCAGACCACTCAGATTAAGCTAATAAACAGCCTAGACCACAGCAACAAACGTCTTGCTAAGGCTGAGAAGTGGTATGGTAGAAAGAACCAAGATTTGACACATAGACATATAAGCTTAGAATCCTTAGAAAAGCATATGTGAGGGCTATGGTCTCAATAATGTTAATAATGCTATTCATCATTCTTTATGTGCTTTATGGAGCTGCTCTTATGGTTCAGAATATCCATTGTGTAAACCCCTACAGACACAGGTAAGAAAATAATTCCTGTGCCAAAGACCAAATAGATTGGGTGGTGGACAGAAAGCAAAAGCCTAAATGTTCATCATGGATGCACATGTCATTTAAATGTAAAAGTAGAGACCCAAGAGACAATGCTGATTCCTATCACAGTGTTACTTTAGTTTGACTTTGTGTTAATTTTTACATAGATCACAGCCAGTCTTTTCAAATGCTCACCATTATACAATTTACTTGGGCTTTCATTCTGAATTTAATTCTGTATCATGTTTTGCTGGTACATTCTGGTCACAACTAAGATGCTAAACTGTAAAACTAAGATGATTCTGAATTTTTAGGGTATTCTTAAAACTTTTCCCAGTATCTATAGCATCATTTGGGTTTTGTCCCATTTGCTATTATTTTTAATTGTTTTGCATTATTGTGAGTCAGCTGCAGTAACAGACCCCTTGGATGCTGATAGCTGCTAAGCTCCGACTGATGTCAGCAGGAGATATATGGGATCAGCACTCCGCAGGTTTCACCCTACAGTCTTCATTGGGTTGACAAATATAGCCAAAGCCTGTGACAGGAGGAAACCTTTGCAAATCTCTGCAGTCTCAAATATTACAGCAATGACAGTCTTTAGTACCTAACAGAGCTCACTTCTCTGAAGAAGATCAAAATTAAAATTATGGTTTTGTTGTAAAACTGCATGGAGCTCAAATAAATTCCTTGGTAGTATGAAAACGAGCTGCTACCAGCCTAAAATGTTAATAGAAATTATCTTTATATCATCAATCATCAGAGAATTTTTGTCCGAATCTAACATAAAATATGTGTAAACATTACCTTCTGCAGTTGTTCTCTAAAAGATCTAGGACATTTTTTCATCTTGCAGATCTCTTGGAGTCAAAATGAAAATGAAAAAGCCAGACATAATCTTGTGTTTCATTTATTAATTAAAATACTAGTGTCATTTTGAGGAATAAATGCAGTAACTGACAATAACATAAAGTATTCTCTCTTGTTTGGTATGACACTGAAATGCCTTGATTTTGCTCTTGCACAAAGTTGTAATTTTATCATTTATTATATTTTTCATTTTCTTGTTCTTAGAGAAAAATATGAAGTTATAATGACTAATAAAACCACCACTTCAACCCTAACATTGAACTTATTACTCTCTGGAGCCATTTTTTGATGGGGATGGCTGTGACCAAATATTTGGAACACAGTATCGTGTTCTGGGATGCTGTATAAGGATGCTTAAGGTTCTCGAGTTTTGACTAGACATATCGTAAGCCTGGCTAAAAATATGTTCTGCTTTCTGGTAACATAAATAGTCCTCAGACAAACATTCAAACTTTCCTTCAAAGCATACTTAGTGCTACACCCCCTTATAAACAGTTTATTTTATAATAATAGGTTTTATAGAGATCATATTGGCTTGTTAAAGGTGAAAACTTCCCTTTTTAGCATGCAAATAAAAAACTTTATATAGAAATATCTTAATAGAAGTAAGGATAAGGAAGGGGCTATTCACTTGTTCAGACCTCAGTAACTTGTTCTCTGCTAAGTTTTCCAAAGTTTATCTCCTCTAGTTTTGGAAGTTCTAGGTGATCCTTCAAGTGAATTTTCTGAAAACTGAAATATCAGAACAGCAGGGAGTATTTCCTTAATTTCAGTCTCATGTATGTATTTTTAAATTTCATTCTTTCACTCATCATTATAGCCCCATGGTACCAATCTCTCCTTGATGTGAATGGAATTCAAATATTTGCAAGCTGAAGTCCTGCCTTTTCAAAAGTATTCATATAATCCTTCTTCATGTATCAGTTCCTACAGTTTCCAAGATCTTTTATTGCTTGCATTATGTATATTGCATTCAAAAAAGTTTGTGTTTTATTGTGGTAATCTGAAGTCAAGAAATATTCAAAAATAGTGACACCAGATGCATGCATGAGTATGTCTTTCTTGGGTCTTTAAAGACTTTGTCTACACAAGTTCAATCAGCTATTTTTGTCCTCTACAGTACAATGAAGATTTATTGTTCACCATCACCCCTGCTTGCTTTGTCATTGCCGGGTTTTAGAGTATCCCCCACAGTCACTAATTGCAGAAAAGCAGCTGGATAGAAATGAAAACACGTAAAACTGCTACAACTTTCCTTCTATTATTGAGTCTGAAGGGCACTACCAGAGCTGAAAAAATTAATAGTACCACTCTGGGATTGTGTGTGAGTGGAGTACCAGGAGATGCATTACTTGAGTGCATTTCCATAGCTGTTTCCACTGGCCAGTGTCTGAATAAGCCCTAACAACAATTATTGCTGCCTCTCCCAAGATGTGTGCAGGCACATAACAGCACATACACCAACTGCTCTTTCTCTGAAATGTCACTTTTTACTAGTGCCATGCTACAGTGATCGCCGGCAGCACGGCAAAACAAAATTTGCACTCTGTGCTGGTTGGGGTAACTTGGCCTGATATACACTGCAAACTGTAATTGAAAATAAGTATCTCTCATCCTGAATTTCACTTTATCTGCCACCCAGCATTGAATAAGTGATGTTTCTCTTCAATCTTATGTGGCTGCTTGCAAGAGACTATATTTATGATGAAGGATCACCAATGTAAAAAAAAATCATTATTGGCTTGGATCTATTATACTTGTGTCAGAATTAGCCATCCAAAAAAACATGCAGGCAGAAATGGAGATACAGAATCATGTATCAAGAGAACTGGTCTGTGTTTGAGTATTTACGTGTTTGACAAGGCAACACAGAATATGGTATTTAGCTACAAACAGAAATCAAATTGGACAGTCTACTTTTTTTTCTTGCTCTAAAGAAAAACACCAAGGCATGGCCTTGCTTCCAGTAAAAAAGAGTTAATTTTAGGCTGAGGTGTCTTTAAAAGAGCAACATAAAAGAATTAGTGGTACACACTGAAAGGGTGTAGCTTCATCAACCCAAGACAATGCAAAGAAATAATGAGAAGCACAGATCAAACACAGGAAGGGAAATTATAGCAGATAAAGGAAATGATACAAATATTTTCAAAATAGGTCATAGATATTGAACTTAGGAAAACTGCAGTTCCTGAATAATAGAATAAACCTATTTAAAATCCAGCAATTAGAGTTGGTTAACCACAACTTTCATTTACCAACATTGTAATAACTTCATTAATGGAGCAGTGACAAAGGTAGACGAGTTTGTGGTTTTGACAATATATTAGACTTAAAAACTCAGTTTTGGTCACCCAGAAACAAGTTTTATATTTATAATGAATTTGCTGAACAGATTCTGGTGAAACATTTTGGTACAGCATAACTGGACAGTGAAAGGGACATCCCCTTTCTTCAAACATGCTCAGTGGCAAGGCTACCCTTCCCTTGGACACTGAACACCTCTTTCAGTTCTTGATGAATTGTCACTGAACTGTTTGTGAACTCTGATCACCTGTTCGTAAGACTAACTTTTGAGAACGAGAAGCTCTGAATCTAGTATTTAATTTGTCTGGCTTTGATAGTAAGACATCAATTAAGAGATTGCAGAACAATATGAGAGATATACAGTCTTCAGAGTAACATTTAAGCTCAGATAATCTTACTTTTCCTTGAAATGTGCTGGCTCAGAATAATGGAGAGAACTGAGCCCAAGTTTCTCTGCTATAATGAAGAGGAGCTGTTAGAAAACAGGTAATAATATCAATTCCTTGTGCCTCCTTTCTGGCAAGTATGCAGAGGAAAAGTCTATACCTTCCATTACTTTGGGTTTGTTCATACTATTGTCCATTGAAATGAAACATGTTGACCTGATTAAACCAGTATCTAATTCATTCTCAAATACTTTTTCTTCAATTTTTGCCATTTATCTATTGAGTCAAAAATTTTTTTTTTTCTTCTTTAGTAATGACTACTGCAGCTGAGTCAGATCCAGCCTAACGTCATTTATTTGGCAATTAGTACAAAAATTTGTAAAAAAAGTAACTGATCTCATCAAGATTTTAGCATATCTTTGAAAGCAGCATTTTAAATGTACTGAATTGTTCTCCGAAACAATAACATTTCCTTTTTAAAATTCAGAAGCCAGAGATCTAGTTAAGCAATTATTCGCGAAGAGAAGAGAAGAGAAGAGAAGAGAAGAGAAGAGAAGAGAAGAGAAGAGAAGAGAAGAGAAGAGAAGAGAAGAGAAGAAAGGAAAAAAGAAAAGAAAAGAAAAGAAAAGAAAAGAAAAGAAAAGAAAAGAAAAGAAAAGAAAAGAAAAGAAAAGAAAAGAAAAGAAAAGAAAAGAAAAGAAAAGAAAAGAAAAGAGCCAAATACAGAGAGCTTGGGTTTTACTCAACTGAACAGACCCTAAACCTTTAATTTAAGCTTGTATACAAATGTTTGGAAAACACTCTTTAAGAATTAATTTTAATTAGCCATTGTATTTATGACTTATATAGTAAAATCTTTCTAGGATTGTTTATCTTTTTTAAACAACTTCATTCTAAAGCATAGAATTTGATTTTTTTTCCCTGTGGAAGCAGAGGACTATTTCCCTCTTCATAGGAAGTCCCTAATCTAGTATAGAAAGTGCCTGCAAAGGTACCTCTTGTGAGTACAGCTAAGTAAAACAGCTTCACTCCAGCGTACAGCACAGATTCTTTGCCTGTGTTCACTGATACCAATTTCTTCCTGTACTGAGCTAAAGAACTCAGAGACTTTATGTTGAAGAATCTGTATGGAAATATAACAGGAGGAAAAGAACATACACACAAGGAACAAATCCTCATATCCCCATCAGTACATGAAACCTACTCCAAGAGAACTGTTAGTCATAATCCCCTCCATTGGTGTGATCTGACTCCCTGCAGGACCCCATGAGCCAGCACTGAGAATGTGGCTGGAATCAATAGCTGGTGACTGGGACAGAGGGCAGGTGGTAGTAAAGGACTTCTCTTCTTGAAAACAGCCCATATTTATGCTACACATTAATTACCGGGTTAAAACAAGCCTATTTATAAAATGGGCACAGCTAGCTCATAAAATCCTTTTGGAGCTGACCTGATCACTCCTGTGTACAGCACAGATTCTTAGCCTGTGTTCACTAGAAACACATGACCCTACAGGATAACTGGAGGAAGAAGCAGAATAAAAGTTTGATGCTATGAACCATTCAGAGGAAAAAAAGTTGTAGTACTTTATAGTGATATTAAAACTGCAAGTGACAATGACAGGGAATTCTAACTGTGGCAAATGCTTTTTCTGGTGCTCTGACAAAAGACACTGTAATAACAGGTTATCACATAACATTTAAACTTCTGAAAATAATAGTAGAAACTGTAATTGAAGAGTTCTTTGCTTTACTAAAGGAGTAAAAGGGAAAATATTTGTGAAGATCTCTTGATTTTTCATTTCTTTCCTTCAAATATTCTTTCCTGACAAGCACAACAGAGGGATGCCTGCATTGCTTTGGGCAACCCTCTGAATAAACAAGGTCTAGGCTGACCACTCTGTGAAATATGAAAAAAAGAATCCTTAAGAAAATATGAAAAAAAGAATCCGTAAGAAAATATGAAAAAGAATATGACTCCTCTCCTCTCCTCTCCTCTCCTCTTCTCCTCCTCNCTTCTCCTCCTCCTCCTCCTCCTCCTCCTCTGTTCCTTTTTCTTTTCCTTTCCCTGTTCCTTTTCCTGTTCCTTATTTCAGAAACAAGATGCTCTTTTTTTACAGCAACATTTTACCTGAGAAACTAAAACGCAGAGGCGCAAAGATGTAAAGATGAAGCTTTCAATATGGCAGGACTAATTTGATAAGATCTTTTCTTTTTTCTTAAATTCCACAGGCATTTAAACACTGACTCTGGAAGCACACAAACACTTAAGTTGCATAGCAAACACTGTAACTGTCCTTAGTGAAATATAGTTGCCTATAAAGTTAGTTACATATGCAACCACGTAAGGGAGGCATTTTAGGGGAATCCATTCCAATATGGAATTTTGCCCCTACAGTGGCAAATAAGATCACTTGGTTATGTCCACAAAGGGCAGTGGAACCCTACTGAGAGGCCCCCATGCCAGCACCCAATGATTCAGCCATACTCATCTGCTTGTCCCTGGACTGCTTTGTGCCTCCAGTGGTCTTGGCCTTAATGAGGACAACTCAGTGTGCTGCTACAGTGCAGACACTTCCCAAATATTAGCCAGCAGACAATGTGGAGCTTTCAGGCCAGTACCTGTATTACTCATAAAAACTGCAGACACCATGACTAGCACACAATCATCTATAGGTGGCTGAGCTATTCTGTCATTCATATCTGCGCACATTTATGCATACATTATAAAGAGAGAAACTGATAACAATATCTTGAGATTATATTAGAATAGAATAGAAATTCCTGCTGGAATTAATTTGAGAAGACTGTTTTATTCTGAGTCAGTGTTACTGAAGTGCTAAATTTGCCCTTTAAAATTATTTAACAGCCCTTTGTTTAATTGAAAATTAAAAACAATAACAAAAATGTCACAGTGTATAAGTTATGTTCACTTTAATTCTTTCCTATCTTGACAGTTTAAATTATTTGGGTTAAATTTAATTTACAATGAGAGAAAAAAATCCCTTTGAAATCAGTAATCATTTTGAGCTTCTTCTTTAGACATGCATTTACCCTTCTTATCAAAACACCTTTTTAAGAGATGACTATACCCTGTCCTACATAATTGCCACATAAACCTTACTTACATAAATTCAGTTTTATGTTATTTGAGAAGTAAAAAAAGCTGAAAATAATACAAGGAAATATATGGTGAAAAAAATACCCTAATGTGAAGATGATAAAGCCAATACATTGGTATTTCCATAATCAAAAGCATATGGTAAGACTTTCCTGTGAGATCAATAAAAGCTTGAGAATGTGATTTTTGCAATCTTATTTTCATTCAGCACCAGATATGTGAAAATATACACTGAAGCTTCACTTGTCTGTCCCAGAACTACAAAGTATTCAAACAAATATTCTTCTGTATTTTCTTGTAAATATTAATTGTATTTTAGTTAGTTCCAATAAGAAAACAACTTAGCACAACAATAATCAACTAAGGAAGAAGAATTTTACTCCAACAGCACACGAAACAATATGCTGTGTAAAAGTATTATTAGAAATACCTTGTCTGGTAAAAACAAAAAAATGTACAGCAACAATAAGGCGATGGCAATGAAAAGTGGGGGCTCTCTTGCTTTAAAGACATACTGTGGATTGACTCCTAAAAGCCCAAGTTAATATTTACTAACTCTAGGCACATTCAGTAGCTTCAGATTTCTTTTCTTTTAGTGGGGCCACTGCTCCTGTTGTTTGAAGACAGAGCAAAGCTGTGAATAATGCCTAAGAGCAAAACTAAACCAGAAGTAAATGACTTTTTTAATGTGAGACCTTCAACCTCAATTCCAGCTCCCCAGAGGCCATCTTTGACTCCTTATCACATCACACTCTCACAGGTGTCAACCGGGGATAAAAATCCTTTCACAAAGAAACTGATGAAGAAATTACTGCAGAGAAAGGTGAGCTTACAAGTCTCTCTTGACACTGGTGAAGGGAACTTAGGGCAGTGTCATTTAGAACAGCCAATTTAAATAAATGTGCTGTAGGAGGTTTAACAGTGACTGCAGATAGCAAGGGGAAGCTACATAGCTGTTAAACCAGTCCGTGAAGGCTACTGCTCAGCTAAAATAGTGCTCAAAATGAATGAATTTTGCATGTTATGCAACAATTGCTGGACTGTTTGAAATGCATTTGTTAGTGTTACTGGACCCTTCTGAATACTTCTTATGTCCCAGCTAGAAAAAAAAAAATATTAGAAAAGAGCCATTTTACACAGATAAACTGCTCTTCCTCTCCATACCATAAAGGAATCTGGGGAACAAGGAAAAAAAATCAGACTTTTTACTGTCTTAGTGACTGATGCAAGAGCTACAAGTGTTAGGGTTGCCAGGATTTAAGAAGGAACGTCCCAGGGGAGGAATGAAATTAACCTCTTCCCTGATAGAAGCTGAATTTTTATTGACATTTGGTTTCTTTTCTGTAGAAAGATTTCCACTCTTTTAATACGTAGTTTGGTTGAATTGAAACTTGTTTGACATCCATTGTGATACTGCATAATGACCTAAAGATTTTGCATGAGTTTACAACATACAGAGCTATTTTTCAAGTAAAAGGTTTATATTTAATACAGCACTACTTTCCCCCATGCCCATACCCTCTCAAAAGTTAGAACTTCCGTAGCTAAATTTGAAATGTTTAAACTTATGTTTATTAATACAGCATATACTTTATTCATTTATTATGTCAGTTTACATCTTCATATCTGTGCTGTTGGTTGCATACTTTAGCATTCCTGTGTTCACGAGGCCTTCTCATCTGTGGCTTTTGAAAGTATTTTCACTCTGACTGATAACATTAGGTGGTTTTGCCCTCTGACCATGAAATAGCCAACAAGGCATTTGAGATGGGTTTATTTAATGACTACTATACAGAATACAGAAAAAAAAAATTAAAATGCTAGTTATATGATGTCCTATTAGGGCAGTGATTAGATATTTCCTTGCTCACCTTCAGTTATGGAAGACAATGGATGCAGCTTTCATAACTTATCAAGATTTATAGCAGATCTCAGCAAAATACAAATATGTTCATGAACCATTCCTTTATCAAAGCAAAAGCTTCAAATAAATAAAATACATACAATAAAACTGTAAGTGCAATTGTTAAACAAAATTTTTGTATTCTAAAAATGGGTATCAGTATTACATAAATTATCTTTTCCATTGAAAGCTGTTTTTCTGCGACTAATTTAAATGTATATGTTAGTATTTACAGTCAATGAACTTTACTTACTAGAATACAATAGGAAACTCTTACCTAAATCAATGTTAATAATTATGTATTTATTATTACTCCATTAAATAGTTCATGTTTCATTATTTACTACTTCCATTAAATTCACCTAGACTATTGTCATAAGGGAAGGATATCAGAAGAAGTATGCAATATTTATCCTAGAACCTTGCGTAGTAACTGAACCTGCAAGGTGATTGTGTGTGAATTAAGACAGACTCTTGCTCTTATTAGCTGTAAACCAAGCCTGCTTTTCACATCTGCTTCTTCTTAAAAAAAAAAAAAGTCTTATGTCCTCTTATAAGGGTTGTTAATACACACTAAAAAAACAATGAAAAATGAAAAAAAAATGAAGTTAATCAAAAAAATATACTGCTTTAAATTGGAAAGGTAACACCTCTCTTTTTCATCTCCTTGCAGTACAAAATACCTATTGAAAGATGATAATTCAAGTGTTTTGACATTAAGTCTGTCAACAAAATAAAATATCAAACTATATTTTCCCATTTAAACCCCCCACCAAACTTGGAATACTTGATTTGTTCCTCATAAAACAAAGATCTACAGATCCACTTCTGTAGAGAGGCCTTTTCTGTTTGTAACAAATTGTCTCTGTACAGATTTTTCTTAGTTCAAGAACTCCTACATAGCCCAAGATGACATTAAATATAGCATAGCATATGGAAAGTTATTATGTTGTTATTATCCATTTTTCATCATATTTATTGATTTGACACAATATTATATTTGAAATAAGAGCAATACAAAAGATTCTTGTTATCCTTGCTAGGTCCTTGATATTATTATTTTATAATTACTTTTCTTCCCTAATCTATCCTGTTGAAGTCCACAAAGACTTTCACTCCACTAATCTGGGTGTGTATAAAAGTCTAAGTCCACATTGAACTGTACAAGACAAAATGGATTCTAGAATAAAATATCTGTCTCACAGCTACAGAATAAATTAAAGTTATATCTGGTTCTTCAGGAAATAATAGATTTGACACAATGTTAATTCTAGAGATAAATTAGATTGCTAAAACAAATACAAAAGGTTTGTAAGAAATTACTACTGCCATTTAAATTGGGCTCATATTTAAAGCTATGATGTCAGGAAAAATGCAGAAGGTGGAGGAAACATTGCTGTAAGAACAGTCATCAAAAAAAAGTTACTCCCATATGTCATTATAAAGCTAGCAGCTGTGTTGATGAAATCACAATTCCTTTTGGTGACATCCATATGGAAAGCAGAGCTTTGACATTACCCTTCAGTAAAAGCTGTGGTCTGATTTTTTTGCATTAGGCAGTTGTCAATTCTATTTGATATTTTATTCCAAAATAAAAATGCTGTGGAGCACATATCCACAAGAAATTCAGTTACATTTGGTGTGAAATATGTTGTGGTGGGCTTGTTCCTGATGTAAAGAAAATTGTCTGAGTCACGAAAATCACAAGACATTCAAGTTGGAAAGGACAAGAGCAGGTTTCTCATCCTCCCTCCTGCTCAAAGCAGGATCAGCTATGAGATCAGATCAGGCTGCTCAGATCTTTGTTCAGTTAGATATTAAAAACCTCCAAGAAGGGAGACTCCGGAGAGCCTGTGGACAATCTGCTCCAGTGCTTGCCTGCCCCAAGGATGGCTTCATAGAGAAGTTTACATCAGAAATTAACTGTCTCATGTTTTCACAAACTGACTTGAATTTTCTACTAATTAACTATAAGGAATGTTCTTTTACTGCTGTTGTACTCTCCTTGGGGCTTTATTTTTTGAGTGCAAAATCACAACAGCTTTAGGCGTACATTGAGAAAATAGTTCTGCATCCTTTATAATTCTCCTAGATCTCATGATTTCTTAATCCTTTAAAGAACTCCACTTAGTGATTCTTTAAGTCACATGGCTCTTTTGCATCACAAGATGAGAAATTTGAAATTATGAAGGTACCAACTGCACAGGGAATTTCACTGAATCTAAACCACACAAGTTTTTAGAAGTTAGTAGCCCAGCCATTGTCACTGACAGACAGGAACAGCATGTCGTTTCCCCACAATGTGAGTGAGGAAATGCCCTTGCTGGCTGGTCATGAAGATAACATAGACATTATGATATAGTCAATTCTTATAATTAAGCTGTATAAATAAAATTATATGCAAGTCTTACTAGACAGCCATAATAATTGTTTCTGACTTAATTAAGCTATAGATCATTATATGATATACTCAGTATAAACAATAAGTTGAAAAGCCAGAGACGTTGTTTCTTCCCTCTGAGTGCCTATTGAATTTTGAAATACTAAGAAAATTTAAGAGAAAAAACCAAAGAACTAAGAAAATCAGAGAAGACTAAGGAAAAGCTACAGATCAGTTTAATACAGGGTTTAAATATAGGACATAATATGTATCAAAACAGAATCAAATAGAGAACAAGTAGTTGTACATACAATATTCCACTGAAAATGTTTTATGTGTGCCTATCTTTCTTAGGTACTTCTTGCTGCCATTTGTATGAAGACAAGTTGAATAAACACCCTTTATATTTAAGGTGAAGAGCTTATTTGATATCATGAAATGGTATGGGGAACAAATAGGTAATAAACAATAGCAAATAAACTCCAACAGGCTGTACTATTATGTGGTCTATCATATTTCCTTACCTGTTCCACCTGAGACTACAGAAGTGAGATTACTACAATTTCCACTTTAAATTAAATTAAGCTAATGAAGATAACTGCAAGAGTGTGCCAGTAGACCCACATAGTAGTAGTCTGGACATTAGGGAAAAAATCCTAACAGAAAGATTGATTAGGCATTGGAATGGGCTGCCTGGGGAGGTGGTGGAGCCACCAGCCCTAGAAGTGTTTAAAAGAAGACTGGATGTGACACTGCCATGAAAGGCAGTTGAAAAGGTGACATTCATAGGCTAGACTCAATGGGATCAAAGGTCTTTTTCCAACCTAGTTTCTTCTGTGATTCTGTGACATGAATGTACAAAAAGAAATAGCAACACGGTTTTAAAATGTAGATCATACTTCACACTTTCTATTTTATGACACACATAATTCGCCTTAACAACAGAGCTTGTCAGGGCTCTAAATGCACTAATAGGCAGGGTTACCTGTGAGGAGCCTCAGTGCTGGCAGGGACTGCTGCACAGACCTCAGGACACTGCCGGCTGTGGCTGCTGGTAGACCCCGTTGTCAGCTATCCTATATGGGACTGTGACAACTGGTAAGGATCACCAGCCTGTGCTGGGGTCATTTTTGGCTCCTGGCTTGTCCCCGTCCATGGAGCTGTGCTGCTCTCACTTCTCCCTGCGAAACGTGCAGGTCCAAAATGAGCACATGCTACCAGGAGGACTGGTGTCCTTCCAGGTCACAGGAGGGCAGGGTGGAGAAGCCCTCCTGCTAGCTGAATACCCAGAGTGAGATTTTACCTCTCATCCTAAGCAACTCTAATAATATGATTTTTAAAAACAAATAATTTGGTTTCACAGACTGCTCAAATAAAAGGTTCTTCTTCCAAGCATCTTTTAAGAACTCATGGTTTTGTTAAATGGAACTTGTAATGCTGAGGATTTTGGTCAGTAAAAGCAGTATTTGGTCATACAAAAACCTAAAAGAACCCACTGCAAAAAGATAGAAGGTATCCATCTACAAAACACCTGGATGATGGAGTGTTTGTCATTCCTCAGCTCCACCCAGCTTGACTTAAACACCTAAAAAGGTTTGAATTCCCTGATAACAGAGCATTCAAACCTTGACTACATAGCTCTTTCATAAGAACTGCCACTGTTGCTCTTTCAGTGTCACATAGCAGGGGGAAGTTCAGTGCAGAGAGGTCACAAGATGTTTTGTCACACATCTTAGCTGGCTTTGGGGAGACGCCATGGAGAGCCAGCCTATACAACATTCCCTTCATCGCTGGCATTGCTGGAGCAGCACCCTGTGAGATCAGAGACTGTTTAAAGGACTATAAATATGGCAAGAATTCAGAGGGTAGGCAGGCTTTTGAGGCTGCTTCAGGATACGGATAATCATTTAAATGTTACTGAAAAGGCTTGCAAATTAAAGCAACAGTTGCTTTTTAATTGGAGAATCAAGGAATAGCAGGCAAAATTAATTTTGTCTTTAATTTCAGAGTATCTACTGATCAAATGGTAAAACCACTATTGTTAAGGCATAAGCATGTAAATAGAAATTTTCTGTATTGACGCTCCATCTTGCTGCTTTGTTGGTAACACCTGCCTCTTTTTAGTCCTTAGCATATCTGTCAGTAACTACATGGCACACAAATGCCATGAAGGCACCTGAACTCTGCAAGTTATCACGGCATTTTACCTAAGGCTTTGTCTCCCTTTCCTGCAGGGTTTGCTTCCTGGAGCCAGCTTACTTGGCTTCAGTGGTCCCAGTACCTGAGCTAGGTTGCTCAAAGAGAGCTTTCACACTGCTTTGTGTAACAAATATTCTTAACTGTCTGTCAGCTACCGGAAAGCAAGATGCTTGCCAAGGGTTTTAATATACACTTAAAAATCAAATTATTTCTAAATGAAAATGTAATTTATTATTAATTTCTTTTTACACATAATAAACACAACTGTAGGTTTTTAATTTTACACCATTTTATTTCCTCTTTTTCACTATGGTGCAAATTACACCACTGAATAGATTAAATTCAGGGTACTGAATGGGTTCCCTGATGACTCTATTTTAGAAGCCTTGCAACTGTGTTTCATACAGTAAAGAAAACAATACACATTGAGTGTTAAATCATGATATAAAAGCACCTATAAAACTGACTGCTGAGTTTTTTAAATGGCTCTTAAATCGTGATTTATTTCCCTGAATGCATCACTTCTGAGAATCAGACTGAGATAGGTGTCTGGCTACAACTGTAGTTCTTTAACTACACAAATTTGCATCTTCAGTTGCTCAATTAAGTCCCAGTTTAAATGTTGAAACATCACTCGGCAGTCACAAAAAAATTTGGAAAATGCTATTGCTCCTGTTGGATAACAGAACTAGCCTAAGGAGAGATCTATGGAAATATAAGAGTAAATAAATATTCTCTCATAACAGCTGAAAATAACCCTTCACTCAGGCTGAGATAAAGCTGAGAGTATATTTCTCAAATGTAAGCCAAAAGAAGGTGTAATAATCGTTCCAAACTAAGAACTAAGATGTCTGGAAATTCAAAGATGACATCATACTCAGAGAAACCCCAAAGTTTTGAGCTAGCCATGGTCTATTTATTTTCTCTAAACCCTATTGGCCATTTCTGTATTTGGATGTGTATGTTGTATAAACCAGTTAGTTTCATGTGGTCAAAGCTTGTTTTAGTGTAATAAGGTACCTACATCTTTAAAAGCTCTGCCCATGCCTGAATGATTAATACTACTTTAAGACTTTTTTTCATCTGTTAATTCTGTGTATTGTAAAGTGATTTGGCTAACAGTGACGACTTCCCGTTCAGTATGAGCTATGGAGTTGCAGTAAGTTACTATTTAAGATATGGAGATATTCACTTAGGCCAAAAAAAACCCAAGGCCAAGACAAATTTCAAGGAAACAAAGAAAAGGGGAAAAATTTTAAAGGATGATTTTTAAAGAAAAAGATGAAAAGAAAAGAAAAATACATTTATATTTAATTCATTCATATTGGAAAGACACAGTCTGTAATGCCTAAAAACTCATACCAAAATTAGACCTTGATTCCTTTTATTGTTTTTCTTTGAGAAATCTACTCTGGTGATTGGAACTTGCTGCTGAGCCCTGCTTTTATCAGTGGATCTTGAACTGCATACATGGAATGCATTTCTTTGGTACCAGTCATGGAGTCCCATTGCTGCAAACATGAACAAGCACACAAGTGTTTGGCATATGAACACAGTTTAGCTTGTTATCTTGCCATCTGTAGTTCAAAATTAACACCTTTTAATTTTCAAGCTTATAATGCATGATGGAACTGAGCATCATTTTGTCGCTATGATGTCACAGGTATGAGCTTCATACTAGAAATGATTGAAAGCTGTGCTGCTTTCCTCGGATACAGAATGTCTTTAAATCTCTCTAGTCTGAAGCTCAGAAACCAGACCTCACAGAAAGTTATAACAAGCCTTTTTTCGTTCCCTTCCTGCCTCTTTTTGAGCTCTGCTCTTTTTTTCCCCCTTCATCCATGGTACTCTCCTGTATCTATGTATCTTTGTCTGCTACACAGCTAATTTGACCTTGCTTTTGCTCCCTTGTAAATGAATAATAAAACTGCACTTGAAGCTCAGGACACTTTCTGGGTGACAATGTTTTTAGCCTTTCTAGTTATAAAAGAGTTAATAAGTCTATTAAAATAACAAAACAAGTTTTAGTAAGCTGAAAACCTATAGTTCCTAAATATGACCAATTCCTGAAAAGAGACTATTTTAACCACACAATACACTTTCTTAATAGAGAGTAGGCTACAAAACTGTGTCTGTGGGCTGGGCCAATTGATTGAAGCTGAGAGATCAGATATACTCTTTAAAGATTTTCTTCTCCAGTATATCTAAGAGGAGCTACTTGAAAGGATGAACTGAACTCTCACCTGTTTTGAACTATTTTGACTGAAATCTCTCTCTTGGTTTACATAAAGCAAGTATAACACTTTATTCCTAGCTGCAGTGGCACAGCTTTAGTTACCTGCTCTTTTGATGTAATTTTGTCAAAGTACTTAAATTGTGAAAGTCATCTGATGTTCTAAAGGGCAATGTTGAAAGATAGGGGAATTTAAAAAAAACCAAAACACCTCAAAACAAACTAAAAATAATCACATCTATGGTTCTTTTCTCCTTCATTCAAATGAACACAAAACCATAAGTACCTACTGCTGAGACTACTGGCAAATATCTAGATAATCAGTTGTCAAGAAGAGCCCTGCCACACATTCACTTTTCCGACGACTGCAAAGCAAAATTGCTTAGCCCACAATTTTAAAAAAATTTGACAAGAGCTTTTGTACTTCAGTACAAAAGAAAGCAACACATTCCAGTGCTGTTCTGAATAGTAACCTGACCATAATCCTACTAATGGAGTCAGCGAACATGAGGATTGCTGACAGAGAACAATAGAAAGAATTTTTTTTCCAAGGCATTAATAAAGTCAGAATGTAGTCTTCAACTCTACAATAAAATGCTTTCAGGATCATGTGTATTCTTAAGCCTAAGTAGACTTTTCACTGAAAATCAAACACTGTGTGTATTATTTCAATGTGCTTCTGCATTAAAACATTGGTACATATTGATGCACAGAGCCACAGATGTATAGTATCTGTTAAGCAACATACCAGGAAAGGAAAACCTGAACACTGCACTATATATCACCTATCTGATCTTTGCCAAAGGAATCAGAACAATTCCTTCATAGGTAAGCCTTCAACTGCCTTCAATTCCTAATGATGCATTCATGTCTTAGATTTCTGTACGCATGCTTGAGCTAGAGGGTAGTGGGTAGTCTAGCAGAATCAGTAAATTGAGACTCCAGGAGCTAAGAGAGTTTGAGATGCTCTCCACAACAGCTAATCCTGTGACAACCATGAGCTTTATAAAGCCACAGACGTCTGCATCTGTCCAAAGCTTGACAAAGTGTTTCAACAAAGCAGACACTGAGAACTTAGAGATATTCTGTTTCCATGAATTTTGGGAGAACTTTTTCATCTGTAAGAAAATAAATGATGGTGGACAAAAAACATACGGCCTAAATACAAGGCAGGAAAGTCCATATAGGCATATACAAGGCACATAGTCCAATGTTTATGAAACAGATCAGGCTATTAGAAGCAAGGTATAAGAAATTAGTTTAAAGACAGAAATTTTGTTAATAAATCACAAACAAGCTGTAATAAATAAGGAATATGGTTTTTAGTGTCTGGCAAACCAGAAAGAGAAACACAGCCTATCTCATAGTCCCACATTTTAAACTATGCATGCTATGATTATAGTAATAAACAACAGCTACTGTGTCTGTACATAGGAAAACAATGAACGTTTCTTTTTTAGGAACTATCTGTAGGAAGAACATACAATTTAGTCAACAAGCGAGCTGGAATAACCTCTTGTATTCTTCCTAACAACTATAGTTTAGTATTTAGCAGAAGGAATGTTTTTGTTCTTCCCTTGCACTTTTTCTCTTCTGTCTATCCTCCTCCTCTTTCTGGCTTAGCATGGATTTTTTTTCTGTTCTTGCACCTGGTCTGACAAACAGTGCCCCCACTATTTGAACATGTTCTAACGCACAGCACTTTTCTTCAGACAGCTGCAAGTGCTGTGCTCTCTGACCAAGAAGTCTCTGACCTCCCACTAATGAACATAGGCAATCAGACAGCATATGACACTCCAAGTAACAATTTCTTCTGATGTCTATGATGAAAAACTGTACAACAATCCTAGTCCAGCAATCTTGTCCTGAAATTCCCCTATCAACTCATGACTTCATAATAAGTATGGGGTAGCTACTGAATTAATTTGCGAAAATGTATTATATTTTCTTTCTTTCAGAAAACCTGAAACTGTTAGTGAAGAAATAGATGAAGTTCAGCCAAAGTGTGTTAAATGCTAGATGGCTTCTGAAGAAGAACAAATGTTAGTTTGGCAACAACAGAAAAGATATCCTTAGAATAAGTTTCATTGTAACAAATAGTTTTCTTGTTCTACGAAGCATGTACACTGTCAAAGAAGAAAAACATGGGATAAAAATTTTTGCATTTTGGGCCTGAATGTCTCTGTGTACTGCGACAGCTTCTATTCATCTTACAGACAGGTTCAGCGAGGAAAACTGCTCAGAATAGAAAAGGTAGAAAAAAGTAAAATTTCCAAATTAATACACGATCCAAAGTGCATGTTGTCCAAAGTTTGATTTTAACTGAATACACCTTTTTTTTTTTGCATTTAACATTTCCTGGGATTGTTAACATACCACACAAAAATTCTCATTTTAGTGATTTTACTTCTTTGTGGAATTCTTTTCAAAGCTGTTTTTTCACATCTACTCTGTTGGTCTTGATGATTCATATTTGCAAAGTATTGAAAGTCAATGTAAACTTTTAATAAGCAATCTACAATGGAACTTGGAAACTTCAGAAACTCTGATGAAAATATAGGAGGTTTTGTTTAAAGTGAGCATATCATAGCATAAAGAAATGTTTATTTGATAGTGTTTTACACTTCAATTGTTATGATGTAAATGCAAGTATAAGACAATTTAAATCCAGTGCAAAGGAAAGGAAAACTTGTTCATAAATTAAATGTAAATTATTTTAAAATATATTTTCATAGGAAACTGATAGAATCTGAAGAGCAGTAAGTAACAAAACATACATTATGCTATTTCCTTCTCTTCAGCAAATACAGGAAGGGTGATTATCTGCTGACAGAAAGTGAGAGCAACATTTCTTGCATTTTCAGATAGTAATTATAGGCCTTAAATGCTAGAGATCTTAAGAAGGTTGCAAATAATTTATGGGTTTTCTTGGATGCATTTTTACTTTTCTTTTACTAATATTCTTTTATTTTAAAAGTATATTTGTTGCAGATGATGAAACTTCTAAACAAAGGGCACATCTACCCAAAATACCAAGTTGGATCTGATATATATTTAAATTGTCAGTTCTTTAGTATCCTTCAGAAATTAAACTTTATAATGAAACCAGAAGTCATTTTGGACCTCAAACTCCCACAATTACTCCAGTTACTTTTGAGAAGTAAAGTGTTATTAAGACTTTACTGTCACCACATATTTGCGCTATAAATTAATCCCAGATTTATCTCAAAAGGCATCTTTTCAGCATCTTGGAACATGTTGAGAATAAAGCTACTTTGGATTAGCATAAAGTGAACATTCCACAGACAAGGTAATTTACTGGAAACAGTAATCAATGAATGGAGAATGAGAGGAGCTTCATCAAACATCCAGGTTAAGCCACATCTGATTGATTACGTAAAGAGAGGAAATCTGTCATCTGAGAAGAGTGATGCAGGGTCCTAAATTTAGGGGTAAATTTTTCAGGGCTTGAATTTTAGAAATTATAGTATTAAAAAAAACCTGAAAGTTTCTACTGCTTTCTGGGACTAAATATTGTGCTTGATCCATTAGTCAAATACACTTTTGCACAAAAGGTTGATTCTAATACTTAACAAAAACAGCACATGGTGCCTAAGCTTTTAGCTGTGATTTACAAAGTCTTACAAGTTCCCTTTTTTTTTTGGAGAGAAGAGGTTCAAATTTTGAATCAAATGATCCTTAAAAGAAATATGGGAGGTTTAGAGCCCCTGTTTCAAAAGCAAAGCTTCAGAAATTCAGGTCTTGAGAACACACTGGCATTCTGACAGGATCAAGTCTATAGAGTCTATAGAGGTACATTTGTCCCTTCTCTGCCTGAATAGATTGTTATTATGCTTAATTAAATTATTTATCCATTATGAAATATATAGTTTAAGCAATGTATCAAGTTATGGTTTCTATAGATATCGCACGCGTCCCAGCTGTAAAAGTGGACTGATGCACTGAGGAACATAATGGAGAGATAAAAGATGGGAAGAAGTTTGATGGCAAATGGACTTGGTTGATAACGGCCTATGAATGGCCTTCTATTACTGAAGCACGATGTAGCACTGAAAGCATGTTGATGTAATATACAAAAGTTGGAAAGAACAGAGGAAAGACTCTTCTAGATGGTTCCCTCAGTCCACTAGTACTGGAAGACACCAGAGTGACATTGCCAAATATCTTGATCAAGATTTTTAGGTGGCTGTCTAACTTACTTTAAAACTGCACATCTACCTGATAATTCTGCAGAGAGGTGCATTTTTTGCAAGGTAACTACTATATTCTTCTGTCACCAAGCCACTTGGGATATCGAATTCTCAGAAAAAAATACAGTGGCCATTTTTTCAGGTATTTAGTGTGTTGAACCACTGGCTGTGCTATGCTTCTTCCTTCTTTTGTCTTTACCCCAACAATTTTAAGTCATATACACACTGATGTCACTGGGGCCTCTGGGAGTTGGACAGCCCTAGAAAACCAGATTTCATGCTACCTGTCTTCAGGAGATTCACGGAATTTCCTGATGTACAGGTAACAACTTAGCAGGACAAAAATAGTACTGCTTTAGATTTTCAGATGCTCTACTGCTGGCAAGTTTTGGCTCTAGAAATAAGTACGTGACATTGCAAGATACACTGACCTGCCAGCCTAGCTGTGCTTAACATCTTAGAATGACAATGTGTGCTACTTTTTGTAAATGTTACTACTTGCATATAGCACTGGAAGGAATATATATCTTGGGTAGTTTCCACAGTTTAGCTCAGAAATATATTTTCTATAGTGCCAGATGTTGATGATATACACACTAAAATGTGAATTAGACTCAAACTCAGTTTTGTTGGTGGTTTTATGCTACAGAAATAACATACAGGGCAAATAACATTTTCTTGCAAAAAATATTAACATATAATGTATGTGAAAAATAAAAGTAGAAGAAAACAATATTATGAAACTGATTTACAGCTGAACCCAGCTGAAAAGAAATTCTGGTACAGTACATGCAACAACAGCGTAATGAATAATCAGCTCATAAAATTTCTGAATTAATTAGCTTTTGTTCTTTAGTCTGTATTTATCACTGAGTATTCCTCTTTCCCTTTTGTTCCTGACCTCTAGTAGGCTGCCTGCTTTTCACATAAAACAAATGTCTGATTATGGATTTCTAATACATTAAGCAAAGTGAAGTAATTATCTACTGTGGTACATGCCCCATCAAAATTAGTCTGACAGTACATTTGGCTGGGTTTAGATATACAACATCACAGAAAAATAGGAAATCGATAGAATTGCTAATATGTATTTTGACTAAACTGAGGTAAACATGTTGTAATTAAATCCATAGATTTTCATTTTAAAAACCCCAAAAATTCCACCTTTCTAAACTGTGTGGCTTCTATTTATGAGATACTGAAATATAGATCCTGTAAATAAGAAAAACCAAAATCAAGTGTAATTCAGCTTTTACATAAAAATATTTAGCTAAATTCAGTTTTAAATTTCTTTCTTCCAAGAAAGAAAAGTTGCTGATCTATCATAAACATTATCATCCTATTTAATTTACTAAACAATTCCATTCTAAATAATGTCAGGATTTTCAGACTCTTGGCACCATAGAACAGATATTTCTTCAGTAAACTGTAGAAACCATTCACAAGCAAAGGATGTACTATTTTAGAATATTATGAAACAAAATTACTCTATATTGTACCTGTTGTACTTTAGGAGAAATTAAGGGTGGCAGGTATAATAGCAACAAACTACTTTAGTGGTTGGAGTACACAATGAGAGATGGATTCTTGACACAGTCAATAGGCAGGTATATTTATATCAGACTCAATTTCTCATATTTAAGTAGGTCAATATTACCTTTTCAAAACAGCTACAGATCACACAGTGAAATACCACAATATTGCCAGAGGATTATACTACAATCACCACATCATCATAGTAAAGTGTGATAAAACAGCTCTGATATCTATTACTGAAAAATACAATAAAGGCTGTGAATAGCAATTATCACTAGCATCTCAAGAATTAAAATTTGGCTAAGCTTTTAATCTGGACAATTTCTGCTATGAACTCCTAGAGGTGAGCACAGCTGCTCTTCAGCCTCATAGGAAACTAAACATACTTGGAAGCACAGGGTGCCCTCAATACCATAGGGGGTATTGTTTGCTTCTGATTCAGTGAAGGAATTTTATCCTTTAGCCAATGAAACTCTCCAGTTTCTTTGCCTTCTTGTTGGTCATTCAGACTGTGGTTTGTAGCTCATGACAGAGACTTTGCCATTTTAATAATGTCTCTTGACATCTTGTTATCTCTGGCTTTATCTGTTCTTCCCAACTCACTCTTTATTCCCACCATCTTCATTCTATCCACTCTGACTTGATCATCTCATACTGTATCAGGCCATTTCACCACGCTAGCTTCATAGCAAATCAGATTCATATTCACTAGTCAGATCATATTCACTAGTAGGAAAAACAGCAGGATGAAGCAAGTATTGGACCTGGCCCAAGAGAATGGGAAGGAATGTACAACTGCAGGTGGGAGAGAAAGAGGAAACAGGACACAGATTAGCTTGGGCTACTGTGGAACACTGACTATATACAAAGAAGCTAAGCCTTCCAATGTTAGTCTTCTAAGATTTTGTACATTTTGCTAAACACAAAATTGAAAGTATTTCTAAGACTACACATTATTTAAAACGGATTCCTTAATAAACTGTAGATTTTTATACAAATAGTCAAATGCAAAACCACAATTCATGTCTTATTTTAATGATGCCAGTGAACTTAAGAAAGAATACATAGGTCCAGACTTAAAGTAATATTTTTGTCTCCAAAAATAAATTGTCAGAATATGTACAAATATGTGCTACACTCTGACTTTACCCAAACTAGGAGCACTCTAAATACGCACAGAGCCACATTCACTGTCTACCTTCAAATCCCCATTTAAAATCCTTTTCCATTATGATAAAAACCCATGAAAACCTCATACACAACTGCTAGGTGGCTGTTTTCTCGACTGCTGTTTTCATACTGATTAAAACATACTGGTTTCATACTGGTTTGAGGTTGTCTTGTGCTTCCCCTGTCCATGTGTTTTCTTCCCCTGTTATCGGCAGAGTTGCCCTCTAGATTGTGAAGTGTTTTGAATAAGGACTGTCCCTCTGTAGCATGTTTGCACTGTGGGGATCAAGGAGTCCAGGGATCTACAAAACTCTACAGAGGAGATCACTTGACTTCATGGGACATAAGGCCTGGATATGGCACTTTCCCAATGCTTGAAACATTCTGCAGGAAGGAGTCAATCAGCATGAAGGAACATCTCTAGCCACTGATGATGTCAGATTATTTGTTACTACTAATCAACCCACCTTTGTTCTGATTCTGTTCATTCCAGCCTTTTTCTGTTTTATCTCATACTATATCTCAGTTAGCTTTTTCCTATTTCCTACTCTATCTTCTTCTTTCACTCATTCTTATATATGGATTTTTCTTTTTATTAAATGAAATATTCCCTAAAAATATTTAAGTTCTTTGTAAAGCCTTGCACCTTTGGCTTTATGGGCAATGTAGGTCTCCACTGCAAAGAAGCAAGTACTTATTTATGGGGCGCTAAAAAAGTGCAGTGACAGAAGCAGAAGGAATTTTTATAGTCTTGGTGAGGCTAGTTCTTGAATATATGTATTGACCCTGTGTCTTGCTGAAAAAGAAAGGGTGAAAAACTGGCAGAGGTATAGCAAAGAATTACAAGATCCGAGAAAACACCAGTTGTGAGTGTTCCAAAGTGCAACACTTCCAAAGCGTTTCAGCTATTTAGAAAGAAGACTGAAAAGTAACTTGTACAAAAGTAACAGTAAAAAAATTATCTTCATGGGAAGAAAATACTATCTACTAAAAATTTTTTTGATCATATGAAGAGAGATATCACTAAAACAAAATGCTGAGCACCAAAGTCAAATTCAAATGCAAATTGAAAACTCAATTGAGATTAGACATGCAATTTCAACAATAAGAACATCTGGCTACTAGAAGAAACACAAACCAAACAAGGCTTCAAATAAGGTGTGGTTGCTTTTGTGGAAGTTAAAATTTAGTCAACCTTTGACCTCTCCTTTTTTCAATAAGAGGCACATTTTATTCAAACACACATTATCGGCCATCAACATCAGTGTTGATGGCTATCTCTTTGGCTTTGAAATCTATGTATCTTGTGACGTTCAGCCACTCCATGGCCTCAGTTCTACCAATCTTGCCTGTGCATTCTCTTGACTCCAAAGTTATTGTGCAATAGCTGGCTGTTTATTACGTGATTCTTTTGTAGTACTGAATTAAAATATAATTAACTCTCCTGAAGCCTCAAAATCTCTGTTCAAATCTGCAGCAAAGCAGAAGGATTACTTAACTCTTATTGCTTAGTTACTATAGAACTTACTAAGCATTGATACTTTAGGAAGTTTGTTGCTTGCTAAGGTTTTGGGGACTGGATCATTAGCAAAAATAGGCTCTTTTCATCTCAGTGATTATAACTACAAATTTTGCGTTGCAATTCAAGAAAACTGAGAAATACGCGTCTAGGTTATTTCAGGACATTTGGTGCATCCCTCCCACAGGAAAAAAAATGCAGATTGAGACTGCGTTAGTGAAACAAACAGAGCTAGAGCATGGCCAAGCACAGCTCTAGTACTTCCCATACTGTTTAATTATTAGCAGGCTTCCAAGCACAAATGCTGAGCCACTAGAGAACAGACTCAGGATATTTTATTTGCTAATAGAGACATAGCCATAGAATCTAAGGCTATAAATACATGACAATTTCCTCCTCTAAGAACTGGGTTAAAATATCTCTTTAATAAATCTATCCAGCTCTATCTTAAGGGCCATTGTAGAATCCTGAATATGATACACAAATTGTTCCAGGGCATAATAACTACACTTGCGTTTGGAACTTTGAGTTGGAAGATAGCAACTTTTAGTCTTTGGAAACTGTATTACCCTCTGTTGGCAAAATTAAAAGCTACAAGGAGCTTATATTTTTTTTTTTTGTCATGAATAGCTATGTCAAATGACTAAGTTCTTCCTCAATAGCTTCTGTAGTGTATAAAGGACTAAACTGAAAACTGTATATTTCATGTTTCAGGACATCTTTTTTCTAATTCTTTGAAATCTCTCCAATATTTCATGTTCTTCTTGAAGTGTGAATATCAGCTTTAAACACAGCACTATCACAAAAATTTTAATGAGATGTGCACAGACATGTTCTATTTCTAGTTGATAGTCCTTTTCTTATAAACATTTTTTTTTATTATTCCATTTGACCATACAAAGCACCAAGAATTTCTGTTGAGGCAGTGATCTTCAGTGACCTTTGTTTCCAAGTTTACTATGCCGCACATACCTATATTAAAACAAATCAATTCCTCTACTATATGGTGATTCAGGGAACTTTTGATCTGTTTTAATTTTTTCATACCCAACATTCTTACCTGCAAAGGTTTTGTAACATTATTTGTATGATCAATCACACCATAGATGAACATAAAGCCAGAAAATAATTCCCTCTGAGAGATCCCTTCACTTGGGGCCATTGGTGTCTTCTCAGAAATGAGTGCATTTTAGGATATCTGATCCTGAAGCTCTCCCTAATACACCTAGTATACTGATTAATTCCATGTATTACACTTCAGTGTCATACACTGTCAAAACAAATCAATTGAAAGTTTCACGTAAACCATGTAAACATGCATCATTAAATGGCCTGCTATAACAGTCTTATATCAATTGGTAGTGTTTACCTCTTCTACCTGTTTATTCTATTTTTCATTTGTCAAAACCATCTTTCCATGGAATAATAGAATAGAATAATTTGTATTATTTTGGATATGCTAGTTGTAAATCCATAGCAACAGGTGTTTTAAAAATGTGGTTAAGATTAATCCTGTTGATTTTTAATAGGTAACAAAATATATATGCATATTCTTCCCAAACTCAAATTAATTATTATTAGATTTAATATTTGTGAATGTTTTCTGTGATTCAATGAAAAGATTCAAAGTTAGAAGGTTTTTTTATAGGACTGCTTAAAATACCACAGAACAAAACTCTGGCATAATATGTGACCTTGGGTTTCTCTAGCTTAAGTACTTAAAATTTCATAAATACGTTATTTACAATATATATGTGAATATCAATTAAAATATTCCAGAAAATATGTGTGATTAATTAGCAAAATGAAGTATTTCTATACCCTTTATCCATACTTCTCCCTACTTATCATAAAACTTGTGAGAAAACAAAAATTTACAGAATTATCTTGCATTTATGGCCAAATACATGCTCTACCCTTACTCCCACCAGTGTCACATATTCCAGCCCTCTTTGCTACTTGTCAGATGTTTCACTTGCCCTCAGTCTGGTCCCTGATGCTCTAAAGTGCTGTATGACGGGAGATGTGTGTACACAGAGAGATACATATACACACAGGCATCCTAAAACACATCCATGCATCTATATGCTTGCCATCACAAGAAAGACTTTATAAATTTGGATTGCTTACTTGAACTTATGCATGCAAATACATTACAAGTTCATGATTCCTAAGCTGGTGAACGAATCATAGTAATGATGCTCTGGGTTTTTAATGTTTGTATTTAGAGCTTGGTATCAGCAACCTTAACATATCAGCATGTCTTCTATAGTTGTAGCAATCACAACAAAACTAGAATGCAAATTTGGTCATTGGTTATGTCTTTTGCTTAATATCTGTGGTTAAATTCAAAGGATGGAGAGAAGGCTTTATTTTACAGAGGCCAAAGTTCAATAAGAAAATAATAAAACATTGTCAAAGCAAACTTTTCACAATGAAATTTCTAGTAAAATCTCACTTCTTTAATTAATGTTCTAACATAGCAAAGCAATGTTAGAGAACTAAGCTCCTATAATATTGAAGAATTATCAGAATACATTGGATTGGTTACCTTTTAATTTCAATCAAGGTAACATAATCTATTTGATGCTGATTTAAGAACACACACTCAAAATATTTGATACCTAAATCAATAATGAAGAACATGTGATTCCCTGCATTTCTATTCTTTGTGATTCATTTGTAAACTGTGTAGAAAGAAAATTAACAGAATGTGTTGTCACATACCATGTTCTTTGAATGGAATGAAGTTTTTATTTGATATTACAGCATTCTTTTCAGTGCAAGGTTTTGGCAAAATTTCTTGAGTGGCCAGGCAGCCCTGATGGCATAACAGCTAAAACTAAGCTTCTAAACCTGTAATTCCACATGCAGAACTGGTTTATCAGCTCTCAAAACTGAATCAAAACAACTCAGTTTCTCTACTATATTTTTTCTTAGCAGTAGAATTTTGTGGCCTAGTTGTTGTGTTTGTAACTTCTTTTGCCATTGAAAAAACTCTGCAGAAAGAAAGCTATTTAAAGAAGCTTCAAAATATATTTACCAGCCTCTATAATATGCAATCATTTTCACATATATGTACTCGTAAATTGCATGTCATGTTAACATGTGTTAGAAAACTCCTTATAGCAGAAGAGAGTAAATACATTCTCTACTCATGTTTCCTTCACATGAAAATGTTAGATATTTCTGCTTTACAACATCAAGACATTCTTGTTGTTTCAATAACAAATAAAATAAATAAATAAATACAGTAATTGCAGAAGGCCAGATCCTAACAATAGCAAATGTCATCTGTTTGCATCACGAACATGATTTGGCAGAGAGATGGAAGGGAAAACCGAGTGTCACTGAAGTCCATAGCAAAACGTAAGCTAATTTCAATACTCCAGAGTTCAAACTGAGAGTTTAAAAGTAAATAGGCATGTACCATTAAAGATGAAACTAGACAAGTTGATTTTTCAAGGAAATGAAAGGATCTGATCTCCAAAACTGAAAAAGTAAACAAATTTTTAAAATTACTTTTCATATACTGTCAGGTAGAGGTTCTCATGGCATTGCCTTTATTCTTTCACTATATAGTTTCTGAAAGCCTGTGAAACCAGTATCTGCAAAAAATCTGTGCGCTAAGGTAAGCCTGAAGAGGACATGTTCAGAATCTTGCAAATGAGATGACTAATATACATGAAACCATCAGACTCAATATCCTGAGGCATGAGCATACTGTCACCACTGACTGGTGACTCAGAAGTGCAAATGCTTCCTTCAATCTAAAAAACATTAATGTGGGAGAAAGACAGATGTTACTAAGGAATACAGGACTTACTCTACAAGGATGAAAATTATTTTCTATTCCTGATTGTAATCAGCAGTACAGAAAAAAAAAAAAAAAGAAAAGGCATAATTGCTTCTGATTAAGTAAATTTCTGTGTTTGTTACTCCTCCTATTGTATATGATTTGTCTTCCTGTAAACTACCCTCTCCATGCTGTTACAGAGCTAAAAGCTGAACCAACCCATTTTCCATTAGCTATTTGGATATGGACAGTATTTACCTAGAGACTGAAGCAATGAAGCTCTTACAACTAGAAGGTAGTTTAACTAAACATGTATTTTTCTGTACCTTGCTTACATTGCTTTAAATTGTCTAACCTGATACTTATCTTCCATTTTTCATCACTTAGATTTATTTTCTCCAACATGAACAAAGCATGTTTGATGTCCAGGGGCCATTATTACAAGTGCTAAATAAAGGAGCACAAGGTAATTGTGTAATGCTATTTCAGATCAAAATACACTTTTGCCAATTTGATATATGATGCACATTTCCAATTTTTTACCACGTTTACAAAGCTCAGTGTCTATTTGTGTCTGTGTTCAAAGAAAACTGCTGACTGAGATCTACCAGGAGTTTATCTTGTTGCCACTGATTTTATCTTCCTCCTGCCTTTTTCACAATTAGTACTGCATATTTTGAGATTAAATCTGTCTGGAATATGCTCTATTCTATTGAACAATCTGCAAACAACAGAGAACAGCAGCATGGTACTGTCACCACTTGGAATGTAGTAGGCTGATAATTTTGCTCATAGAAGGCTCTCAGGGATGCAGAAGAAACATGACATTTTCTTGAAATAAGCTAATATAAAGATCTGAAAGGTAGATTTTAAGGTTATTGCTGAAGGGCAGATTGGCCACATGCAAAGACTGTTTATAAAACTGTGTGCAAAACTGCATATACTAGAGTGTTTCTTGGGAAGAATAAATATTTCATGGTCATACTAATTACCAATCTTTACGAAATATAGTGAATGGGAAATATCTGAACCTTCAATCAGTGTAGAACAAGAAATACATTTTCAGAAATTTCTGAAGTGAACTTGGAATTAGAATATCTGAAAATAAAATTTTCTTCAATTTTATCAGGCACTTCAATAAAAGAGGTCTTTCTCTGCAAACAGTGCCTATCATAATTTCTTGCAATTTCTCTCAAGTCTAATTAAAAAAAAAGTCACTTTGACAGCTCATTCCACCAGATGGAACTGTTCATAATTCATTTGTAAATGTTCTTATCAGACATTAGCACATATAATATACACAGCATGCACAGTATATATATGCTGAGAGTCCATCACCAAGAGAAAATAACAGACTTACTAAGCACCCCAAAGTTTTTCTAGAAAGGCTTAACTAAAAAAAAAAAAAAAAAAAAGAAAGAGCAGCAAATTTTAGTGATATTCATTTAGAGTAGAATAATCAATGTGTCCTATTTGGTTAACTGTTTAGTTTTTTCTCCTCCGAAGACTGACTACTCCTTAGTGTCCAAGATTCTGCTTCCCAAATGTTTCAAAGTTGAATGTTCTTTAAGAAGCTATTGCACGAATAATATGGATTGGTAATAGGAATTTCGGAACAGGAAAGAATTGATTAATGAAAAGCAAAGTGTATTTCTTAACAATCAACATGCATACATTCTTCCTGTGATACACAGCAGCTTTCTGACTCTTTTCTATTTTTCTATGGAAACTTGCATCTTTACTGTGAAATTATTCAGCATACTTTACTCAAGCAAAGTGTTGAGATTAAAAGCCAAATGCTTAATGAAGATTAACTGAAAAATAATATCTAACTGATTATATCTAACTAATTAATAAAGGAAATTTCTTGCACAATGAACAGGGTAGGTGAGAAAATTATCTCCATCTTGAAAGGGCTAGTCCTACCAGCTCATGCTGGGACTCTGTGTATAGGATGACAAAAATAAATTCTCTCAAGCAGACTCATCCTCTATTCTCGGTGGATAGACCTTACGCTGAAGATGGACCTCCTGAGTGAGGGAGCTTCAAACCACCTTTTAGCAGGTCCTTTGCCAGAGGCATGAAAACTCTGCTTGGACAAGGTAGAGAATCAAGACATTTTGATCTACAACTTTTTTTTTTTTAAAAGCTACCTCTTAACTGTTAACAAATTTAGGAAAAAAATGCAGACATCAAATTCTTGTGATTTCATTGGTAAAAATTGCATGTAACAAGTCAAATACACACTAGCTTGTTTGAGAAACTGACTTGAAAGATGCAATTTACACAACATGTGCACTGAAACAATATAGTCTTTGATTCTTCAGAACACTTATGGGGTATACAATGGCAGTCAGTAATGTTCAACTAGAAGCTAAGACTTCTTATATCTACTAAATGTTTTATGTACATTCCTTGGGAAATGATGGCATTTTTCCAAATGTTTTCCTGCATTTTATTAGTATTTAAAAATGTTACAAAAATAAATAATATATATGTTATATAGTACCTATAATAAAACATAAAATAAATAATGGCATATATTACAGCATAATATTGAAAAATATTATAAAAATTATTAAGCATCTCTTTTAAGGAACACTAATATTTTACTTAAATGTTAATATTTAGTATTCAGAATTTATCTCATTAAAATCTATTCACTACAGAAACAACAGTTTTTAGTATCATCTTATTTGTATAGAGCTGTGAATGACATCATGATGAACAAGCTCCATCTCCCAAAGATAAAACAAAGCTCAAGGAGTGGATGAAAGTGAACCAAATATCAATGGCTGTCTGCTTTTGTAGATCACTCTATTTAGGTGTTTATTGCTATAAGATGACTGTATCTAACTTGAAAAGGAATTGAATTCCACATTGACATGCTTGTAAATGTATCCCCAACCAGCACAGATGGCATAAAATGTTTAATGTTGTTTTCACACGACATGTCATGCTGTGGGAAGATATGGCTGGAATAAATACATTTTGTTTTGTCTTCTGACATTTTTCTGTATTATTTAATTATTCAGAGAATAGTTTACAAGAGAACTTCAGTATGAGGGGGGTTTGTTATATACTCACAAGTGACTTCAATACTTTGTCAAAAATGAATATATATTTGTATGACCTGTAAATAAGCGAACATTAGGCGGCACTTGGTTCAGCTTACGTATTTTGCTCAAAGGAACAGGTGATTATGAGCTTACTTTCCCCTTCATCTACATATTCTGAACAGTCTACATAGTAAGCAATAATTCAGATATCAGTGTATAAATCCAGAAACTTTTTCTTTCCTTGCCAGAGAAAACAAAGATTGATTTTACTCTATTTTCACTATGTCTTTTGATGACAGAAGAAAGAAATTAACAAGAGTTACATGCAGAAGCGGAAAGAAAAAAGGACAGATTCTGTGTCAGCTCTGTGCAGATGCAGAGTAATCAAGTACAATAATCTTTTACATGCAGTAGTCAAGAAATAGCACTGCACAGATACTTTCTTTCCTATTGCAGAACAAAGAGCCTGAGTTCATGCATCACTGAATGCAAGGCAGCAGCTTCCCATCAGGGACTGGCTCTTGGGGAACCCACAGGCAAAACAACGCAAACTGTAATTAGAATACTTTTCTCTCCCATTCTGGGAATAAACAATCTTTTCATTGTTCATGTTTACACAAATAACAAAATGCTCAGCTGCGTTCTAGTAACTAAAGATGATACAGTAGCAGTCTTGTTATAAATAATATATATGCCTATGTAATTTAGGATTTCTAATTAATGTAGAAATTCTTAGTATTTTCAGCGGCTTGAATTGCTCAAGCACACATTTTCTGCATACTATAGGACTTAGATTCTGTAATGTCTTTTCCATTTAAATATTTTCAATTAAATGATACTAAATACTTTTTAAAGCGGTCATACTTTTAAATTCCTTTTTCAAAGATTTCTAGCTTTATATTAGCTAATATGCTGGGGAAGATGTAAAAAAAAAAAATCTGCTGGTCTGACCTCAAGTAATAGCTACAGAATTTCTCAATTTTTTTTTGGTCCAACAGAAAAATAGCAGTAGCATTTTTATTCCTTACAATTATAATTACTTTATAGTAATGGAAGTATTCGCATTTTAAGCAAGACCTCTCCAGTTATGTTTCTTCCTTACAAGCCCTATCTACCTTTAAATTCATTATTGACTTAAAGAGACAAAACACATGGGGAAATTTAATATGTAATATCAATGCATAGCCTATTTATAAATGGATGCTGTATTTCAGAAGTGAAAAACAAAGCTATTAATATTTTATTACTACTCTCAATTATGCCTCTAACATACTGTACAAGGTACTTCACTAGCTGGGGATGAATTAGGAGATCTAGTACACTTCATCTGAGTTTTATGATTCCCTTTAGATCATTGTGTTTGGAATGCATGCTATGATAACAACAACATCATACTGATGTATGATGACCAACACCATCTAATATTAGATGACTAAAAAATAACTAATTGCAATTACACACCAT
Source organism: Promerops cafer (assembly GCA_013398275.1). Lineage (NCBI taxonomy): Eukaryota > Metazoa > Chordata > Aves > Passeriformes > Nectariniidae > Promerops > Promerops cafer. The sequence continues at coordinate 2,114,155 of VZSE01014033.1, read as the reverse complement.
GGTCAGTTTGATGCGAAAGAAATTAGTTCATTATTTGGACTTTGTGTGGGTAAGTAGAATGACCATTCCATTGAATAAGCAAATGAAACAAATAAAGAGTGTGCTTTTAAAATCTATACCACATATGACAAGGTAGCATACAGATTCATATACAGGCAAAGGTTAAAACTATTTTGGTTACCTCTGGCATATGTGCTTCTTCGTGAGAAGGCATACAACCACACTATAGGTACTAGCTTATGTTCTTCAACATTATTATCTTTATTTTAGAATACACCTGACAAAATGGCTGAAGACATCAAAAGGGCATAGGATGGAGTCTTTCTGGGACACATGCCAGCCTTGAATGGATTTTAATTTCTGTTACTGTATATCCTTTACCATCTATTATAAAATTGTAGAGATACCTTTGAGAGAGCTTCTTGACAAATTCGCCTTGGCTAGAATTATGAGTATTTTTTAATCCATTAATCCCTATTCATCTGATTTAAGTGACAGATAGCCTTAGAATATGAAAAAAGAAAAAAAGTATTTTCTCACTTAAAATATTTATTCCATTTTTAGTTTTCGAGCAAAAGAAAATTTGTAGATGTCATGAAGTTAAATTTGGATTACAGAATTTCATAGAAGTACTTCTATTTTCTGGCCAAAGGTTGTAGACTTTGAGGATGTAAAATCAGGTGACTAATTCTATGTTTCAGTTACAGAAAATGGAACTTGATTGTCAAAAAATGGAAGCAACTCCTCAAGAAATGAGGCCTGTGGTTTATTTTCTGAGGTCCTCTTCAGGCAACATAGGGCTTGGAGGCAAACCAGCTACATATGGGAGAAAGAGCATTTTAGTATATAATACTGAATTTCATGCAGTATCTCAGACAAGCTTCTGTGACCATGTACAAGGATGTTTATGTGCCTCCTGAAGTAGGTTGAGTGTAAATTTGGCTTCAAGCCTAGTGATACACAGCCCTGAAGCTCAACCAGGGATGACTACTATGAGGGACATAGCTTTTAGCCTATCGTTTTTAAATCTAACAGCAAAAAGAAAGTATATTTTTTTGTGTTCATAGTCACATAAAATGATCTTGCAATTAAAAAAAAAATTATATGATGTTATGTCTTGAAATAATCTTAAAGCTGCAGTCTCCTCCAGGGAAAAAAATTAAAGATCACTTTCCCTTTCACTTTTTATTGCTTAAAAACCAGATCTGGATCTTGTTAAAAAGATGTCATTGCAATAAAAATTAGAAAGATTTTTATCTCCATCTTATTCATTTTAAAGTATATGAAACAAATTGAACTAAGGACTACACATTCAGAAATTAGAAAGAGATGGTGGCAGCTTCTTCTGTACCTATAAAAAGGGCAGAGAATCACCCAGCACACTGAAACACTCGGTTCTCAGATTGACAGGATTTATATCTGCATTTCCTATTTCACAATGAAACTCCTCTGATCATTATATTATGCATAAGCCTGGTATTTATGCATTAGTTTGTATTTTCCCACTCTGCTCTGGTTTGCATCAGTTATTTAAATGCTTGCTGACACACATAAGACCCAGAATGTTCAACTCTAAATAAAAAACATAAAACATTGAAACTCAAGTTCTTCCACTAAGAAATATTTTTATGTTGTATCATATAATAATATTGTTGTACTTAGTGGAATAACACCTGAAAAAAACCCTGAAAAAATATTGTCAAAAGATACTGCAGTTCAGATCTGCTTTCTGTTTTCAAAGAGAAATTCAAATCCATATTTGCTAGGTTTTGGTGGGTACTTTAACAAATAGTTATGGGGAATCAGTTTCCTGCTAATTTTATAATTTAGTCCCTTATTTATGAATTCTTTTCTATTTTTCTCCAAAAACTAGTTAGCAAAATAAAGTTTGCAAATAGTTTACATGTAAAAAAAGCACTGACTTTCATAAAGGTCTCAGTACTTGAACTACTTTGTTCCACAAGATTAACAACACCTAATATGATATAAATATTTGTTCATACCATCTTCTATGATCTAGGCTCAATTCCATTCACCCTGGAGTCAATAAAAGTCACTGATATCAGTAGATCTAAAATATTGATTTCTGCATGTATTAAAAATTACATCAATAAGTACATAATCATCTACTTACATTATAGCACTTCAAGCAGAATTGACAATCTGAGTCAAACTCATGGGTTAGCTAGTGTTATTTATACACCTTACTTTTTGTTCCCTGCAAAGCACCTCAGGTGTTTGGTAAATCAGCATGAAACCTATATAAAACTCAAAAGATTTTTGAAGTGTCTTTAATTCCTGATGACGAAAAGCTGATGATTTTACTTTAGGTATTTGCTGAGATTTCTTTGAATTTAAAACTGACTGCAGCTCAGGAGGCAGTCTCTCAGAGTTGTTATTTTCTCACTGTTCTAATTTTTAGTTTCTTCATGGAAGTGGAAACTAAAAATCATGACAGTATTTATTTTTTATAATTTATTTTAAATAATTTAATAATAATTGAATTATTATTATTAATGCTATTCTAGTTACAAAAATCATTATAGAGCACTTGAATTCAATAGATAAGACTGACAACCACTATCTTTTCCTAACTAATGCAATTTATAACTCTAGCCTACCTCAAACAGGTGGACTCAATCTCGAAGTGTTGAAGAATTTCCAAACTTTGGATATAGAGCGTAGTTCTTAAAATACAAAAGCCGGACTCTAAAATGTAGCAGTAGAATGTAGCCACCAGATAGACAATGGCTGCATGCACCTATTTTCCAGGACATGGGGAAAGGCTTTGGTAAAGTAGCAAACCAAGGTTAATTCCTTATTCAAGTTAATTTTCAATTTGAGTAAGTACAACTCTAGTCTCTAATGTTTTGTCCAAGTACAGAGCAAACTGTGCAGTTTAACTACGTTTTCTTGGAAGTGCATAGCCAATCATTTCATTATTGAACCTGTGGTTCTCTGCAGTCTGGCAAAAAGGGTCTTCTTTCTTTTTAAATAATTATTGATTCAGAGAATAGTCCAGATTACACTTTGTTAACATGAATTATATTCTCTAATAGCACATGTAGACCTTCAGTTAGGCAAACTGAATCACGAATTGTACACATAGTCCTGTGATTCTGTTGTGATGACTAACTTGGCCACTTCAGTTAATTAAAAGGCTATACAAATTGTTCATTTATGGGCTGATCCAATTCTCATTAAAGCTAAAATCAATGGAATCCTTTCTGGGTTTGACTGCTCTCCAGTTGCTAAGTTTGGAAGGATATTATGACCTAAGTTTCAAAAAAACATTAACACTGTAAGAGAAGGGCAACAAAGCTATAAGAAAAACGACAGAAGAAATTTAGTAACATCAAGTGCTAAAGAGTTATGCGGTCTTAATTAGTCATTTTCCCTGGTAGGTCCTGTCTGAAATAGCCCTATTCCTTCTTGCTCTGGTGACCCCTCTACTAGCACTTGTAAAGGAAGCCCACAGAATCCACTAACTTTGCAGTTACAACCAGCCACCACAGAACAGAATTCTCTGGACTGCAGTGCCACCCAGAGCAGGCACCAAGTGCAGGGGGAAAAAAAAGGGGCAATAAATTAGTCTACTGGTAACACAATGGGGTGTTTTAAAAATCACATTGCATTCTTCACACTGATGTAGGCTCTCAAGTCTTTGTGCAGTTAATTTTCTGGTTTGAGGAATCCAGTAGGGCTCATTTAAGGTTAAAAGAACTTTGGTTAATTAGTGAAAAAGAAGAAATGGTCCAGTTATCCCAAAGAAAAACCTGAGCCAATTTTCTTTGATAATCCATAACTGCAAACATTTTAGCAAAATACCCTTTTGCAAAAAAATAGTGGTGATTTCACAATTTGAAGCTTTGCCTAGTTATTGTTTCCAGCTTAGAACGGAATTCAGTTATTTGGATTTGAGCAATACAAAATAATTTGACTCACTGTTTTTTTTAGTGTGTACTTTCTGATAACCTATTCCACAAGTCGTCACAATGCACCCTGAAAAACTACAATAGTGCACACACCGGGAAATCTATTGTTTTTAAATTAATAGTTGATCAATTTATGATAATAGCACAATAAATATTATGATATAATAATATAATAAAATATATTTTATTTAAGAGCATGTAATATCATACATATTACATATTACCTTAAAAATGTGCAACTTAACAAAAATTTATTACATAATTTTTGTCCACAAGCCATTTTAAAAATAGTTTTATACTATTTTTGCTTTAGAAATTCTTAGATTGGTAACATAAAAAAACAGGGAAAACAGAGAAATTCTGATTTAGATCTATATATTGTATATAAAAATTTATACATTAGTTACACAATGGTGATGGTTCTGACAACACACAATCTGCTTAGGTTGATTTCTGTGTTATTTTTGTTTGCATAAACAGAGTTACTGTTACATAACTTTGACCACAAAGAGACGCTTTGCACATTATAGAATGGAAAAAGTTCATTCATGCACCCTTCTGAACCTTAAGACTAATGGACTTCTGCACCTGTTCGTGCAAATGAGGAGTTTTAGTTCCCGTTGCACTCATCCAGCTGTGACTACACACCCCATTGTTTCACTCCTGACTATTTTTCTATGCTTTTCTATCAGGTTATTTTTGCTTTGGAGAAATTTTAGGTATTAGAAGTAATAATAAGTAAAGACAATTATTTTGAATCAATCTTAATTTATGGGGGAAAAAAAGCCCCAACAACAACAATGACAAAAACTTCAAAACCAGATCAAGCCTTTGGTTATAACAAGGGTTAAAGCATCCAGTCAGTTTCCACCCAGCATGCAATTCAGTGTTCTCTCACCGACATAATTCTGTGTTCATGGCAATAAAAGAAAAACCTGCTTACTTTGTTCAACAGTTATATCTCAAAATATATTTAAGTTCTGAAAATAAATTACCCTCAAAGCATCTACTGAGATTTTTATTTTACAGTTAGATATCATAAAAATGATAAATAGTACTTCTATACATTTATTTGAAAGAATTAGGTCTTCTAACATGAAAGTCAGTCAAATTTCATTTCTAAGAAGAAATGAAGTGAGAGAGCTTCCTTGAAAAACAAAAAGTGTGCAAGCATTACTTTAGTGTCAATATTATGGCTACACAGTGAGTGGTCAGACAATGATAAAATCTACAAATGTATGAGAATTCTTGATACAGGTTCATCCCAAATTTTCACATCACTGGATTAGTTCAGAAAGAATAGCATGAAAAAAGCATTTGGGGGGATTATCAGGTTATTTCCTTAATGAAACAGGCTTACCTCAATAAAGATACCAAATTTGCAGCTTCATCTGGATTCCATAGATAAGTCATATTTCTAGCTTATGCTGAGAGAATTTCATTATAGCAGATCAAACAAAATACAGAGAAAGCAACTGTAGTGGAAAAGCTACAATAAACCAAATAAAAAAGAAGTTTCAGGATAGCAACGATTTATAAAATCACTGGTCAAAGCACATGAAGGCTCATTTACAAATTTAGACTTGCAAAGGGGCTGAAATTTCATCCTGGTTTTGCTGAAAACGTTGTACAAAATCATTTCAATTGGCCAAAGCACCAGGAATCTCGTTTGCCCCCAACAATGTAATTCCAAGCAATTTATTCATTAATAACACACTCCTTTTGGGTGAGCTGAGACTGACGGATAAACTGCTGCCTCACAGATGTACTTTATATCCATTAAGTACCCAACCCTCACTGAAAGCAGTTCTCCCATCAAGTCCACCAGTATGGCTGCACCTGAAATCCTTTCTTAGCTAACTTCTGTTAGAATGAACCAGATTAAACAGAAAGATTAAAATTCTGAGGTAGTTGACATACTTGGGGCAAGGAACAATGACACATGTAAGTATATCAACTTTTGAGCAAAGTTTGGGCAAAGGTCCCTCATTTGTCTTCTGTACAACCATCTTGATCAGATTTGGCTGCAGCCATAAAACAAGTCTACCTCTACTGTACTTTCCCTGTTTATAACTTGCACATATAAACTTTTGTACACCCACAGAGAAGAAAAATCCTATGCAGTTAAGTACAACCGTCAGCTTCTACCCATGCTGATATTTTGTATATGAATTAGTGTACATATGTGTACGGAGAAAGTGTTTATGAAAGAAATCTTTAAATTTTTTTCCTCAAATTACCATGAACTGCACTTAAATGCAATTTATTTTCACTCAACTGCATATAGGACAGTCTTAAATGGAGACTTAAATGGATAGTCTTCAGTGGATGGTCTTAAATTGATAGTCTTAAGTGGTCTATCAATTTAAAAAGAGTCTCTTTCTTGACTGGAGATAAGATTTCAACCCTAAAATATTGCAAGTTGACCACCAACTCAGATCTGCATAATTAAAAACTTCCATGAAGAACATGGCTATAAATATCCTGTTGCCTGCCTCATTTAAATCTTTCCTTTGCATTCTAATCAGATAGAAACAGGATCCAATTCCCAATTTGAAAAATAAACACATTAAAGAAAATTAGTTTAGGCATCATTACAGTGTACATACACGAGTGTCTACATTTTTTTTAATGGACACTTGCTATACAGCATTTAAGTACTAACTGTAATTTCTCTGTGTGGCTAATTTGACCACACATATTGCAAACTGTTTTCATTTTCCTTTATTGTCCTCTAATGAGCTCATCAAGAGTATATAATTAGTGCAGTAAACTGCATAACACAGGCTCTGCCCTAAAGCAGCCAAGCAGAGTTCTCGACTAGCCCACTTTCCCACCGGAACTTAGTACTGTTAATGGCCCATGATCAGTAGGAAGTACATCGAGGGATATGCTCTGTTTTAAACAGCTTGTGATCTCTGGCTCGAAGCAACAGTTCTGGGGCTATCGCCATCTGTACTGACACACAAATGAAAGTTGTTCTATCTCTTTTTAATGAAGCTACCGAGGTCAATTAATAATGGCTTCAGATGCCTGAAAGACATGTATGACTGAGCAACTGGATTCTAGAGCAATTTCTCTTTGTGTATAAAAGTTTTAACATTCCCCACAGTAGGTAATCCTAGAATTCTCAGCTAAAATCTGAATCTAGAAGGAAATATGAGTTTACAAAGATACAACTTGTAAAAGTAAGAAAACATTACAGACTTAAGAAGGGCTGAAACAGATATAAATAGGGTGTAACAGTCAGGGAGATTTCAGTCTAGGCAGCTTTGGAGGACTAAAACTTGAGAGGTATCATTCCAATATACAGCATATCATAACAAACCAGCATTTTGAAAAATGGGCACCTTGAAGACTTAAGAATCTAGTGGTTTAGATTTACAGCAATTGCTACAACATTGTCAAAGATCCATATGATAAAGATATTCTCATGTAGTATCTACGTTATCATATAGAAATTCATTCTAATTTTTGTGATCTAATTTTTGTGATTTGTGTATCCTGCAGGAGATGGCTATATCAACACAAGAAATTACCAAGATACTTGGTCTTGTCACAGTGCTTTTGTCACTCTGTTTATGACACCACCAGCCCACAAAATATGTGGAAAAATGTCGATAGCCCAGAAACAGCACTGTAGTACTATCTTTTCTACTTCACAACTGGCATCAACATGACCTCTTCAAAGGAGACATGGCACAGTCTCTGAATAAGCAAGTTCTTCAATACTTTTACAAGCTAAAAGTAAGAAATTTCTTCCAGTAGAGTAGGGTATCATCTGTGCATACCCGTTAACATAAGTGTGTGAGTGTGTGTGTGCATCTGTATGTGCATAAGTATACATACACAGGCATATGCATACGTGCAATTAATGTCCACAAAATCAGTTTTGGATATTTTTCTAGTGTCAACCAATCCCAATTATTAGACAGTGCTTAATCACTGGGCACAGGAGTAACTGATGGGAATGTAAGGCAAGGAGCAATAAAAGCTAATAAAGAATGCATTGAAATATAAGACAAAAATGTAAACTCAGTTACTGTGAAATCTGACATCACCATTCCTCTCTTATCACTTCTTATTTATCAGAGCCTGCATAGCAAAATAGCACACTCAGTAGCTTCTCTGGTAATTAGTTTATCAGAGCTCTGATCTTCTTCTGCAATTAATCATGTAAAATCTTATCACCAGTTTAATTTTAATCCCTGTTCTTCATCTTCTATAGAATAAAGTACAGGCATGTATTGTGGTGGAAAGAGTTTTCAACTTCAGTAAACACTTAAAATCTAACATAAAAGTTCAAAATCTGTGCACAAACTAAAATTCCTTATGGAAGTCTAAAGTACCATTATAATTCATCTTCCAGTGTTGCTGCAGCAGATTAGGAGATTTCACACCACAATTAACAGTTCTGGAAAAAGGAAAATTAGCAGTAGCATAAGAATAAAGAAATAGAAATAATCTTTTTAGGGTTTGCTTACATGTATTTAGATTTTCCTGTAAATAAATAAATAAATACGTACATACATACATACATAACAGCACATACATTATAAAGATTATTAAATATATATTTTTGCTCAATATCAATAACAATTTATTTATTTTGATTTTCTACAAAAGCATTTGCAAATAAAATGGCAAATATATAAAGTAAAATCAACAAGAACTAAGGATATATAAATAAAAAACTAAGTTTATTGAACAACAGTAGGGAATAATTTGTCACATTCTTTCCTGGATGACATTGCAAGCAGCTCTAGATTTTAAACAATGAGCGAAACAGTTATGAATTAAAAAGAAAAAAAAATACCCCAGACTTAACGTATTATTCTACTCTGTAACTAACCTGCTATTTAAACTGAACCAAAGAGGCCCTTCAAATAATTTTTTTCAGTAAGTTAAATTACATAAAGTTTACAAAACAGCAGTGCTTATAGAAACAGCATAATGAGCAAAAATACTTTGATTTTTAATAAAGTATTATAAACTGTTCCTGTTTTTAATATATTCTCATATCTAAAGCAGGAAATCTGGAGTTTATAATGTTTTCCTCATAGAAGAAAAGAGAAAAACTTCGAGATACACCTGCAAGTCCTCATGAGTGAAAGAACATAAATACTGATGAGAACAAACTGGAAGTATAGAAAACATCCAAGTTAAACTAAATTTATAACCTTCCAGATCAATACACTTCTAGTTGCACTTCTAACCATAGATTAGATCTACATTAGATCTAAAAAACAAAAAATGAAATGTCATTCTTCATTGCAATTCATCTCCATTTTTTTTGAGAGCAGAATAATTTATTAGAAGTTTAAAAAAATCTGAAAAGATATGGACATAAATCAGGCTCTTACTTTTGAAATAGAAGATTCTATTATTGAAATTAATTTTTTATTTCCCTCACCGAAACACAAAGGTCATTCCTTGTCTAACTTAGCAGTTCCTTAAAAATATTTTCCCTACAATAATGTTGCCATTTATATAATTTTTTTAACTAAAATAAATTCCATACTGAGTAAAGTCTTGAAATAAAATTAAAGCCTCTCCAGAGAAATTTGACAATCACTATTGTGTGGATCAATATGTACGACTATAGATTTTCTTGTAATTTACAAGCTTTAATATTCAGAATTTGTACACTTCATATAAATTCTGTGAAAGACTCTTAATTTTCACGTCATTTCATCATGTATGTACCCACCCAGGTGCTAAGCTTTGCATCTCAGTCCCCAGTTGCTGATGGATTTTTAAGAGCATTCCCATTTTCTGTTTGTATTTCAGTCTACCCCAAACCACAGTGTGAAAACACAAATTTGTGCTAGGGGTAAATTTCAAAGGAAGCCTCTTCTTGAAAGAAAAGCAGTGAAGTTATCCAGTAGTAAATTCTATAAAAAATTCTGAGACCAGCAAGTTACCCAGGTACGGAGCTGAAATCACTGAAGGGCTTGCCCATCATTTTTCATGAATTCACAAAATTTCACTTTTTTTTCATATTGAAAACACATGCAGTCCTACTGTGGAAGATAAACAATCATAGTTTAATGACATAGTGATGATATAGCAGCAGCTAAATGGGATTTCTGGCTAGAAACATATAGTAGAAAAGGTACAGTTTGTTCCTGTCCTGGCCAGAGATAGATGTCACACAAAAAACAAAGTAACAGGAATTAAAACAACCAATATGCTCACAACTACTTCCAATGTGAAGATAATTTTATGTAAAAGGAAACATAATACATAATTAATATATGCATAGCTAATATAATTAGTGTTCAGATAAATGACTTGCAGCATGGTGACTGTCACTGCATCTAATAATGTGGGCTTCTGCATTTAAACACTTCTGCTTTTGGTTAGCACCAGATTCTGCTGTCATTAGGATTTGAACAGGCCTTCACTTTATGAAATCCCGTGACTCCGCCTGGCAATTTGTTTCACTGGGATCAATAACTATAAATAGTGTTGCCTCAGTGTGAACAAGGATACGTGAAGTGGACCCATTGCCCCTATATGGCTCCTTTACATAAACAGCATATTGCTTGTCATTCTAAAAAATGCAACAAGAAAGACCGTGCTCTTCTAATGTTGGCATACAATTGCACTGGACAAAACATGGTAAATATTAATTATAGAAGAGTAAATGTGTGCAGAATGCTGCCCCTGAATAACATACTTTTTATGTCTGATGGGACTCATCAAAGCAGAACAAACATATTTCTTCTGCAGTTATGAGAAGTACTTCTGTTAGATCAAAAGTAAAAAACCAAAACATATAAAAAAGGAAAAGCACAGTGTTAACAGCTTTTAAAGATTAAATATTAAAAAAAAGGCTTGATTTTTTTTTATAGTGTTATCCAGATTCTCAACTGAAATACAGTTGTCTTTACTCATAAAAATACCCCCTAAAAAGTTTTAACATGTAACTTTTATATCATATATGCTCTCTGAATTTCTGTATCTAATTAATGCAAACCCATAAACAGAATAAATCAATGAAAAATCTGCATATATTCCAGCCATTTAACAAATATTTTTTTAACTGCCATAGAGTATGCAGACAGTTTAAAGGTAGGATGATATTTGAGGACCATTGTTTATTTAACAACTCAGGTTGCCATAGTGTCTTGATTTCTTTTACCAATGGGCTGCACTGTGGGATTTGCAATTCAACAGCAAAACAACATGGACACTACCCCTGGGGAACCCTTGAGTGACAGGAAACTCCACCAAAATAAAAGTGGAAGAAATAAGACAGTAACTTTCTGTGCTAATTTTTGCCTACATTTCCACTGTATCCAGCCACACCTAGCATATCTGGTGTTGGTAGATGGTGGCTGTAGAATTGTTTCATTTTTAGGGAAGGAACAAAGAAAGGGTGCATTAAGTTGGATACTAAATCCACAGAAAAAGTACTGAATTATTCACACAGTAATACATTAATACTTGGAAGGCATGAAACATCACAGATTCGCTTCCTAACCATTAAACCAAATTAAAACTGTCCTGGAAGTGACTGAAGTAACTTTTCAGTTATTTAAGAAATAAACTTTTGGAATGTGTTTATCTTCTTGTGGCCAACTGGCAAAAGCATGCTGCACAGCACTTGGCACAGTCTTTTCGGCCAGAGGTGACATCTATCTGACCATCAGAAAATTATTATTTTCCTTTCAGTTCTCTCTTCAGTTCAAAGTGTCTGACATAAAGAGTTGGTTCTCGTGCAGCTCAGCAGAATGGCATTTACACCGCACAGTATCAAAAGTAGGAGTGAAACAAGGATGGACTTGATGGTACCAAGCACTCTCTAATGGGATTCAAAAACTGCAGGGGAAGAAAGCACCCAGGCCACCAAAGTTTTGTCCACATTATCTGCTGGAGGAATCAGCCTGTGTATGGTTCATAGATAAAAAATTGTGTCTCAGTTGTGCCACTCCGCACAGGCCAAATCCATGCCAGGCACAGCGCTAACAGTTAAGTAACATGGATGATCAGGGAACCAGTGCTTGAACTCCGTATGTATTTTTTTCAAATTAGCAGTAAAAATATAGCCTCATTGTCTCTGCTGCAGCCTGAATCTAGACGTTGCAATGAAGAAATCAAATGGTCACTACTTGTTTTCAGTACAGAAACTAAGCACGAAAAAGCTAAGCTGGGAGTATTGCATAATGTCACACAGTGTAAGAATAATATATGCTAATTTCTGTATGACATAGTAAGAAGACATACTTTACACTTTTGAGGATCAAAAATTAAATTTCCTTTTATGTGAAGAAGAGACTGAAGAACACAACTTTATGAAGGCAATGCAAAAAACATTTATGTCTAACTGGAGTAAGGAAAAGGGGGTCTAGCAAGTTTCTCTCAATTACCAGCATTTCAAATTTGAAAATCAGAATCCCACAAAATACAGTTCCAGACTCTCTGAATTATTATTTAGGTTCACTTTTATTTATCAGATCAGGAAAGAATTCAAAATAGGTAGCAACCTGTATTTTGTATGGGTATTAGATTAAGAATATTATAATGTAAATAGAAAGATTTTTTTTATTTTATTATTTTCCAAAAATAAAAGCCTTTGGGAAAAAAGAAAGCAAAAGGCTTGGAATACTCTTCTTGCATGATCATATACTCTACTATTTATATTTAAATCTACAATACACCTATATTATATATCCCATTCAAGCTACGTAATATTTTGAAATCTAATTAACAAGGAGTTGGTTTTTTTCAAGGCCACACATACAATTCTTGTTTTCCAGCTGGCCTCCACAAACAAGTCTCTGCTCCTACTTTGATCTACATGGGATTTTTCTGGGATTACAGACAAGAAATAATGACACTTCACTACCTACCAGTTTCAGCCAGAGAAGCAAGAATACTTTCTTTAAGTTTGATAGAAGTATGTAGAAGAGATCGTCTGTTTAGTTTTCAAGAATATAAGAAATAATCTTTGCATCTCCACAGCAGAACCTTGAATTGCTAAACTCGTAGGAATAATTTAACACAATCTTCACTATAGATCTGCCTTCATTAAAAAAAATAAAATTTGTGCACACACACACACAGACACACACACACACACACACACACTTCTCATGTTTTCTGGTTCCATCCTTACACATGCATTATTTCAGATGGAAGGTTCATGACTTTCCCTTTCACAAAGAAATATGTGTATGCCAACCACTCTTGATCATTTAAGTTTGCTGGATCTCTTCCTGGTGGGGGTCTATGACACAGTAGTTTCCCTATGATAAGTATTTGTTTACATCAAAGAAAAAGTATTCCAAGGCAACAAAATCATTCCCTTTCATGTCTGATTTCATCAAAGTGTTTGCGATACTAACAGGTGGTTAAATAAGGTATGTGTGAGTTCATTTAACAGAAAGAAAATACAAACAATCTTTCAGGAAGAGATTCTAGGGCCTAACAAGCATGTCTCTGGTGCCACAGGGAAACTGCCTTTTCATAATGCCTGTGATAATTGTTTGTGGTGCTGCTCAATTAGCATACAACATCATGTTTTTATTACAGAGACCACAACTGCAATTCAAATTATCCATATGCCTTACATTTATTTTTCTAAGTTGTAATCACGAACATCTCTGAGGATTTTCCTGTTATGTCCACTCCACCGTTTAGCTTTGATTTGCAATTGGAATTTTTGTGATAGATTAATCTACTGGGACAGTCTACTTCTCTCTGAAATCTAACCCATAGACAGCGTACTCACCAAAGCTAATTCCGCTCCTAAAGGGGCTAACCTCTCCGGGCTCTCCCTGCAATCAGTGGAGACGGGTTGCTCCAAAGATGAAACTTTCACATGTCCAGCCTTTCTGAATACATTTTGTCCCTTTCCATTGCTAGTCAGGAATACAGTATACAATCTATCGTTTAATGTATAGATCAGCATTTAACATCACACTCTTATATTTATCAGTAAAGCTTTTTCTTAGCATACGATTCTCATCAAATCAAAATATAGCCACCTAAAGAGATTCAGGTATCTTGGCATATGTCTCGGCTCCTCTCATTTCTCTTGTGCACACTCAGTCCAGCCAGCATGGTTGAAAAGTATACTCACTTTGTTTATCAAATCACAAAACACAGATGGACAAATTCTGAGACAATGGAAAGGAAGAGATGGAATTTTCTTAGCATTAAACAGATAACAAGAAGGAAAACCATCTCAAGAAAAAAAATCCTCAGAAGAAAGTACCTTCACATACATCACAGAAATATCCCTTAGCTACAGTCATTTCAGGAACTTCCTCTACAATGAAAAGGTTAGGTAATTTTCTTTCTCAGTTTCAAAACAGATTTATACCATTTTCTTGCATTACACTTCCCTCAGTAAGGTTAGATTTATTAAACAAGTAATTTACTGGATGGACTAAATAAAAAACTTTCTTTTCTCTGTAATGGTCCCTCCTATTTGCTTTGGATGAGCAGGAGTTAATTCTTAAGTTAATTCTTAATTATTTCACTTCTTTTGGTGGCATTTGCTGAAGGACTGTTCTTTCTTACACATAGACACTGACAATGACAGTAAGCCAGCAAAACTGAAAGAATTTTTTATTCTCAAAATTGGATTAAAAAATTAAAAGTAAAGCCTTCAAAAGTAAGGCTAACATAAAATACAATGAGATTAGGAAATGAATGAAAAATGTGGGAAAATGCTAGGAGGAAAAAGGAGGGCTCATGGACACAATGGTGAGGTTTGCAGGAGAACATTCTTTGAACAAAAGTTTCAATTTTATGCATCCACTTTCATTCCTTAGTTATTTGCTAAAATTTGTATTCTTTTCCTTTCACTCTGCTAGCTATATAAATATTCAGAATTTTTATGTCTAATTAGAATTTATGGTCTCAAAGTATATCAAAGAATAAATCAATAAGCATTGTTTTTACTGCCTTATACTTTAACATACTCATAAGAGAAACATAAGGAATAATGTTCAGTGCAAAACTATGCATAAATTTAATTTCAAATCACAATCCTTAGCTCAGTTCAATGCCACATCATTGTTATGTAGTTGAACTACTGCAAAGCTTCAGAATCCTAGTCAGGGACCATGGATTATTAACTCATCATTAAAAAAAAACCATACAAATACATCAGAAATGCATCTGCTTCTGCCTTTGAGAATTGAACATTAAGTAAAAAACAAGAAACAACATATCAATACACAAGGATTGTTGGGAGTGAAAAAGAATGTATCCAATTACTGTTGATATTACAGAAAATCACTTCAGAATATCAATGTCTTAGCCAATACCCAGTATTATGGAAGTAGAAAAGGCATTTTGCAGTGAGACAAGAAGTACAGTGCCATTTGACAACTTCTGCTTTGTATATTGGCCAAAGTCCTTTCCCATTTCGTTCATCCCTAAATGGGTTTCTGATCACTGGCCTGGAGAGTCAAAGCCAGAAAGTAGGCACAACTAACCCCATCACTGCCATGTGTCAACTGAGCTCGAGGGTAGCTCAACAACTGCTAAATCTGAGAAATTATTAACATCCTTAATTATATATTGATTTGATTTCTTCTCATGTACTGTGACACACTATTTTTCTTAGAAACTGTATCATAATATCCAGAACAAAGTGAGAAGGGAGAGCGTTGAATGATAGCTTTGGTATTTCTTACATTTGCTGAATGTTGGATTATGTTTTCAAAGCAAAAATAACAGGGAACCTAACATGGACTAAAAGTGGAAAATCTTAACATAAAATCAGGTATTCTGGGGATTGTTTGTTTGCTTTTGGATTTTGTTTGGATTGGTTTGGTTGATTGATTGGTTTGACTTTTTTTCCCCCCCAGAAAATAGAATTCCTAGCTGAAACGTCTAAGTTTTGAATTAGATTACTTTAGTAAGCAAATGCTGTGATCATAAATGTCTGATCTACTTCACCTAATTCTCAAATAAGAAAAGTCGAAAGGGTACCTCTCAGCTACTATAGTCCTGTCAAAGACACAAAGACTTCCATGCACTAATTGCATCAGTATTGGGACAGCCAGATGATGTTATAACAAGAATACCTATTTTTGCTGGAGTGTCTAAAAACAAAGATGATGGATGTGCAATATAAAAAAATAAATCAATAGTCCAAAGTTATGGGCCTCACGAAATCAATTTTGTTGCCTAGAGAGTTCTTCAAAAACTATGAAAAAAGCAACATCTTGAAATGAGATGAAATGATATAACAGAATAATAACTGAAAGACCTGAAGCACTTTAATCACCTGAGTATTTTGGTGGTTTAATCACACTGCAATATTTATGTTCCCACCGGTATCATTCCATTATATGGGGCTTTAATCTGTTTTCCTTGAGGGCGAGAGAGAAATGCCACAAGAAAATTGTTATCCATACAAGGAGTTCCCTCTCTTCCAAGCTTCTCTCTCTCCACTACCTGTTAGTTTTAGGGTTTATTTTTATTAATATAAGAACAGAAAGCCAGGTGCAGAGCACATTTCTTCGATTTTGGCAACCTCACACTGACTTTCACAGAAATATTTTTCTCAGAACAGAAATACTAATTGAGCACACAAATAAAAACATCTGCAATAAACAAACATAATCAACTTAAATTACATGAACCCAGATTTCAGATGTATATTTAAAGTAAAAAAATATGCCGCCTTAATAAATGTGACAAGCTGAAATCATACGTCTCCTCAGACTTAAGGCAAATTTGTTTGCAAACATATATAAAAAGAGAATTACGCAGAAAACAAATATTTTCTCAGAATTATTTAGTATGTACTCTGAAACTAGTTCTACGTGAAGTCGTCAGTGCAAGTCCAACTGAAGAAATCACTTCTCTATCCCAACAACCAACTGCAAACCGTGCGAAAAACATAGAAATTAATTACTCAGAAGAAAAGAATAACTCCTAGCTGGAGGGGCAGTAGTCAAATTTTAAACAATTTACATTGTAACGGGCAGATCCAAAGAAAGCCTTAATATCTAGAGAACAAATGTAGGTGTCTCAACTCTTTGCAAACTGAATCAGGAGCCTGCGAAGAGTGACAAAGAAGTCCGTAGGGAACTGGTTATAGCAAATCAATTGAAAATGAGAAGTTCAGGCACATGTATGAATTCTAGTCATCCAAAACCTATAGGTCTTTATCCAGAATTGCAGAATGGCAGGTGAAGTTCTGATCTACCCAGGACAGCTAGGGAACTATGAACCTATGGATATGCAATTCCACCAAACTGGGATGTGTGCTAAATTAGCTGATTCTGCAGGTAGTATTTTCTAGATGAATCTGTGCCAGCCTGCACCATCCCTTATGGTGTGGTTCGCTTAGGTTCAGCAAAGAGTTCAGAACTCCTACCCAAAGAAGAAATTACAGATGAAGCAGTTACACAAGTCAAATAGCAATTGAGGACTGTGGGTTCTAGTTCCAGGTTGCAAAATTGTACATGTATTTTATTTTTTAAAAAATAGCATAGAACTACAGAACTGTTTAGGTTGGAAAAGACCTCTAAGATCATGAAGTCAAACCATGAACTTAGCCCCGTCAAGTTGACCCCTAAATTATATCCCAAAGTGCCACATCTACAAGTCTTTTAAACAGCTTCAGGGTTACCCCACCATTGACAGTCTGTTTCAATGTTTGACAACCCTGTTCATGAAGTAACTTTTTGTAATGCACAATCTAAACCTTCCCTGACACAACCTGAGGCCATTTCCTCTTGTCCTATTTCTTGTTACTTGAGAGAAGTGACTGGCCCCCACCTTGCTACAGCCTCCTTTCATGCAGTTGTGAGAGCAAATGAGATCCCCTTCAAGCCTTTCTTTCTCCAGGCTAAACACCACCAGCTCCCTCAGCTGCAAAAAGACCTGTGCTCCAGACCCTTCCCCAGTTCCACTGCCCTTCTCTGGACACACTCCAGCACCTCAATGTCCTTCCTACAATGAGAGGCCCAAAACTGGACCACAGGATTGAAGTGTGGCCTCACCAGTGCTGAGTACAGAGGGACAACCACTGCTCTGGTCCTGCTAAACTATTGCTGATACAGGCCAGGATTCCATTACCCTTTTTAGCCAACCCAATGCCAAACAAGCCAGAAATAAAACTGCAAGCAAAATAAATTAAAATAACTATGCACGTTGTGTTCTGATGTTAGTACTACAGCTATGCTTTAGGTTTGCTCAAAGCATGCTTCCGGTACGGATTTCTCAGGTAATTTAACACTTACTTGTCTCATTTGGAGGCCAGATACACACCTGCTGATATTAAAACAGGTATTAGCATCCAGTATAAACAGACATAAAAACGCTACTGTAATTCTGCATAAGTCTAGTCCTGAATGTCCAAATCTTCCTCAAACATGGTATTTCCAAAGGTAATTATTTCCCAAAGGAACACAAATTGAACAAATGTATTAAAGCAAAGCATGATATAAATTCTTAACTCTATGAAAATTATGTTTCACTGACATATATACCTATATACTATATATATACTCCTAGTACTTTGTGAAAGTCCTGATTAATTGCCAAACAAAATGCTAATTGAGGCCTACAAGCCCATTCAGGTTATATCCATATTACAGATGTTTCAACTGAAGCACAGGAAGAATTTAATGTTTCCACATTTTATTTGTCCATGAATTTTCTGTGAATTCAGAAGTCCTAACTCACACACACCCTGCTTGTCATTCAACAGAAAACACATTGTCTTGAGTCATAATACCAAAAAAATTAAAAACTGAAAAGGGAAAAAGAAAATATTGGATGTAATGTATCACCCTCTGACATGGGAAGTTTTTCATTTTTCTTTTATCATAAATTCAAGATGCTGAACTAATTAGACTATTAACACATTAAAAGTAAGTGCTAAGTGTGAATAGCTTCAATTTAATCACAGCTCAACCAGTTCTATTTTGCACAGACTTTCGCTGTATTTTCAGCTAAGAAATCAGATAGTAATTAGAAATTATGCAGCAATTATGATTTAAGTGTGATGATTCTCTCAGTGTGTTAGAAAGTACCTGCCAGAGTATTGATTACACATTAGAAGTTTACTATATAATCAACTTAAAATCACATGGCTTGTATTGAAGAAACGAAAGCAACAAATGTTCCAGTACAGGTAGATCTTGGTAACTCCCAATTTCTATGCTTCAGAGTTTCAGTGAATTTTTTGTAGCTCTGTATGCAAGAGTGGTCATTGAAATAAAATGAGATTGATTGGTGCAAAAAAAGGGGAGACAACGGATGACAATGGTTGAGGATCACCTTCCTGCTTACTCAATTACAACATAAAGCACTATTTTGTGAGACTTTTACTTTCAAGATGAGCTTCTTGACAAAAACTTGAGACATTTTTGAAAAATACCATTAAAAGACCATCAGCGGATGTCATAGATGAGAAATGTTTTGATGTTCTTAAAAGCATTGAAGAATATTTGTTAAATAAATATCCTTAGAACCGTAATTCACAGAAAGCTTGTAGAAATAATATCATTAATCACAGTTGGGAATGACAAAAATATATTTTGCTTCTCACCAGTATGGTAATAACATTTTTTGAAGTGGAATCAATCTGTCTTCATCTGCTTAAAAAGGTGATTTACTGGCAGATGCCATTTTGGCAAAATCACAATATTTTTCATTAAATGTTGATGAATCAGAACATCCTGAATCCTCTTGTACTGAAGGTATATATTACAAAACCATCAGAAAATGTATCAAAACTAGTTTTTCACTTAGATCTGTGTTGTCATGGTGGTCTTATTCCTTTGAAGTGCGTATCCTTAAAGCCACATCGGAATCTTTTGTTTTCAAATTTCAGAAATTATAACTGATGGAATTCAAAGAAAGCTTAGAAATAATGAAAATCTTGCAAAATATGCATAGGAATAGGAAGAATGAGTGTCAAAATGAAGCATAACAATGTGAAAACTGTAGAATACAGTTTATCATACTAGTATACTAGCATGGCTTATTTTATCAACAATCTTATGGCATTAAATGTTTTTTATGTAAATTTCAACCATGAATCAACTAATTCTCTGAGAATCTCCATTTTCAGTTTAAAAGGAAAAAAAAAAAGCTACAGCTAGTAGTACTGGAACTCTGAAAAAAGTTGTCTGAGAATAATCTGAAATCTCCAAGTTCATAGGAGAAATTAAGAGAACTTCAAATACATTGTCAGCACTGAAGTTCAAGATGTCCGTTTTTTTTTTTTGTGTGTGTTTTTCTTAATCTGAAACATGATTTCTGAACACAGAGTTGGAAAAATGCAAAGTATTTTAGAACAAGACAGACTTTTAAAAGGACTTTTGTATTTCCCAGAGGAAGCAGCAAATTGTTGATTGTTCTGGGCAAGAGATTTTTCTTTAGAGCATATTCAATCATATTAAAGGATAATTGCTGCTCCTTACTTATAACTATGAACCACTTGGAGGAGCATCACTGCCTCTGGAATACACAGGCAGTTTTGAAAATACTCAAACTCCAACACAGGGAGGACTTGTACCTCTAGGCACAGTCTTTTGCTTTTGCCATTTAACACTTAGGTCGTGCTTCTTCCTTTAGAGTCTATGCAATATTATTGCATTTTGTAAAATAGAGTTCTCCAAAGTATGTGAAGTACCTTTCAGACAACAGAATGTTTTTTCCCCAAGCGAAGTTCAGGTGCTGTAAAGCATGCAGTATAATTCTGCTTTGTGGCTTCATACTTGGTTGAATGCTACAATACAACTACATCAGGTATTCTCAATCATACCTCTAAAATTTTATTTTCAAGGACTGGCTACATAGGTAGAGACTGTCCAAAGTTTATGTAAGCTTTAAGTTATTGATAGTGTCAAGGCAATTTTACTGCAGCCAAAAGAAGCTTCAGTCTGCCCTACTTCAACTGTTTACCTCACAGTGACTGTAACAAGTCACAGATGAAATTACCATGCTGGAGAGGCACCTTCCACAGTGCAGTGGCACTCCACACTTCTCTCTTTGAGGCCTGTAAATCCTAATAATATTTTGTTTCATCTAACTTAATTTGCAAAACTCTTCTTGCTCTGTATATGATAAATTGATAACATGAAAATAGCTGTTAAATTAAATATATGAACTTTTGATTTACCAGTCAGGTAAATCAAATAGGAGAATTTTACTGTTCCTAAAAGTCTAATCCTTTTAATGAATCAGTTTCTGTTTCAGACATCATTCTGACAGAAATGCACCCTAATAGCGTATTCCAGGCTCTGAAGACTCCTTTTTTTTCTCTTTTTCCTCTTTTATTTTTCTCTTCTGTCTCCTTTCATAAAATAACAAACTTACTGCATTTGTTTTTAAATTGTATTTACTCCAGATAATTCACAGATTTATAAAAGCTTAGAAAATAAGATACACAAAATATAGGGTTTTGTGATGCAAAAGAATACTTCCATTTGAGTCTATACAGAATTTTCTTTCCCTCTTCACAAGATTTAAATGAGTTTTATAAGAGCACCTTTACCTTATACGTTTAACTACTGTGGCATTACAGAGTAGATAATAAGACTTAGTAAGCACTATCATGACATTTTTAGTTTCTTATCTTATATAGTAGCAAATTTGTGTAATAGTCCCTCTGTTGGGAAGCTTGCTTGGAGACTGTTAGTCTCCTCCCAATCTCCAGAAAATATACAAACAGCTCCTGTATCGCAGCAGTATTCCCCTTCTGCAACCACTGGAATACACATGTTCCCTTCTCTTGCTCTCCTGCCAGCCTTATGGCTCTGGCTAACAGTTTCAGCAGAAAGCTTCAACCCTGTCTCAGAGCACACTGGCCAGATGGTGAGGGTGCTCTCCCTGTCTCCACCAATAAAGACACGAGTGGCAGCATCACCAGCAGAACTTTGCTCTTCTTTGTCTTAATGCTCTGCAACAGGGCACGCGGGAACCCGAGGGAAAAGACACATCTACTGAAAGTCAGGGCCTAAGTTCCAGAGAGGACACAAATTCGGACACACCAAATATGCTTTGTGCACCAAAAAGCCCCATTCTCACTGACACAACTCTTCAGAATTTAATGGAAGCCTCTCCTCTGGCTTTCACACACACTGTCTCAGGAGGCTTAGATCTTCCCCCTGGCATTTATAACTTAGGTTGCATTGATTTATTTTAAGCCTGTATCTTGTGACTCAGATGTGAACATGTTTTATATGCTTTCAGTGATTAAAACTCCTAATTTATTTTTCATCAATGCTTTCCTTTTTTATAATTTACAAAAATTTACCAATAGCAATGACACGTGTTTTATTAAACAAGCAATATACTCTTTTTTTATGACATTTCTGAGCCTCCACCTAACCTATGGAAACTTTTTGTATCTAAAGAATTTCGGGTTGGGAGTTCCAGAACTTCACATCACACACATTGCATGAAGAATCATTTTGGTTTGTTTTAAATTGGTCACCAGTTAACTTGAACTAAAGGTAGGCTGACCTTAATTTCTTAATAATGCTTTTTTTTTCTTTCTTTTTTAATATTCTTTTGACTATAAGCTTGTTTACTGAGAGTGGTATTCACAGATGCTGAATTTGGGAAAGAGTTCCTTTCATCAGATAGATGCTGATCTAGTGAGGTGGCAATGACCAAAACATGGCTTCTTCCAGTTAACTTAATTCTGGACAAACTTCCACAGTTTCTGACTTAATAGGCTGCAAATCATGTAAGTCCAGAAGATGCACCATAGTTCTTACTTTCACAAGCTATACAGAAAAGAAGAAAGAAGTACACTTCACTTACCCCATCTTTCACCTGTATCAATAAACAGTGAAGAAAATAGCTCAGATCAGTCTCTGCAATTTCCTTATAACTGGGAGCAAACATCTGCACCTCAGCTGCCTATTTGCTTATGTGAGATAGAAAGAGGAGGAAAGGACCCTGTATTTTCTGACAACCATCAGTGAAGGAGGAATGAAACATAATCTTTTTGTGGGAGGAGGAGACAGAGGTAGTCCCTATCATCCACATATAAGTACTGAGTAAGTTGAACAGTTTCACATGGTAGGCCTTGCAAATAGCATCTATTTCATTCCCAGCAATACTAAAGCTTCAAAATTTTTATTTTTAAAAAAATAATGATTTAATAAAATCAGTTAATTTTGTACTATTATTTTTCATTTATTTTGGGGGCTTTAGTTTTTAAATGTCAAATATCATGATTTAGTGTTGTTTTATATAGGCAAAAATTCACAGAGCACAGATCTCATGCAAATATGCTTAAAATATGTTTTATTTTGCTCACAATACAATCAAAACTGAAGATATATTTAGATTGTGTTTAATGCCTTGCCAAGTTTGTACCTGGCTACACATGAGCTTTCCCTATTATTCATCTGAAATCACTGTAGAAAAGCCCAGTCAAGAGAATTTATGGGCTACTTCAGACTGAAATTTGGAAAAAAGCATGTGTGGTATATTCATTAATCAATGAGAGTCATTTTTACAGTCTTGTTTTGTGCCAAATACTGAAATTAGATCTGTTAGGGGGAAATCTTCCAATTCATAAGGAGCCCTACTGAAATTGCTTAAGTTCAGCCAACAGATTTCACTCATAACCTTTCATCCCACAACTTCTGGAAAAACCACAACTGTCATCAGAAATAACTTGCATTTGTGAAATTCCATGTTACTGAATGTTTCTCATTAAGTAAAGTCAGAGATGTACATGCATTTAAACAGATCTAAAATGTAAATTTCATTTGTGCCTTCGAGTCAGTCTCTGAACAGGCATTTTTCAATCTGATTTGCTTCTTATACTTACTAAAGAGTGAGTATAAGGTATTATATTCTGTAGCAATGCAAACAGAAAGTATAACAGGAAGGAGTCCTGCAGAGAACTATTAAAATGCCATGAATTTCATGAAAACCCTCTGTTGAAAGCTTGTGAGGAATTAATTTCTTTTCATCTATGTGGCCACAAGTCAATAATAGAAATTTTTAAGTCAGTAACTTTGTAGAGAATTGAAAATAAGTACAGATATATTTACTACCAAAATATAGTTTAAAAATTAATTTGGCAAAAGCAATATACATCCTGTTGATTTCAGCTGATGACTGTGGTGTAAACGTATTCACAGTGTATAGAACTCATAGTACCAGTTATTAAAGACTGAAACTGGTGAGATCTGCACTACAAAGAAAACACATAATTAACTGTAGATATAAATTAGTTCTAAATTTCTCTATAATAAAACCTGCTAAGTGTGCGGCAATAACTTCAAACTTCACTGTTTTGCTCGATATCATCTAACTTGAAATTCTTCTACAACATGGAGTTTTCTGGACCCTCAAATTAATTGGTTTGATCTCTACTTTTATTTTTAATCTTTCCTAAACCTTCTGGTAGCAGCAAATTGCTTGTGGAGAGCACAGAATTGAATAAAACAGCTGGACTAAACTAATGTGTTGGAGGGAGGAAAAAAGCTTTGCAATTTATTAATGTATTCAAAAGACTGTTACAAACTTTACAATTTAATTATTGGAAGATTATAGAACTGCTTCACTGCTTCTGTACTGTGTTAAATAAACTGTACGTGCAAGGAGTAATAAATGAAATTGTTAATTTCAGTGCATCCTTAGGGAATAGTAAGAGGGGGAGTTTACATTATTTAGAGCTCCAAATGGATTTGAGTTTATGTACAGTAATAAATCTTAACTACATTGTTAATTAACCCTGCCTCAAGCCCCTTTTTGCCTTAGGAGTTGAAAGACACAGTGTCTGTTAGGATAACTCACCATTCATGTTCTTAAAGATGCTTAGGACTGGGAGAATTTGCCGGTAATAGGGCACCAAGGCCTCTCCCACCATTTCAGCTGACACCACCAGGTGCTGGATGACTTTCAGTGTGGTGCAGAGGACCTGTCGGTTACGAAGGTTCAGTGCATCTGTGATGCAAAAAGAACAACAGGCAGAAAGCAGAATTAATTTCTAAAATGTAGAGGGAGGGGGAGGAGTCCTCTAATGGACAAATTTAATTAAACTATACTCTGTTGGGAATTGTAAGCAGGCCTTTATTAGCCCAGCTTAGAAAGATCCCAAAGATGGATTGCAGTCCTGATGTTATAAAACACTGCCTTGTCTGATTGTTATTTGTTCCCACAATTTGTGCTGACTCTTCAGTAACCCAAAGAATGCAGCTCATTATTCCCTCACGCTGCCTGTATAATAGTGGTGTGGTCCAAACAAATGAAAAATAAATGTTCAGTAAGTACCACTTGGGGCCAATGGAACTATACAACTGCAAGACAACCTGCAAAGGTTGACAACAGATGCATTCTAGTGCAACAATTGGTGTTTGTATGTTTGTACTCATTTATTTCATGTTCATTTTATTCATTCAACTGACAATCCCTACTATTCTGAGAATCAGTACAATGAAGCAAATGTTTATAGAAAAAAAAACGCCAACAAACAAACCTTGTAGGCTTTTTTTTCAAAAGAAAAACATTCTAGGGGGGAAAAAAAGGTTTTGTCTAGCCTACTTAGATGTTTCTCTTAGCTTTCTGTGTCATGCTTCTAATCTTATGACACTAAGACATTTCACAAAAACCTCTTGTTTCTTCGGTTTTAATTTTACTAAAAGCAAGTACTTTGCATTCTCTCCTGTAATTAAAATGAGTCATGCTTGAAATACGTATATTTTTTTCCTTGCAAAATCCATCTATTTATAAAAGAATTTCTGAAATTATGCAGCTGGATAAATTTGTCAGCAGTTGTCATATTTAGTATGGTCTTATATATCAGTCTAACAGACCAGTGTTCTGCCCAGTTACATAGACTTCTACATCACTGAACTGGGACAGAACTGAAAAAGATAAGCTCATATTCATTACTATGTTTTATAAACACAGAAGTATATAAATATGTGATTTGAGACACGATAACAAAGTATAAGCATTTAGAAAAAAAAATGTAACAAAGAACACAACAAAATTTGAAGAGAAGTTATTAGTAACTCCTTGAAGAACTGCCTCTTCAAATGGAAGTATGAGGATTGAAGATATCTCTACTCATTGCAGAGGTCTTGGTGCTAGATTATCTTTAAAGGCCCCTTACAACCCAAACCATTCTATGATTCAGTATTTCCTGTGCTGAGTTTTATCAGTGCACACTAATGCCATTTCATAGGGAATGAAGTAGTATTTTCACAAAGGAGCAATGTCAGTTTTCATCTCTTTAAGCAAATGCATTGTACCCCACCTGCTTCTGCTGCTTATCACATGCCTGCTGAGTGTTAAAAATCAGAGCTAGATCTACAAACCAAGGACAGGACAGACTGGTCCTGTGAATGGACAGAGACAATTCTCAAAAATCAACCAGTAAATAACCTCCCTTCATGCCTACTGGCATGCTTGTGAACAACATACTGAACCTAATGTTAGAAAACAGAAAGCCCAAGGTATAAAGGTACTATTACACCTCATCCAAGTTAAAGGAGTACTGCTAAACGAACATACAGACTGAATTCCATATTTCTTATTTTCTGCAATAGTCCCTTCTGTAGTCACCAGGCTGCACTTAATTTCATATTGTCTCTGAGCATAATAATGTGGGGACAGGAAGCCAAATAATGCAGCATGCTCACATTAAGTTCCAGCAAAGAGGCTGGCTATTCCAAATTGTGCTTTTGAGGATAGATGTTCTAAGGCTGCTTTAGCAGAGAGAGACACCCAGATACAATTTTAAAGATTGGGTCCAAGTCTCAGGTAGGAAAAAACTCTGTTAGAGAGAAACAGGCATTATGCATTTTCATGGAAGAGTGGTTGGAAGAGCAAGTTTTGGGGTTCCAATGTATAGATTTATTCTCTACTAGCTTGTCATACACATAAATAATAGCTAACTGAACTAATAGGGAAATTATCATTAACACTAGTAATTTTCAGTACAGTAGTTATGCCATGCATACAAGCATGAATGAATATTTATATTCAATTTTGTGAATTATTACAGATTAGTAAAATAAATTATTCATACACAAAAATTAATTAAGGGATATAAAAATTAATCATTGACAGAAATCACTGCTGCTTAATTTTTAACAAATTGTGCCCACTCCCAGGAATAGTACTTCTGGACTGTAGAGGCTGTCCCAGACTATGAGAAACCTTATTTCTAGGCATGCAGAGTATGTCACGTAAGTGGAAATGGCTGTCCAAATACTCGTAGGAAGAACTTTTGGATGGATCCCATCTGATGCTATAGACTTGTCTTTGTCCAAGTGGAGCAGCGGGTGCCTGACCATTTCTCCTTGGATTATGATGGCTTTATTCTGCTCCCCATCCCTATCTCCAGCTCAGGGATATTCAGGGTATTCTGGGAATAACTGGTCTTGCAGCTAAAGATGGAGGCAAAGAATGCATTAAGTACCTCAGCCTTTTCCTCATCCTTTGTCATTATACTTCCCCCTAGAACCAGTAAAAGATTGGAGATAGATTGTCCTCAGCCTTCCTTTTGTTTCTGATATAGTTACAGAAATATTTTTATTATATTTTATGGCAGTAGCCAGATTAAGTTTTACTTGGGCCTTAGGACTTCAAATTTTCTCCCTGCATAACCTTATGACAACCTTCTAGTCTTCCTGAGTTTCCTGCCCTTTCTTCCAATGGTCATAAGCCCTTTCTTATCCCCTGAATTCCAGACAAGTTTCTCTGTTCAGTCAGGCCCATCTGCTGGCTCATCATTCAGCACACAGGTACAGTTTGCTCCTGAACCTTTAAGATTTTCTCCTTGAAGAACATCCAGCCTTTCTGGACCCCATTGCCCTTCAGGACTGCCTCCGAAGGGTCTCTGTCAAACATGCTCCTGAACAGGCCAAAGTGTGCCCTCTCTAAGTCCAAGGCAGCAGTTCTGCTGACCTGTCTCCTTACTCTTCTGCTAATTGAAAAATCTATTACATGAACACTGTGCCCAAGATGGCCTTCAGCCACCACATCACCCACATGGATCTCCATCCCCTACCTCTACCAAAACATAAGACTGAAGGGCTTCACTGGCACTGTCCCTTGAAGAGTGGCATACTGCACCCTGGCTTATCTCTAGTGAGCACTGTTTGATCCCTTTTCCCCTTCAAATCTAATTTAAAGCTCTTTCAATGAACCCTGGTAACTCCTGTGCAAAGATCTTTTTTCCCTTCTGACAAAGGTACCACTAGGCCTCATGTAATCTAAACTGATCCACCAAAAAACTCCAAGTCCTGCCAATGACACCAGCCTCAGAGCCAGACGCTGATCTGCTGGCTCTTCCTATTTCTTTCCTCATCATTCTCTGCAACTGGAAGAGTAGAGAACTACTTCCACTCGTGATCCCTTAACCAGCTGTCCCATAGCCTTGAAGTCTCAGTTATCCTCAGACATCTTGTTTGGACTTTTTCACTGCATACCTAAAAAATAAATAATGGATAATAATCTGAAGGCCATCTGAGTGGACGAAGCTTTCTCTTCACATATTTAACCCCTGTGGGCCCCAGGGAGGCATGAGACTTCCCCAAGAAGTGGGTCCAGTCTTCATATTGAGCCTTCTGTTAGCTGCTCATGGGACCCTCCTATTAAAATGACCAGTTGATTCTTTTTTTATGGAAGTAGTTTTGATGCAGGGCACAGGTCAACTTAACCTTTGTGACATCTTCATGCTAGATGAACCATTATGCTTGTTTCTGTTTGGTACCACTTGCAGAATCTCGTGCCTATTGTATTAGGGCACCTGGGGAGCTGGGGCAGTCCCAGAAGAGATGAGCTTGTCGTGCCAGCAAAGGAACTTGTCACCATTGCCCCCTATCCCTTGAGTCATTCTGTTTTCCCAGGTGGAGAAAGGACAGGGAACCTGTGTGTCTGCCTGTGTCTTCTCAGAAAAGACAGGGTACAATTTCAGAAGTCTCTCTCTCTTTCTCTCCTCAATAGACCTCAGCCTATGCACGTCCTCCTGGAGCTCTGCACTAAACTAAGGAGTTCGTCTGCCTGGGTGCTCCTCCCACAGCTGTGCTCACTGCTGCCTGGTACTGGTATGAGAGTAGGGCACACTGCAGCCTTCAGAAGTATGGCTGCAGATGGTTATGGGAGAACCAAACAGACTGAGAATTTGAGGCTGAATCCCTTCAAACTGCAGAAATTGGCAGTGTGTGTTACGAAAACATAAATATCAAAAGAAAGATCATTATGACTACAGAACTGTTATTCTTCTTAAATATGTGGACTGTGCCATGCATAGCAGTCAACCAGCTCCTGACTTGATTATATTAGGCACTTTATAAACATGCAATTAGAGGCAGTCCCCACCCCAAACATACTCCACTTTCAAATATCTGTTAATCTTGTAAAAATCTGGTAATTATTTTCTGTGTACTACCATCACTACAGACCATTCTCCCACATGAATAAAAGGAAGAAAATATTAATGCAGTATATGAAAAATGTACATTCCAATACATTGGAAAATATCAGAGGTATCCAGCAGTTAACAGAAATTGAACGAAGTACTAGTATCCTTACACAGGAATAAAGCAGACCATTTAGGAATCTTGGTACACTACAGCGACATAGCCTAAATGAAGGAAAGATGCATACTACGCAAAGTATTCCAATTTAGAAAACATTCTAGGCTGCTGTCTCTTGGACTAGAAGTGTGCTGTAAGACATGGATCTTCACAGTAACAGCAAAGTGTGCAACTGGTTTCCTTCTCATTTAAAGACATCTTTCTGATCCCTAAAGGGTTTTGAGAGGACTTCCTTCCCCCATTGGTACGCATTTTTCTTTGGTCCTTTAGACTACTGTAATATTCTCTTAAGCAGCAAAAAGCTGCCCAAAAACCCAACAAATTGACTCTGTTGCTTGGTAGTTTCGATGTTTCTACTTCAATGGTATAAACTGGAAGGTTTTGCTTCTTATTTAGGATACACTTTTCCAAGAAATCCAGCTTAAATAATTGCTCAATTGAAGTATATAATGAAGTATTTTCATTCAAACATACGTTATTTTGTACTGCTATAGGTTTTCCAAATATTTTCTGAAGTTCGTAATAACTTTCTCAAACAAAAGAAAATTTTACAATGATAGCAGCTTAATATCTGATTTAAAAGCTCAGTATTTGAGTTTTTTCTGTTTCTACTATTCAAAGCCAAAGTAAGAGATAATTATGAAATTTGAAAGTATATTTAAAACACCATAGTGCTTTTTATTAAAGCTTGTTAACAATGAGACAGTATAAGATACCAATCCATTGACTTCAGTGAATGTTAATTCACTGTATTTTTAATTTCAGATAATTTTTTGGCAATTCATGTAAATTGATGTAAATTTAGTGTTTCTTTTGTTAATTTCCATTAAGAACAGAAACTTTCCTTAAGATATATGCCACTTATTTGCTTATCCATTTAGCTAGAAGTTTACATATAAAGCAATAGAAATAATTATTTTAAAACATTCAAATCTTTTTCTTGAGTAACACTTCTAACATCTCAAAGAAAAGACCTAGGACTTATATAAGTTGATATTTTTTATTTTAATGTGGCAGTTTGGAAAATCCTATCTGAATCCCAGATATTAGAAGCCACAGTTCTCATCTGATGGATAAGATTGATAGATTCTATAAGCCAGGAAACATGACAGAATTTCTCCCAGTACACAGTGGATCCTTTTCATGACACAATATAGTTCCACAGAAGAGATCCAATCAGAACATTCTCTCCCAGATAACACATTGATATCTTGAGCTTTACAGATTCAAATCAGTTTCCCTAAACTTCTGCCTCTTCTCTAAATATTAACTTTAGATTTTGGCCGTTATATTAAAACTTACGTTGATAATGTAATTCTCTTCAACTTCTTTTTCAAATACACCTGTGAATCTATGCTTAAAGTGCACCAACATTTTCCGTTTTCTATTTAGGTCTCACAACCAAACATTAAAACCAATTTATTTTGCTTTCATATCTCTCATTCAATTGGTAAATGAGGTAACAGTTTTAGAAAATTCTTTGCCTGAAGCAGAACAAGATACATAGAGTAGGTATCCGGTGAGGTAACAAGCACTCAGGATAAAAATGCTTGACTGTTGTGATCTACTTAATCTTGTTGATCAAGAGCTTCTTTTAAATTCACAGAGTCAGGTTTAAAAAAGTCCTAATATGAAGTGTTCTCAAAATGCAACTGATTAAAGTGATACATACTTCTCTAACAAAATTTTGTCCAAAATCTTCAAAGTGCATAATACTTAACTATCTGTACTTATATAAAAGTATTATGCTAAACTTACAAAACAGTAATGAAGGCTGTTACAAAACACAGGGTTTCAATCAAGAGTGAATAAAACCCACAGTAAGAACCTTCTGTTCTGTACTTTTTAGAAGTCCAGTAAGAGCCTGATCCAAATAACAATACAGATGTACAAAAATTTCTTTCTGTACAACTGAAAGTGTGATGTGCTACAGTGAAATGATAGGAAGACAAAATACACCAATGTCTGTGCTACAGCATATTGTTCCTTCATTTGCAGCAGTGCATTTATAATCTAGACCATTGAAATTTTAAAAGTAATGCCAGTCTAAAAATATTTTAGATTTATTTTAGAGTTGGGTTCTTTGGCTTCTTTTTTTTTTCTTTTCTTACACACCTAGATGAGAGTATCACCACGTTGCTCCACAAACAATTGCATTACCAAAAGTCAGAGCGTGGGAGCTGGAACAATTGGCGACTTTATGTGTGCAGGGGTTGAAAACTCCTACAACTACATTGCCAGCAAAGCAAATGAGAATGGTAGCATGCTCGCTGCCTCTGAAAGGAGAGGAGGTGCTTCTACACACTGTGTTGCATGTCCCTGATGTTACTCATAGAAATAAGAGACAAAGGTGTAGAAACTTCTGGCTTCCTCAGTGTTTATGTCTGCACATGTGTCTCACGCAGAGAGCAACAGGGAACCCTGAAGTCAGGAATCTGAGAGTTACAGAAGCCTAACAAAAGCAAGCAAAAGGACTTAATGGCTTTTCTGATCCATTCCTTATTGGAAATGCAATATTAAAAGTCATAATTTTCCCCAAAAATGAACATCAAAAGGAATTTTACATTCCCATAATGACCACAGAGAAAAACATAGAAAGGCTAGACAGACTCCTCTGTTTCCTAAAAATAAAGGAACTCTCACGTAACCTACAGACATCTTTGCTTGCTAGCAAAGGGGGCTGTGCTTGGGTTCTGTTCAGCTCTCTGCCACCCACGCAATCTGCAATGTGGGGCAAAATTAGCTTCCTTCTTCTGCTTTTTTACCTGTCTGTATATGAAAATAGCAATATGGATCTTCCTAGCACAGAAGATATTTGGCTGTGCATCAGAACTTTCATGATACTGCTGCAAAGTACTTTGCTATTTGCCATATATATCAATTTATATATCTTCGCTGAAGTTGAAATAACTCAGACAATGGGTTTGCCTATATCTTCTGTGAAAGGGAGCAAAAAGTCCTATATCTTAAGTAATCCCATTTTCTCATTTCGTGTTTTATTTATTTTTAGTTGGATTCCTTATAAGTTTGATGCATACAGGTAATTTGTTTTTTCTGAGTTTTATGTCATGCAATGACTATATTTATAAACTATTTTATAATGTTTTTTTCCAGTGCAAGATACAATACATTCTGAATTTATATTCTGAGGAATCAAAATACATTTTGAACATTTTTATCTCTGAGAAATTAATGCCTCTGACCTGACGGATTTTTTCTTCCTCTGAATTTCCAGTAAAAAAAAGCTTTTTTCAATGTGACAAACAAAAAGAAGGAATTATTTTTCAACTAAAGATCATTCTTCTTTATTATTTTAATCATATTTCAGGTATTTTAGAAGAGAATGCAGGCCTGTTAATTTCAATTGTCTGTCTTTTTTTAGTCACTGCCTGTTTAACAAGAAAAAAGATGGAAAGGAATTGGGCTAACAAAAACCCACATATGGATTAAATAATATTATTTTCATTTTTAATGATATAATATTCAAATGTGTGAACTTTAAACACGGATGGCTGGAGGACAAATTTCTCCTTAAATCATTAAAATATAATACAGAATTCTAATATTTAATTCAAACGTTTTTAGAGAACATTTAGGTCTTTACTAATGTATTCTTTTGATGACCATTCAGGAGAGAAAACTGCTTTTTTATCTGTAGAGTTGTTTTTCTGTCTTTCTTTTAGCCTTTCCCTCTTGATCATATATATTACCTTTCCTAACAATCAATTGATTCACTCTTTCACAGTAGAAATATGGTAGTGGTCTAGAAGAAGACTGGTTAATCAGAAATAACTCACCCAGTGGGACACTTTAGAGACAGTAATCTGTGTAAAACATAGCTGAGTTTATTGTGGATGCTGCTAAGTCACATAAATGTATATCTATGACTCTACTGCTGTATTACACAGTCATAGAAAATTGAAGAACCCTTAAAAGTACACATTTTCAGACTCCTGGAGATGGTGGTGTCTCCTTTTACTATTAGTATGGCTTTAATTAGGAAGAATCCTTTATCATTGAACTCTTCACATATTAAAGCTGATAGAGAAGCATTTTTAAAATAAAAAAATAAGCACTTTATATTCAAGCAGAAACAACAACTACAATTAGCTAGCAGATTCTTGAGTGTGTTTCAGCACCATAAGTTATGACTTAAGTCTACATATCAAACCCATACTAATACCCTTACCTAGCAGTCTCTTTCTAATTCTAAATGCTGTGTAACAGCTAAAGCTTCCAGGTAATTAAATCTAAGCTAGATTCTGATCTCAGAAAGACTTTTAAATCCCAGCTGAGGAGGTGCTGTCATAAACTTGCAGTCTTTTCTGATGAAATTATTTCACCTTTCAAAAAAAATGATACTACTGTAAATATATTTGGGTGATGTTGGAAATACAGTTCTAAAGAAATTATATAATTCCTCTCTTAACGTGTTTCCCCTTTAGAGTGAAAAAACAGTAACATTGTTTTCATAACCTTTCTCAAGTGTCACAGAGTAAACATTCTGAATATTATATATTCCTTTTGACATTTTCAAAACTACAGTAAGATAGAGATAGCGACATCTATAATCAATCTTTTTAAATTGAGAAAAAATTTAATGAAAAAAACACAATTCTGACCCTTCCCACACTATTATTTCAGTATTATCAGGCTCCAAACTACATTCACTTCCCATTTTACAAAATTATATTTAAAGCTGAACTGTCTCATGGACAGGAAAAAGGACAGCAGTGATACCATTAATGATTAATAATAAAAGAGAAGCGAAGTTTAACAAACATGAGCATCTATTCATATAAGTGTAATGTGCAGATTTAAGAATCATCATAACGAACTAGAGAAGGATGATGTTTCAGAATAATAGCTCTTCAAGGTACTGACCTAAAGAAACAGGAAAGGACAAAACAATATATCTGAAAGACTAGGTGGTTCAAGAAAATAAAGTTTAGTTGTAGTACACTTGAAGTTTAGTGGTATTACATTTGTGTTAAAAAAATTTATTGCTTTTTTCAAATTTTTTCTACAAAAAAACTATGACTATATAAAACCTTCAAAAGTAATATTTTTAAAATGCCATCTGTTGATTTCTCCTGTCATTTTAGATGAACTTGTCTGTACAGTAGAGGATTTACATAGTAAATATAGAAAATCAGCTAAGGAAATGTCACTTCACATTTCCAAAGACCAAGAGCCACCCTGTAATAAGAAAAACACTAATCAGAGAGTCTATTCTGAAATACTGCACATATCAGGTGATTGAAGGCCTAAGCTTTCTGGCCTTATATCTTAAAATTTACTCACATATGCAATAATCTTCATGTGATGTTCAGGCTGTCTTACAGCTTAATTAGCAACTTTTCAAAAATTTACATCATCTAAATACAATTTATGGATTTTTCTCCTACATGTTCACCTACTTTTTATTGGGATAATGAGCTGAGGAACAACAGGAAGAATCTTGTTTCCACCATGCTCCAGCAGGTCATGGACTCCTTGACGAGCAAAAAACTCATATGGAAATTCCGTTTCACAAAGCCCATCAAAGAACAAAGGCAGAAAGTAATGATAGTCGAGATTTTCAATCTCTACCTGAAAATACAAAATAAACAGATAAATGCAATTTTTCAGTACTTATACAATGTGATCAGGCCAACAGATAATTCATGCCACCTACACAGGCATGTTTAGTAAATAATAATTCATTTTTTTATCACTGCAGTATATATTGAATCGCAAATACGGTTTATGACAAGATATTAAAATACAGAAATATTAGATCTAAAGAAGAGAATAAAAATTAATATACTCCCATATATTTTCACTTTTTGACAAGTCAGTACCAGATTCTTACATTCTTGCTTACACACTTTACTTTGTAAGTTACCCATAGGAATCAAACCAGTCATTTTAAGAACAATACTCTGTCTCCTTCAAAAAAAAATTATGTTATATCTTCACTTGGCCATGCAAAACAACAAATAAGAGAAATAATCCTGTAAGCAACAAATATACAGCACAGCAAAAATATCAATATTTGTACATAATTCCCTAATTTGTTGAATATTGACCTAGTTTATTCCCTATTAATTTCAAGAGCAGATTGATAAAGAAATTCCATGGTTCTCTACTCTGAAGAAAAGGTAAAGAAATTTTGTACCTATTTTTAATAGTAATTTCCTTCCAATCCTAAAATACAAAGTATGCTAATCTTAACAAGCTATGGAGGGATTTTGCACTCTAATTTTCTTCCCTTTTCCTTCTTTTACCCATTAGGACTCTACCACAGACACTCAGGCTAGCCAGGGAGAATCAGGAGTTTGTTGATGGCTTGTCAAAGCCCTGAATACAGCTGAGAAGTGACTCAACCGCAATGCATTTTCTCTGAAAAGAATATGATCCTCCAAATCACTTGGAGACCAATCCATCTCTTTAAGAATGCACTTCCATCTTTAAAACACTGCTGCTTAGCTGCTACCCAATTTTTCCTGTGAGATTTGTTAGTATCCAGGTAAGACTCTTTACACCTAACAAGCTTTGTCACATAGGCCAAACTGAAGCCTCAAATATCCTAGACAAAATTTGTCAGGTTAAGCAAAAAAAAGAAAACCAAACCCAAACCCACGCATTGATTTCGGAACAGAAATCACAGTCTCACTTGAACTGTGGAAGTCTGAAATAAAGCAGCCAAGAACTGAACTTTACAATTCTTGGGTAAATCCCACAGTCAGGAAGTAGCACATAGACATTCTCTGTTTGAGTTCATGGTTCATTTTTCTCCTTGCTTGACTCTGAGTAGATCTGAATCCTGGTCTTGCACACCTTAGCTACTGACTTCAATCTTCCATGTTGAAACAGATCAATCCACGTAAATCAAAATTAACTGGAACTGATACTTGAAAGTAAGTGCTATGCATTTGCTGTGAATGTCTCACTATTAGCAGACACAGTGCTAATGACATGCTAACATAGCCTCACATGCACTGATTCTTAATCTCTTATATGGGATTAAAAGGGCAATTGCATAATACCTATTCACCGATGTGAATGAAATCAAGTCTCCATAGTGGATCCTGCAGGAGAAGGAACAAAGGAAACTCACATTTCCTGTTTCATCAACATCATATATTGTTCGTTCCTCTGTAATTTTTTTCTCCTTGGCTTTTTGCTTCACAAGAAAAAATCAGATGTCTTTATCAGATGCCTTTATAGTCAGTACGAACCCAGGGAAATGGCCTCAAGTTGCTCCAGCGAAGGTTTAGATTAGATATTGGGAAAAACTTCTTCACAGAAAGGGTTGTAAAGCACTGGAACAAACTTCCAAGGAACTGGTGGAGTTGCCAACCATGGAAGTCTTCAAAAACATGTGTGGCTATGGCACTTGAGGACATGGTTTAGTGGTGAACATGGTGGTGGTGCTGGGTTGACAGTTGGACTTAATGGTCTTTTCCAACCTTAATGATTCTATGATTATATAATTCTATGAATATGCCAGGGTCAATTTTTTGAGAAATTTCAAAAATAAAAAAATAATTAAGTAGCAAAAATAAATTAAATATTATGATTATTAATAGATAAAATAACAAGAATTAAAAGACATTGAAATTCCTGAATTGGTGGGGTTTGTATTTCTTGAGGACATTCAGCATACTACTAGCAATACTCATTAGATGACAAAAGAAACATGCTCCAAAAATCACAAGAAAGTTGTATCATGTAATAAGGGACCAGGAGGTCAAAAAATAATTGACAAAAAAGCAGGACCAAGAAGAAGCAATTTTTCATGTTCTCTGTCAATAGGACAACAAAAATTCCTTTCATATTTCTTTTTAGTATTTAATTTGTAATCTATAATTTTTTGTTATTGAATGTTTTAATTTCAGAAAATCAAAACCAAAACCTGTAACAGCAACTTGCGTCTCACAAAAGCTTCAGATGTTAAAGAGATACAATTAGTAATATGTCACCTTTTTTTTTTTTTTCAAATGGGAGGTGTTTCACAAGGCAAAACACCTTATCACACTGTCTTATTGAGATGGGGTTTAGAATGTATTCCTTATATGGGTATTTGACAACTCTTTCAAAATTACAAAGTATTTCCACAGTGAAAAATATCCTTGATACACATCCATGTTAGGTTACTGAATCAGAATTTGCATCTATTTTGCTCCAAACACACATACATCTCATTTGTTTTCTCCCCCTCTTCATTAATACCTCCCCTAACTGTAACTGCCAGTTATATTTCTTCTCAAAGATTTGGTATTTCTGATACTCTATGCAATTTTTTCCAGCTTTTTTTTATGCTTGAAATATGCTTTTTCTGTTTCAGATGTGAAGAAAGCTTCTGTACTCAGAGGCTTGACAATGTTTTTCAGCAATAATAACTGGTCAATAAAAGATATCCTTATCTATCAACTCTGTACTATGGTTGCACATTACATATATATAGGAATGATATATCAACTTTAAGGTAAATATGATTTCCGGGTTTGAAAACAACTCTGATTTTTACACACAGCACAAAAGATTTATTAAGAGAAATCTTTTACAAAATAGACATATGACAAGCTATAGATTACAAAGTATTTGTGTGTACTCCTCAATTAGTTCCAAATCCCTAAGTGGCTGGCAACTAGCATGGCTCTGAAAACAATTTTGATTTCTAACTTATTTCTTGAAGTGTCAGCTGTCCAAGCACACAGGCAATCTATACTTAGGTTTTTTTGTTCTATAATAACTCCCACAATATGGAAGCCAGAAATATTTTGTCTTACATTCTATGGTGTGAAACTCTTTCCTTCTGTGTTTACTATTTAGCTTTTAAAAGTGGCTATTATACAGCTGTTCAGAGAAAAATGTGATTTTTTTGTTTATGCCTACAAAATTCTTTTGTTTTTTATATCCACCCACAAAAAATGCTGATTAATGCTCGAATTCTTGGCAAACTTGTCCACATCTGACAATAATGCTGTAGCTATGGATTTGAAGAAGAAATCTTAATAATTATTATGACCTTCTGTACTAGAGGTTTGTAAATTTTGCAGTCATAGCCTCGGAATTTTCAGTAAACAGGCACTAATAAAAATTAATATATCATATATTATTAAATAACAAAAGCAACCATAGAATGACTAAAATCTTTTGTTTCATGAAATATCCAGGCTCTTTATATGTTCTAAAAGCTCCTTAGGTGAAAAACAATACACAGTTAATAAATGCTACTTTATTGTTACATAGAAATAATGTACAAGATGGGAGGAAACTAATCGCAGAATCACAGTCAATTTGTCCAGGAGAGAATCTATTCCTATGAAGCAGCCCATAGTTAGTGACATGTCTGCTGAGACAGAGAAAAATCAGATAAAGATTCTAGACAGACAATAAAAAAATAAGATTTGTGGCTAATCTGCCTGATAGATGAAGAAAACAAACTATTTGAGAGAACTTAAGGTATAGAAGGAACTTTGACAATAATGGTATCATTGGTCTTCCTTAAAAGAATTTTATTTAAAATAATCTAGTAAACTATAAGACAAACCCGAGTTTTAGAAAGTAGTGTTTAAGCCACATAATTTAATTTTCCATCTCATTTCACACAACTGATTACATAGTACCGTGTCTTTGCTCTGATTATCCAAAAACTGGACTTGATCTCCCAGAAATATTATATCTGTGTATGTACTCATTTAATGTCTTGGTCTAAGGCATCAAAATTAAGTAAAGAAACTCTGGAATTGTTGGCTTGAAAAGGACAAACAGGAGTTTTCGTAATGCTTGTAAAGATTTTGTAAGGATTAAGGTAAAATAATACTTTGCCTTAAGATTTACTCTCCTGTCTGTTTTTTAGGTTAATGAAAAGAGAAAAACAGAAACATTTTTGAGCAGTCTCAGTTTTTAACTGCCTTTCCACTTTTTCTTCCAAGATTTCTTTTAACCTTTCTTGTTTTTCTTCCAATATCCTGTACAAATAGTCAAGATGAAATCTGTGCATTTCACAGTTTTTGGTTTCTTGCTTTTAATATATTTGATACATAATGGCATGCTAATTTTAGTCTTCACCGTAGAAGTATTTCCCAGACTTGCCTAGCTAGATTTTTCAATATTGTAATTTTGCTTATGGTTCAAAACACAATTCTGCTGTTGCATTTAGTCCCTACAAGTTTCCTAGCAAGAAAATATTCTCTTTTTAATCTGCTGTATTTCACCTTCCAATAGGGTCATACTACATAGATTTTCTATTGAAAGAGGTTTAGTCTAAGCTATTACCTGTGTCTTATCAAAACAAACAAAAAAAAAGACAGTTGTGCCTATATTTTCCATTCTGCAATGAAATGCTAAAATACTTAAAACAAGTGGAAGATTATCAGAGTTGAAGAGATACAGATAATGGCAAGGGACCTAATAGAAATCATTTAACTCAGTCAAACTGTATTTAGAGCCTCTTTAAGAGATTCTTTAGATATTTCACTTCACACAAGAAGTTAAATAACAAAAGAAAATATTTGCCTCCTATGGATAAATTAAGAGAAGCAATAATAAGAAATGTCATTGGACTGTTACTATACTGGCTATCTGAATTTAGCTTTGAAATAACTCCTCATGTAAAAATAAAACCCAAAACCTAAACCCCTAAAAATACAGTAATGTTAATCCACAATAATTTTGAATTTACTGTATTTTCTATTACCTCCATGTTAGTTACAAAAGTAACAGTTACTTGGGAAGACAAACACCATCACTCCAAATGTCCTCTCCTTCCTCCTCCTTCTCCCCTCCTTACACACTGAGCATGATGTCATTCAGTCTGGAATCTCCCTTTGGTCAGTTTGGGTCACCTGTCCTGGCTGTGTCTCCTCCCAACCTCCCATACACCCCCAACTTCCTCACCAGTGTGGCAGAAAAGCAGAAAAGGCCTTGGCTCTGTGGAAACCCTGCTAAGCAATAACAAAAACATCTCAATACTATCAACCCTGCATTCAGCACAAATCCAAAATACAGCTCCATACCAGCCACTGTGAAGTTAATTAACTCTACTCCCGCTGAAACCAGCATGATATGATAACCAAAACATTTTCTTTTCAATTGCCACAGCTGAAGGTGACAATCTAATCTTACTGGGGTTATTGAGTTGAAGAAAATTAATAGTCAACACGAAGGTCATATTATTCCCTAATAACTAGAGGATCAATGACTGGCTCAGAAATGGAGGCAACCAGAAGGAGGATACGAATTTGTGTAAAAATCACGTCCAGCTAGAGAGAGAGTAAAAAAGCCAGCCTGAAATCTCTTCCTATAAATGTAACTTAAGAATTGATTTTTATTAAAGAACTGTGAATCTCTAAGTCTGTAAGCCATGCAATCCAGAAGATAATCTAGCACATTTTTGTGAGGAGGGGATTTTAATCCTGCATTTTCATAAATCTTTTTAATTGTACTGCCGGGATTTAAATTTTTAAAATATACACCTCACTGATAATACAGAGCAGAAAAGCCTTGCCAAATATAGTGGAGGGCCAGTGTATCACCCAGGAAAAAATAGGATGATAATAAATCTTTAGATTATGGGATATAGGCCTTAAAGTATGATATGCAATACTGAAGTAACAGATTAACAGCAAGGATTTCTGCTACAGTATAGGAGTTCATCAGTGCGACATAGAAATAGTGCAACAGGAAATAGAGTTGAGCCAATTAATTAATCATTATGAGCTACCAATATGTTGCAGCTATGAAAAGGCTAAATATTATTTAAAATGTATGAGCTATTTCTAGTATAGATAGGAAAGCATTAAGGCTACTGCACAAGGCAGTCATCAGAGCTCACTTGTCATTATCATCAATTTGCTCTAATATAAAATATATAGAATTTATTCTCATTGATTCCTCATTGGAAATGACAGGGACAAACCGATAAATAGGAATATACCAAACTGAAAAGGAAATTAAGTGCTAGCTTGTTCTTATTTATTTGGATTCTGATCACATTACATTATCTGAGTCAAGTGATTTCTAAAAATGCATGTAAAATATACTATTCTTTCCATACAGCAAATAGTTGTAGACTACACTTCAAGGACTCCTGTGTTTTAATTGATGGGAAGCATTATAAACAGAAGATGAAGCACCCTGAGAAAAGGCTCTGTAAACATGACTGTGACAAATGTGGAACGTACCTGAGAATTGTTCGCATGAAGCAAACAATGGACCACACGATAACCTCAGTGGCAGACAAAAATATTTCTGCTACTTCAGAATGTATGCTTATCCAGTTACATCCTTCTTGCTCTTCAAAGGCTTGCTGACACATTTTCAGACTCAGTTCTCCTTTTTCTCTACGTGATTTATTAATATGTTTTCTGAGTTTCACAAGCACACTAATGTAAAACTTTAGATTAAGAAAAGGAAGCATTTTGTTAATCTCTTATGTTTGCAATTGCCTAATATGAGATATATAGAGAAATTACTTGATATGTAAAGATAAATTACATATTTCAAAGCCATGTGATATTATCTGTATTTTATACATCTACTCTGAGAGGTGAAATGGAATTAGTGACTCCACTGGGGTCTACAGCCTGGTGGTAGATTAATTTCCACCCTCAGCTGCAACATCTGAGAACCCCCCCAGAATCATTTAGGCACCAGCAAGAAGCAGTGGACAAGCTCTGGTCCTTTACTACAGAACACACAGAGAATTATCATTGCAAAGAAGAAATGTTCAATTTTGCAGACACTTTATCAGACACCAGTGGACAATTCTTCTCTGAAAAGGAAAGCAAAGATGCTAAGACTGTCCTAGGCAAGGGGAGGAGGCTAGGTACAGCCCACTCTCCAAGACTGAGTTTGAAGGCAGAAGGACTACATGGAGCTGGTTGCAAGACTCTCCCACTACCTTCTGCAGAAGATATACTGATCTTCATTTATTTATTTAATGGAGTATGAAGTTAATTTTAAACATCATC
The DNA here is from genome assembly GCA_013398275.1 of Promerops cafer. Classification (NCBI taxonomy): domain Eukaryota; kingdom Metazoa; phylum Chordata; class Aves; order Passeriformes; family Nectariniidae; genus Promerops; species Promerops cafer. The sequence goes on along the minus strand of VZSE01014033.1, from coordinate 2,071,747 downwards.
ATCAGAAGAATGAACCTGTTTGCTCATCCCCACAAAACACATACAAGGCAGTACATCAGTGAAAAACTAATTTAAAATTGTCTTTTTGGAAATAAATATTCTTTTGCTCAGAGAAGGTTTCCTACCATTTTAATAGGATGAAGCCTAGCACCTCATGTTATTTTTAAAGAATTGTGAAGGTAAATCAGGAGAGGGTCAACTGATTGTATCCCATTAGTGAAACTAGTGGCCAAATTATTTGGTTTATTTTATTTTTTGATGTTCTTTTCCTTCTATTTGCCAATTTTGCATGCATAGCTGTTTGTCAAATTATTTGGTTTTAATAAAAATAACACAAAGCACAAAAGTTAGAGATGAAGAGCACTGGGACAAAGGCACATTTAAAAAAGTGTCTGTGGGAAAAGTTAAATACAACTCTCTGAAGATTTATTTTGTTTTAATAATTAAACTATAGCATAAAATACCACTAAACCTTCTACAATGTAATGCATGACTAGAATTGTCCGTCCATCCATCCATCCATCCATCCATCCATGCATGCAGTTTTTGTCATGTTTGGCATATAAATGTAATGAAAACCTGGCAGTTTTATGGTGTTGAAAATTGTGGAAACTAATAAAACGTATCATTAAACATTATAATTTTTATTTTCACACACAATTAAAAAAAATAACAGAAATGACAAAACCAAATTAGAATAGTGATTTTTCTATACTAAGAGCATTTTATGATACAGTTCCTGTTAGTTTCTGACTCTTGACATTTCTCATGTATGAAAATGACAATCCTCCCCAAGAAAGAGCAGTGTCTGAACATTTCCACATAACCATCCAGAATCCAGAAAGATACTATAACACAGTGGGACAATTGCCATGAATGCTGTATATCTAAGCCAGGAACTCTTGCATCTTACCAGCAAAGAAGTTATGCAGTCAAATCTTCCTGAAACAAGTTGGAGAAAGTAGGACCACAATATGTTATTCTTCATTAACTTCAGGACTAGTACAGAGGAAAACCAAAATGTTTTCACTGCCTCCAAGTGTGCTGGAGAAAGAGCATGGACCAAGAGCAGTTTTGGAGCAGATGACTGTCTTGAGAAGATGAGGTCAACCACCAGAAATCCTTTGTCCCATGGTTTCCAAGAGTCCTGGGAGATGGCTCTGAAGTTACTTCGTATTTTTCAGTCAGAACCTGCTGGAATGAAATACCTGAGACAATGTGCTAGCAACACTGAAAGGTCCCCAAAGGTAAATTGCAGACAGGTGAATCAAATACTAAGTGAATGAATTCCAGATATTGACAGAACCCAGAAATGGAAGGGAATACTGCACCATCTGCTGGCTGACACCAAACACTGTGAAGGTGTTCTCTCTATTTCAAGAGCAAACAATGAAACAAAACAGGCAGGGTACTACTGAAAATGTCAAGGTCAGATTTTGGAACAAACCATCTGTGTTACCATAGAAAAGTTTAAATCCTCCCCGTATGAAAATCCATGTTATTTCAAGGAAATCAAAATGCAAGACTAGCACATAATTTTCAGAACTCATAAGCAACAGCACGACTAACAGATGTTTGCATGAACTGTATCTACGCTTAAAACCAAAACAGGGTGTGAGTCATTCTCTGAGCCCGATGCTCAGTAGTATGGAAGAGATAATTTCTGTACAGCTAAATTCTTTGATTCTTCGTACAAGACAGGGTAGCTGACTTTAAATTATATACTGTAAATAGTCTTGGTAGCTGCTTATCCTGAATCATGCATGAGCATTATCTAGGCAAATAAGCACTAGACAGAATCATAGCAGGGGCTGTGCTATCTGCGTACTTAAACAGTGCTGCGTCAACGCTCAAGGCCATACTGTGATATGAACGACCCTGTTAGTTTTCTAGGATACATGTGGATGTTGGCATGACCTACACAAACTGAGATGGAATGAAGAGTAGAAATACATATGGAAAAATAATTCAACAGAAGTTGCCTTGCATAAGTTTTTAATGTTGTATTAAATATAACAAAGCGTATATGAGGAAAATTGTAGTTGCAGATGCATCAATCAAGACTATTAAAGAAGTTGAGTTGATTAGACAGCATTACTTTCAGAAAGCTAAAAAAACCCCCAGCTTTGGGAGGAGTGTGGCTTGTGGCATCTGACATGCGTGTCTATGAAACGAGACACCTGAACATAACTGTTACATTGATAGTGTCATTGAAAATGGCATTTAACAGTTGGAAAGAAGTCTTCAGATGACTTTCAGACAATACATCCATATGACCTTTGCTGATTTTTTTTAAATAATATGCTGTGAAAAAAATCAACAGAAACTTAAATATTGTAATTATTAATTTGCTTCTTTGTGGCATATTCATTTATCTGTGATAATTTATCAAGCTACAGAAATTTGGATCTCTGCACACACTGTCATGCCAGCCCATACAGAAGTTTTCTTCATATACTGGGTACAATGTTAGTGTCATGGTAACTGAGTACACTCATAATGATCAGATAATTCAAAAGATCTTTCTCAATTTCTCAATATTCTTAAAAAATCTACTTAGGTATACAAATACAGCATTTCAAATGGCCCAAATGACTTAAGACATTGAATTTGGAACTCTTTCCTTATGTAGTTCTGATTTCTTTATTAAGCATTTATCTGCTCTCTCAAGGAAACTTTTTTCCAAACTGTTTTCATTTCATCAAGACAGAGTAAGTCCTCAGAAGAATGGAGTAGTTTTGGTAAAATGTAAAACATTAAAATGGACTACAATGCTCAAAGGCTTCATTTTGTTGGGTTAGAAAACTAACAGATAAAATTGTTCTTTAAATTTAAAAAAATAAAAAGCTTCTGTAGTGTGGGCAAACCCAATGATCATTTACCTAAGTTCAAGTAAAATTTCTTATAGTAAAATGTGTTTTCTGACTTAGCAACTGAAGAAGTTGGTTAAGGATTATTTTCTAATTAGAACCATGACTCGCAACTCTGCTTTAAATATCAGAGCATGGGTCTTTTTCTCTTTGTCATAACATATTTTATGTATTTCTTTTGTTCCAATGCTAAATTTATCTTGAAAATTCATGTGTACTGTAATGATGAAAATGTGTAGCTCTAGAGGCTTTTAATTTATTTTCAGAGTGCATATTACTGAGAGTCCAGATAAATTTAAGAAGGAAAAACTATTGCATTGTGTTAGTGCATTTTTCTATTTTAAAAATGGTCTTTAATTCTGGAAACAACAAAGAAACAATTACAAATTATCTTCCCAAGATCCCAGAATCCTTCTTACATTTTGTGTATCTACTTTGCAGGCATATCTACCCTTTTCACAGAAACTTGCAAAATACTCCTTTTAAAATATATGTACTCAATATCTGAACATACTGCAGATATTGTGACAGTGGTTACCAGTATAAAATCCTACCACTAATACACATTAATTGAAGACAAGACAATAATATTCTGAATATATATATATAATAAAAATATTTGGAATTTGCATAGCAAACTTAAAAAATGTTCCAATCAACTCTTTTCAAAAACAGAAGCCATTAAGAAATCAGCTAAATTTTTTTTTTGCAGCTTTAGCTCAAAATTAGACTTCTCCCCATTAAAAAAAAATGAGTATCATGTTTACTATTATTTAGTATGGTGTTCACCTGCTATAGCAATGCTTTAAATTTTAACCATCCAGAATACTGACTCAAGAACTTTTATTCAGGCTAGATGAAACTCTTCTGAAAATTATGGGAAAGGACAAACTACCACAGAAGCTCAGATAAATAACAACTGTAGAATATGGCAACGATAGTTCTGGCTGATTTTTTATTTTCTTTGAAACTAATAAAAAGTGTAAACCAAAGACAAATTTGTGGAAACTAAACTGAAGTTTTATAAAATAACTATCAGTTAAATAAAGTAAAATAAATAACAGCAAAACGGTTGCTAGCACAGTGTTTAATATCTCTGCAAGCCTCATGAATTACATTATACAAAATACAGTATCACAGCACAGTAAGTCAGAGTACATTTCACAGGATCATTGCTCAGTTTTTTGTCTTTTCTATTCAGTTTATCACTGAAAGATGAACTGTGCCTTTCTGTGTGTTGAAGTCTGCATTTTAAATGAACAGATTTTTATAATAACAGTTTTTCACTAGATGAAACAAGATCAGGTCACTGGATGTGCAATTTGTCCTCAAAAAAATGCACTGAGGAGGTCAGCACATCATGTTGTGTGTCTCTCAGTTACGGTATTGATATGTGTCCTAGGTATGTATCTTTATAAGTTTACTTCATAAGATGATTTTTGATTGATATTTCTAAGAGTTTTATGTTTAAGAGAGTTTCTAAATTCAGAAGGAATGCTGCTCTGTTTTGACATTGGCCAAAAGAATAAATGGCAACAAGTTATGCACAAAAAACTTGAGAAATTATGTCTATACATGTGGGTTTTTTTCCCAATGCTCTGTTTGCCACAGCTATATTCATTCACAGTTAAATAGCATATATAAATAAGTAATGTCAGTAAGTTGAACATAAAAGTTAAATGGACTAAAACCATTGTCAAATACAAAGGAAAGATTACAAGTTTAAAAAGTACTTGGTTTCCAGGTCATATGAAATTTAACTGCATAAGAGGGGCAGAAGGGAAGTTAATGCAGGTAAAATAAGCCACTGTATTTGATTTGCTTTACATTGTTTTGTGTCTAAGTCCTATATTGGACTGCTTTGCCATGTCAGTACATGTTGATTTATGGTTGATATGGTTTTATGCCCAATTAATAGTCAGGTTCTCAGGTCTAAGTTACTATGTATTTTTCATTGGTTAATACAGCTGTAGAGCTTGGGGTACCCCTATTAATGCAACCATACCTGCACATTCTCTAAAGCTAAAAGTAATTTTGAAAAGCAGAGACCAACAATGAAGATCTGTTCATTACTCATTACTGGAAATCTAATTAATTTCTCTCAAATACAAATATCCAGAAGTCACTAAATCCTAACAATGCAAATTCTGCATATCCATGCAAAGTAAATGGAGAGTGCTGTTTTTTATTTTAAAGTAATCTTCAAAATAACAGTAGTGATGATGGTAAAAGCCTTTGACTACCAAGGCAGGATCATTGAAACCAGTAGAAAACCTCACTGCTACATTACAGATTCTAATGAACAGATAAGGTTTCAGAAGTGAACAGCCAAAGTTAGGAAAGAAATTCAAATTTTTTTTTAATACTGGGATATCCTGAATAAGATACAGGATATAGGAATTGAATGTGAAAGTTGTACTTCTTATAAATTGAACTTCTAAAAAATAGATCAGAATGCAAGACAACTTGTTGATGAAGTTGTTCTAAATGTGGGCACTGCTAGCATCATCAAATGTAGAAGCTTAACATACTAGTTTTATGAATCTCAAACTACATCCTGAATGAAATGCAGTATTGCCAGACTGGGAACAAATGTGTTAAAAATCTTACTTAGAGAAATAATTCAAAGGCATTACACAGTATAAATATATTACAACTACAAAAAGACTTCACTAATACAATAGGGATCGCAATTTTTAGAAACCTCAGTATAAAATAGTCATCCAATGAAGAAATTCCTTGTGCTTTTTCTTTCACAGACCTATTTCTTTAGCCATCACTATAACATGATGTGTTTGCTATGCAGCATGGTTCAATCTTAGCAATCCTACTAGGAATTCTGCACTTCAGAGAAAAAAAAGAATAAAAAAGTAGAGAGGCCACCTTGGACCGAGTTCCAAATTAGTAGCATTTGGGCTTTAATTGCTCAAGTTATTCTACTGTCTCCTTAGCTACCAAAACAGTGCTATGTAAAGCAAAAAAAATGCAAATTTTGATCTATTTTTCACTAATTATGCAAATATTTACAATATGTATTTTATTAAAAAGTAATTAAATTTTTTGCATAGCTGTCCAATTCTTACATTGTTGTAGTGATACTACAGTAATTTCATTTGCTGTCTGGAAGATGCAGTGAAATAAACGGGTGTGTCAGTGATTTTTCTACACTAAACTCTCTCTGGACTAAGCTGAGGCATTTTCCCAAATCAGTACATTAGCACTGTTTGTATGGTCCCAGCGTTGAGACATGAAATTAACCTTGCTGCGTAACAAGCTAAAACCAAACGCTTGTCATTACGGTTTTTCCACAGATTTTCTCTTTTCCAAGTACGTTTTACTTGTCAGCAATGGCTTACTTGTCATCCTACTTCAGTAAGCTTCCAGGAAGCTTTTAAGCTCAGTTAGGATTGAAATGTACTATAAAGTCTAATATAAACATATACTTTTATGCAATGTAAGATAAACCCAAAAAGTGAAATAATAAAAAAGAAGGAAATTGGAATCTGACAAAGATTCATATTAATAGCTATCAAATGGGCTGTGGAATGTAAATGTGAAAACAGGGTGCACACACATTGCTGGAACACTATGGAAAATATATTACAATATTCTTTTTTATTATTTCCCATACCATCATTGAGTATCAGTTATGCTTAACAATACCTTAAGAGGCAGACAATTAATCAAACTTCTCCAGGAATCCAAGAAAGTTTAAATGAGCTTAATCAATTTTTTAAAAGAGAAACAAATATTTTTTTTATTTTAATAATCCGAATTATAATTCATAGACCGTTCAGTGGCTGCTACTGTACTTACAGCTTTGTTCCTACACTATAAAATTCAGTGAGATCAATTAAACTTTATAACAACTTCCTCTAATCACACCAGACAAGCATTCAAGATGAATATTCTCATATAATAAAGAACAATAAAAATAATTTAACATATTGAAATTTAAGTGATCATAGTCAACTTTCAGACCTAATACTCTGTTAAAATTAATGGTTCTCTTTTTTATCTGCTGTGGTGTTATCATTATAACAAAAGATGTTTTCTTGACAATATCCAAAGAGACCAAAATAAGATCTTTAATATTTAGATACCAACTGTTTCCAGTGTAAAAACATTCTATTCCATTTTATTAACTAAAATTGCCTCATATATAAGGTCTGGAATTTCAACAGAGAATTAAGGATATGATGTTGGGCCAACTCTGTACAGGAACCAGAGAGCAAAGCTGTGATTTGTGTTCTTTTTATATAACTGAGCGACTAGTTTAAGCCTCATGTCATTTGCAAATTCAGTTGATGTTCCTAGTTCATCATCTCAAGTAAAGTGAGCTTGTCTTTGCAGTCAAAGTCTCATTTCAGAGAATGAATTTACATTATAAAACCAAAAGCCACGTCTCCATTTCAGATTCAGGTAGAATGGTTATGGAGTTTGGCACACACCGTAACCCCCAAAGACTGGTCTTTGTGCACAAGTTCTGCAGGGAGGAAGGAGACAGTGGAAAAAAAATGGAAAAAAAATGAAGTGATAATGCAGGTTTAAAAAATAAAGAAATATAAATCTGCCATTTTAAGTCAGAGCACCAAACTATCTCAAATCTCATAATGACTGATACTGATACTTCAATAGAAGGCCAAAAAAATGCCTGTTAAAAACCTGTTTCTCTCTCACACAGATGAATAACGCTTATAAGGACGAGTGTATTATTCAAATCGTGAAAATTTTATTGAACCAACAACTAAACTTCTGATTCTTGAGATGAATAATTTCTTAGTGTCAGTGTTTTCCTGTATGGATACTTTTCATTGCATGAGGATTTCTTATTCATTACCATTACCATTTGATCTTTTCTTAATTTCATACTTGCAAGCATTGTAGTTTTCCTCATCACCATATTTTGTATTTTGTCTGCCAGTGGAATATGCTCTCAAATAAAACTCCAAGAGAAATGAGAAAAAACTCCAAGAAACTTCAGGCCTGTGACAGTAATACCCAATCCTTCGATTTCTTACCACCAGCCAAATATAAGTTCTAAGGCCCCATCCAGTGACCAAGATGTGGTTTAAACTGCATCTGAACAAAAATAGCTTCCAGCTCCTCAGCACTAGGATAATTCCTAGCTACATTCAGATTCCATGCAAGGGAGAAAGTATAAAAGCATGTAACCATTTCCTCTGCAAACCTCTGTCCTCTTTCTGAGGAAAAGGCACCTAAACAGGGAGGCCGGAAAGCATCCCCTGTAAAGCCAGGCCCCTCGGTGTCCCAGGATATATTGTAGCAAGCATCTATTTCACAGTTCAGAAATAAACTAAGATTGTATCATCACAGTCACGACAGTTTGGTTCAGTGACCAGTGAAGTCTGTGGAAATCCTAGCTGATTGGTCAGAAGCCAAATCCTTAGTTTATTCCAAAGGCTTGTTAGTTACACTAATTTTTAAGTAATTGCCATCTATTACCAAACTGATGAAATATCCTGGAGTACATATTTCATGATACAAAGGAAACAATTTTATATGAGCACTAACTCCATCATGGTTCAATATAGGATATTTTACTGAAAATAGATTAGGTATCTAATAACTTTCATTTTGAGAGCTCTCACATTCTTTGTGAGACCAGAACAATTAAGAATTAACATTCTATCTTCCTCCATGGCAAAACTGCCTGAGCAGGCCTGGCTATGTCAGAACTAGTCTTCTGGAATTATTTAACCAAGTTTATGATTTCACATGCAAAATTGAAGGCCTATTATTTAACTCCTCATTGTTGATACCACATTAATAAATACACTTCCTCATTTGTATGAGAAAATTTTGAACAACTTATCCTTCGGAAAGTAACAGGCAAGAACACTGAAACTGAAGATACTTGTATTATTATTATTATTATTATTATTATTATTATTATTGCATTGTTCCATGTTTTCATTGCTTATATTTTCTTTAAATACCTTATCTCCTATAAATTCTTAAAATGACAATTCTAAGTCTCTAAAAATAGCTCTTTCCATGTCACAGTGCCTTCAGATCCCAACAGCATTATTAACTGTCATGTTCAGGTTAAAAAGAAAAAGGTCAAGGATTACTAAAAAGTACATCTGGAGGCAAAACCAGTTGCCACTTCATCATGTAACTTCAGCCAAATATGTCCCAAGTAACTTCTATCAAGAAAAAAGCTTATAAATCAAGAAAAACGCTTATAACTGACCTCTTCATCACCTTACAAGTTCCTCAGATACAAGCATATGCTTATCTTACAGAATGTATTTATCATTTTGGGGAAAAAATACTTCTTGTCATGCCAAGCATATTCACCGTAATCACACTAACACTTTAGTTTTGAATTCAAACTTCCTGTCATCTTCAATATGCAAAAACATTGCTGTTTAGAAGATATGCACCATTAAAACACCAAAACAAAAGATCCTCACAAAACCGAAATTGGAAATTAACAAACTGTCTTTTGTGGTAGAGTAGATTTTATATTAAAGACAGCAAACAAAGCCATACTTAATCCTTAAGTTTTCAAACAAAGCTAAAAATAACTGTAACATCTAACTACACTGAAGTGTAAGTTATCAAAAAAAGCTTCTCATTAGCTGTCAGCTAAGAGTAACTTCAAAAGCAGTCCCTGAGCATCCAATAATAGCTTCCTGACAACCTCCTTATCTCTTACAAGCTGTTGTGGGAGCTGAATCAAACCAGCATGTCAGGAAAACTTTTTTCTAACAATGTATATCAAAGGAATCCCATGCACCTCATCAGTTAACAACTCCTTTTCTTATCATCAAAAAAGGTTAAGTTTATATAATGAAAAATAGACAGAAATCTACTTCTGTCACCTGCACCTGTGGGGTTTCTCTTATTTGTTTGTTTTGGTTGGTTGTGGTTATTTACTATAATACCATAGAAATATATTAATGAGGATTTAAATATAGAATCCAAAACGCCAAACACTTCTAACTGAATTGTGATTTTGAGTTTCCACATTTAAACATTATATTTTGGAAACAGAACTGAGATGCTGTCTTCTACTAAACTTTTATTTTCCACTTTCTGCATGTGACATATAGTAATCTATTATCTGCATTCACGTCTGCTTTGTAAACAGATTTATATTGACAGCTTCCTGAACACACTGTCTGAATACAGGCTCAGGGTGTGAATGTTTCAGAACACCTCAGAATTCAACATAAAAACTTATATACTTGTTTTTAAATATTCTGATTTGTAGAAAAGTAGGTGGTAGTATGTGAAAGTTTTTATCTCTTTATGTAGATTTTAAATTTACTTGAACACGGAAAATAGATTTTTTGTTCTGTTGTTTTTCTTTTTTTTTTTTTTTCTCTGCTTATCTAGAGAAAGAGAGTAAGTCATAGGACATTGGACAAAATCCTCTGTAAGTCTAAGACAAATGTAACATTTGAGTAATAATTATGGTACTTTGCAGATTATACAAAAGAAGGCTGTTGCACTGTGGAGCCCCTAAAAACTCATGTGTTTAAGTACATTTATATTTTCCTTTCTTTTTTCAACAGTGAACAAAAGCAGAAGGCAAGGAAAAGAGTTTCACCAAGAAACCTATTTCCTACCATAGTATAAAATACTCTCCAGATGGCTAGGAGCGTAGAAAACCACTGACATGAGCAAAGTAAAAAATACCCTAATTTGTTGTGGAAGAAAGTTTCTCATGCTCAGCCCTACAACCTCCTGAAAAATTGTGGGTTTAATGCCTCTTAATAAAATTCTTCTGAAAATATTAGCACGCAAACAGTGAATGCGACAAGCCAAAAATCAGATTATGACATTAAGACATTCAAACATCTGAAACTTGAATGTCTGAAATTATTCTGAAAATCTGAACACCTTTATTGTACAATGTCATTCCCATACCAAATGAACAACTTTTCGCAGTCAAAATATTCTATACCCACAGTTGCAATGACAAATCCTAAAAGGCTTTAAAAAATCAAGAAAAAAGCTTGCATATATACATATATATATATGTCTGTATCTCGACATGCTGTTTTCCTCACTTGCCATTATGTTCAATAGTTTTAATAATTTTTCTAACTACAGTGAAATTAAAGATGAGGTAATAAGTTGCATCAAGCTCTAGAAAAGCTCTTATTTGTATGGCATTTCTTACTGACAAACTGCATGATCTCTGTGGAACTAATAGTTTTTGTGAGCATCATGTTAGGCAGAGTATGCTTTATGTTTGTGTGTGAATGAGGCAGGCTAGTTTTTGAAAGACCTAATCAACTTCTAGAAAAGGGATAACAACTCTGGGGTATATGTTCTATGCAGAAAGCTTCTGCTATAGAGGAAGCTTGAAATTAGGCTTTTAGTCAGAGTGAAGACTAAAAAAGCGGGTGTCATGAGTTGAGGCTCTTTCCCATCCTTGAATTCCCCTAGTATTTAGGAAAGCAGGACTTCACCCTTTCTTGTAAATATACAAATTTGCATTAAACCATGAACTTCATTAACACTTTCTCCTCCAACCTAAAAAGATGTGCAAAACCTTTAAGTCCAGTTAATTGCTTTGGTCCCATAACAAACAAGTAATGTATTTAACTGAAACAGAGTTATTTTTTTATGGCATGCAAATATACTCGAAGAGCAACACAGTAAGGACACTCAAATGAAATAGTCCAAGGTTATTTTAAGTCATATAACATTGTACTGTCATGCAATGTACTTATCAAAGAATTCATATAAATTCAACTTGAATAGATACAACAGATCTTGATACACACCATCTCCATTTAAACTCAGCTTTTCTCTACAGAGAAAATATTTTTCGTGTCTAATCGACCCAGTGAAGCCTTCCACTTTTATTTTTTTCAAATTCACATTTCCCAGACTTTTATTCTGCAAAACCCTCCTTACTAACCCTGAAAAGAACAACGCATGTTGACTTGGAACACTGTGATATCACAGAATAAATTACTGGAAAAGATGGACAGAAATAAGAAGTTTCATCCAGCCAGTTTGAGAGGTCACTTCAGTCATTCTACAGAAATGCAGATTGCAATTGGAGTGAATCAGGATACACTAAAATCTAGAAAGGCAAAGAAAGAAAAGATACTGACTAGAACAGGACCAATGGAAATCTGAGCCCTGGGCATAACCAGGTATCATCAAAAATTGTCAGCATATACAGGCACTAAACTGGTTCATTGACAGAAAACTAACTTGAGGATGCAGGTCACGAGGGCTGTAGAACCTGGTACAGAATAGAAACAATTCCTTGTGAAAAAGCAAGCAGCTACTAAAAGAAGACACAAACGTTTATTGCTCTTTATACAAAGTACTCTCTAACAAGTTTGATGGAAAATGAGAGACCATTATGGTTTATCTGAACATTTAGAAAAGTAATATATTTATTCTTTTTCCAAACAAAATAAATTTACTGTGGAAATCTAACTACTGAATATATACTATGATTTATTACATGACAAGAAAAGATACTACTAGAAATATAGTATTTTTTTCCACCAGACCCATTGAAACATAATTTCCAAAACTGTTCTCATATGGAGAAATGTCTACCACAGAAGTAAAGGTAAACTTATTTCATCACTTTTTTATTTCACTCCTGCAGAAAACGATGTATTAAATCCAAGTTTATTTTTGGTCCTTTACTAACACTTTGGGTCAAAAATAGACCAATATTTAATGAAATAGTATGTTTAAAAATACAAATATATTTGGCATTTGAGCAAATAAAAAATCTTTGAATTTTGCTTTAACACTACTTAGATTTTTTCAAGCTTTCTCCATAAAAACTAAAAATTAAATTTACTTTAATTTCATATTGCCTTACGATATAGCATCTACATTTTCCTAAAGAAATATAATTTTTTAATGGAGTTTTTTTGGGCTGCTTCTGAAAGTACAAATTATGCATTACAGAATCAAAGCTTCCTATGCAATGATTGACCTCTTAGTACAGAAGGTGTCATATCTTCCTGATTGAACTTAATAATTGGCATTCATTGGTGGGATGACAGAAGAGATGGAATAAGAAACCGTAAGGCTCTTAGTCAGACACTCTACTGATCTCGTTTAAAAAGTTGAGACTCATATATTAATTGTTATTTTTAAATTAAATAGATGTATGCAAAACCATATATAATAAACATATATAAAATAAAATGGAAAAATGTTTTTGTTTTAGACTTTTTTATACAAGACTATATAAAAACTTCACTTAAATGAAGATGGATTAGTTTAACTGCATAACACTTAAACCAGATGTTTTTCAATCAGAAAAACGTGCAGTCTAATATGATCTATTTTATAGAAAATCATGGTTTTTTTCCTTTACTGTTTTCTTCCGTGATATTGTCAAATTGATTTACTTTAGGGTTAGTGTCTAAGTTCTATAAAAATTCCCTACTGTACTGAATCTGTCACTTTTAAAGATGTTATTTGGGCTTCCTAGTGAGATTTTAACCTTATAATGTGGCTGCTCATGTTCTTAGTTTAGGCCTGCAATAACTCTGAAAGGGATAGATCAAAGAACAAATGTGAATAACAGAATAGAAGTGCATATTCATTAATATTAGAAAATAGGGAGTCTATTGTAATTTCACCCCTATAGAAGACTTCCCTTTGCCTCTGCCACTCCAGACTTCCTTTTACTTTCCATAGACTAAACTGCAAATCTCCTGTTTGTAAGATGAATAACATAATAGACATTGGTGTCTGAAAATGTACACAGCTTTAACATTTCAAAATTTTTCCTACAACTAGACCTATAATTATTTAATCAGTGGTTTATAATTATTTAATAGGTAGCTTATAATTATTTAATCAGTAAACAAATATTAGTGGCAATTTTAGATATATACATGTAACTATATAGTGAGAGGGTATAATCTGTATTTATCTATCTTGAGTGATAACAGATTCTAAAATCACTCTACATGAACAATGGCCTTCTTCTTGAAAATGACATATGAAGAGGATATCAACTGACTTGTTTGCACACTTCTGCAAGTAAAATTACAGAAGATCTATGGAAGTTTTCCATAAATACATTTTTTCAAGGCTAATTTGTTTGGGAAATATTCTCTGACCTCTAATGAACATAATCACTGACGAATAATAATTTACTAACTTTTTCCTGCTTCACAACACTTAACACAGAACGTTGTATGAAAGAAAATACAGGCAGGAACATTGACTGTGTCAAATATGAATTTTTATGGCCAGCAGAATGACGGAGAGGATCCTGCCCCTGTACCCTGATGAGACCACACCTGGAGTGCTGCATCCAGTTCTGGCATCCCTAGCACAGGAAGAACATGGACCTGTTGGAGCAGGTTCCAAGGAAGGCCACAAAAATTATCAGAGGGATGGAACACCTCTCCAATGAAGACAGACAGAGAGCTGGGGTTGTTCATCCTGGAGAAGGCTCTGGGGAGACCTCATTGTGGCCTTGAAGTACTTAAGAGGGACTTATAAGAAAGATGGGATGAACTTTTTTTGAAGGGCCTGCAGACATAGGAGAAAGGGTAATGGAGACTAAAGGAGAGTCAGATTAGATGTATGGAAGAAGTTTTTTATGATGAGGGGGGTGAGACACTGGAACAGGTTGCCCAGAGGGATAGTGATGCCCAGTGCCTGGAAATACTTAAGGTCAGGCTCGATGGGGCTCTGAGCAACCTGATCTAGTTGAAGTTGTCCCTGGATTGGACTATGTGACATTAAAAAGTCCCTTTCAATCCAAACTATTCTATGATTGTATTATTTAGCAAGGGAATTCACTCAGTTTGTAAAAGTGCTTTTCCTCTGTGATGAAAAACTCAAGCTTTAGCCAAGGCATAAAAATCACAAAATATGATAAACTCCTTTTCTTATTTGCAATGTACAAGAAAATTTTAGTGGATTGCCATCTAGCTGAATATGTACTTTCTAAGTCTGGGAAAAACCTGTCACAAAAGACAGACTTAGGAGATATCAAAGACAGTGTTGTGCAGCAGAAAAAACAAATCTGTATTAGACTCTCCTCCCGCCACTGTATGTAACATGTTGCTGAAGACTTACAGGTGCAATAAATGCTAAGGTCACATAAAGTTATACTTTCTTAAAAAGGAAATTTTACCTCTTCTCTTAAAAAAAAGAAAATAAACACGTATCTCTACAAACTTAGTTTTAAAAATACTACAACAATTTCAGAAAATCATCAGAATGAAAAGTCAACACCTAAAAAACCACTGGATTAATTATTTGCACAATGTTAAATTCCCTCTTTGTATATCTGCACCACTGAATTCAACACTTTTTCAAACTTTAAACCTTACAATCAATGCAAAGAAAGAAAGTACAAATGATTGGAATTTGAGTTATGCAGGCAGCTGTAAATGTGGTAATTCCTGACTTTCAAGTTTAAAAAGCTTCATCTTAAATAATGCTCTTCTAGCATAGCTGTCGTATGTAGTTCTATGAGATAATATTTTTAGTACCAGATTTTTTTTTCTCCATTATTCCATATTGTAGCAACTCATAAAGTTTTTGATTATCTACATTTGTAAAGTGGATATTTCACTAAAGAGAACAAAATATGATTCTAAACAAAGATCACGAAGCACCACTGTCATAAGTGTCATAAAATATAGAGGTGATTGTGAATCATGCAATAGCCAATTATTTCTTTACATCAGCACTTTCAAATGTACATTGTACAGCGTATAATGTGATTTTGTCTTGAGCTAAAAATTGCAAGGAAACTTATCTATGAAATCTCGTAGAGAACCTTAACCATGGAACTGTTGTGACAGTACTGAAGACTGAGAGGTAGATTTCTGTCCTATTGGGACGGGACGGGACGGGACGGGACGGGACGGGACGGGACGGGAC
>VZSE01014033.1:1968751-2046773 GCA_013398275.1 Promerops cafer | reverse complement strand
AAAAAAAAAAAAAAAAAAAAAAAAGTAAGTTTTGATCCAATACTGAACACATTCTGCTTGTTGTGCAATTTTGAAAAATTTACATCAGCAAAATGAGGAGTCATGTCAAACCTTACTCTGCAACCACCATATTAATATTTTATTATTAAATTTGTTTCAAGAATATTGCTAAAGAGCCTTTAAATCTGCAAATATAGTTGGAGTAGAATGATTTTTGCCATACCATACATAACATTGGGTAAAGCTGGAAATTATTAAAAGAATCCCCCTTCTCAATAAATCTACAAAATAAAACTACTGACAATAATTCCAAATATCTTTCTTGTTTTAGCTTGCTTCATGAAGGCAAAACCCACTCATGGCTACAGGTATCTTTCCGTGTTACAAACAAAGGTCGAACTTCTGGAGAAGAATTGTCCTGATAACTTACTGTTTATTATAGAAATGCTGAGTACTTCAAATGAATAAACAAAAAAATTAAAGAAATAAAATGAGAAAAACTATTTCTCGTCCAAAAGCTTTTTGTTTTGCACTCCTACTGTCAAGAAAAACAAACTCTGAAGAACTGAATACAGTGCAAATAAGAAGTAAAGGTTTTATTTTAGTACTCCTTTGAGAAAATCATACTTATGGAGACATATACAAAATAATTTATTATCTACTAGAATTTGTAATCTCCAGAATTACAATTTTGACATATAATTCTTCCACAAACCTTTCAAGTGACTGCTGCCACACAGTTTTGAAGATTATTCCAGACTTTCACTACTGACACAATTTCTAGTCACAATTTATAACCATGTGTTTGTTCTGAGTAGCCATATTTCCTTCTCAAGTTTTGTTTGCCTCAGCACAACACATCACTCTCTACATAACTGATATTTTATCCTTCTAGTCATCCTTGGGGTTCTCTACATGCACTTGTTTAAATTAATCTTTCTTGAACACAGGTGACCAGAACTACAAAATAATAAAATTACATCTTTTCAATGCCTTGCACAAAGTTACATTTCCTGTCTCTACTGAATTCACTAGTGCATAGCAAAACTGCATTATATTTCCATCATACCAGTATCTCATAACCATCTTCCATTCAACTGACATGGTCAGACTCTTTAAAAAAAGTTTTATGTAAGATAAGCACAAAATCCCACCAACATCACAGAAAAAGAAATCCTCAAGAATCAAGTCAATATCACTATGAGTAACTTCTACTATTACTCTCTGTAACTTTTTGGTGTTAAATTGAATCAATTTCTTATATTCCAGCTGAGAAACTTGTCTAACTTATCTTGTCTAAGGTTTTTTTGCATTAGCAATAGCTTCCAACTTCATAATACTTTTGATCTCACTAAGACTTGCAAATACCTCAAGAAAAAGGAAACAAAAGCATAATAGGTCCCAGCAAAACCAAAAAAGGTGGCATTGGTATTAAACTGAAATGAAGAGTAAAAAGAGCGTTACCGTAACAGTGAGAAAATTATGAAGCAAGTGGTTGGCAACATCAAACATGTAATGACTCATTCATTACCTGTAGAATATCTTTCATATGCTGCTTTACATAATATAGGAATAATACTAACCTACGGAGATATTAGGGTCCCTTATTCCTTGTACCCTAAATGTCATACAGACAGGCAGACAGCAAACTGATATTGCTCCCTGATTCATAAGTAATTCTGTCACTGAAGACCATAGGATACTGTTCTAATCTCAGTATATTTCTCATGATACTTTGACAATTAAGTGCCTCCTGTTCCGAAAATGAAATATGCCAGCTGATTCTTGTGGGAATAAGTTGTCAGAGATGCCATGAGACCAGCTGAGTTTCATTTATCTCAAAAGTTTCTGACATGCAGAATAAACTAACTAAGAGTGCCTAGATAAAGCAATCTGTAGATTTTTTCTTTTCTGGAGTCTAGTACATATCTGAAGTAACTTCATATATGAAGTAACTTCAGAACATGCCTCACTTTTGTGTTATCGTAATACATTGTTAAAATAAAATCAGATTTTCTTTATGCTCACTTCAAGTAGTATCTTATACAAGCTTTTTTGCTAAATTCATTTATTGATAAGATAAAGAACTATTGAGCCTACTACAGCTCAGCGGAAAAACATTACACTAAGAAAATAAAGGTCTTACAGATATATGAATCACCAGAAATGAATGCCAATTAAAGCTCTATATCCCACCATACCACTACGTACTTTATAAATGTTTCTTACTTTAAATATTTCTAATTAATAGACTACTAATGCAAATACACTAGTCTTAATTTTATTATCATCTCTCCAATTGTAATATCCTTTATGACTACTGATATCTTCAAAAAAAAGTAATGTTCTTCTATAAACTAAGTCAAATGCATTTAAAATATTTTTTGTATATGTTTTTTATTATAAATTGCACAATCGATTGAGGCTAGAAAATATTTTCATCTATTGGAATATAGCTATGTCTATCTAACAGTAGAGAACCCTTATTCCTACCTGCCTCAGTTGTTGGACTTTTTGATGTAGAAATTCTTTCTTCCTATCTTGGTGACGATATCCTGTCAGTGAAGGACAGAGATTCCTTTCATAGCGAGAAAAGTTTTAAATACTCCTTTTAAATACTCCTTTTTATGCTCCTGTATTTTTTTCAAAATAAGAAGTAACGATTTGAAGATGCACAGAAGCAGGGACAAAAGTAACTGGTCTCACCAGTGGGGAAATTCACAGATGAGGTTACTGTATGTGCATCACATGCAGATCTTTTCGTAAGATTTTCAAGTTAAAATCATGGCCATATTTAAGTAAGTTCCTCATTTATATTACATCGAATGAGATGTAATTTACTTTCATGATTACTTTCATTTTTTTTGTTAGATAAATAGAGTGCATGAGACTGAGCTATCAATTGGATTATCTAACTAAGTTTAAGGTATCCAGATGTTTGGCATATGACCTAGATGGCTTTAATTTGACGGACTACTGGAAAATCAAAGGAAAAGATTAAACAAAGGCTTTCCATAGTAAAGCACAGGTATTTAAGAAACATTAGATTCAATCAAAGGAGGTAAAATGCTTTTGAGACACTCCCTGAACAATTTCCCTCCTTAATGGAGGGAACTGAAGCAAAAGGACTAAATACAATCAAGGCCTGCACAAACATAATTTCAAAAGAGGACTAAAACAATCTGGCTGCATGACACACTCACTCAGTGAGGTCTCACTTCCTCTCTCTCTTTTTCTCCGTGTTTGAATTTGCACTGTTTTTCTGTCCTGCTTGCTCTGGTCTCCTCTTATCCCTTGCTGAGCAATTCAGCTCACCAAACCAACAGAACACTATCCACCAATAATAGTGAGAGGAGCAACACTCACCTCAGGTCTAGCTGAGCAGTTGGATTTCCCCAAGGGAAACTGCAGGAGCCAGCAGGGACAAATTATCATTTTGGCAGCAGCAAGCTATTTTCCTGACTCAATCATTTCATGAATTACTATGGATCATACTTTCTCCAGAGAAGTCCCCAGATTTGGGCATGGTTGAAAGTAGCTGTTCCATGAACCTTAATGAGAGGCTTGTGCACAGCTGGATCCTACATAATTCATAATATGACAGAATCCCTACCAGACTAGTGAAACGGCACACCAAAAAGTTCCTATTAATTGCCACCAAGGCCTCCACACAGCCAAATCACACAATTATAAGCATGTGTTTTAAGCCAACTGATAATGAAAGATGTACAGCAACTTGGGCAATGCATCATTTTGTGGTATAAAGGTGACAGAACAATCAAAGTTTTACTATTAGTGACAAACGATAAGATCATGTGAAATAAGCATCAATACAACCCTTAGCCTAAAACTGAGATCTCACAAAATACCTGTGCTTAAAACTGTCTAGCGAAAACCTGAAATATCCAGTAAAAATCTGATCCTGGGCATCAGCTTCAACAAATTCTTTGGCAACAATGACGTATTTTGTATACTGAAATATCCTTCTAGTAAGAAAAGGGCCTTTGAACAAAGTGCTGACTTGTTTAAAGGACAGAAGACCCAATAAAACTAGAGATGTACAAACATCAGTGGTCCAAAACAATTGCTATTTACTTTATGGTTTGTGTTTTTACACATGGCAGCTCAATAAAAGGGATTTATTCAATAGGTTTTCTGAATATGTAATACCTGCATACTTAAAATGTGTCTATGTCAACGCAAGGTTTCACTGAAGTCACACAGACAGGTGATCCCTTCACACCAGCTGAATCAACAAGAAAAAAAATAGTTCTTCAAATGCTCCCTAGAGTACTGAAACCAGGCTATTATATAGTTATTTAATATAGTAGTTATTTATGGACAAATTAATCAAAGGATTTTATACTCTGAAAATACTGGCTCACATAATAAAATGTCCAAAATAAAAACTGGAATGAATACTAATACACAAAGAAAAACTGACCTCTCCTCAAAGTTTCATTGCCAAAAGATTAGCCTTCATTTGACTTTATGTATATGCTGCTAATATTTCTTCATTAAAAAAATAAGGTAATAAAAGATGTATGAATTCTTAGTCATTTATTTATATTAGCCCAAGTACAACTTTATAAAGGCAGATTTAAAATCTGCAGTCTTTGGAGGCAATGTCAAAATTCCCTTCCAAAATTTACTTCCATTAAATTAAGTTTGGGAATGAGGTCAATAATAATAAGACATCTTAAAAAAACTTCATTGCTTTTCTCAACATAGATAATGGCATTGCTATCAAGGCAAACAACAGTATGTTTATTTTTCTAACATTCCATCTACTTGCCTGAAAAACAGGTTGCAACACGATCATCACAAAAGGAAAGTCAGAATATTTTGACACAGTTGCATTTTATCCAGTGAAAATATGCGCAAATGGGGATGCATTCTTACTCTTTAGACTAAGTCTATTAAAAGAATGCTAAAGAGAACTGAGCATGCAGATCATCTGGAGAATTCAAAACTTAAAGTGATTAATTAGACCTTATTTTGTCTCAAGCAGATTTACGGAGGTTTTTTCAACTTAGCCCCCATTGTTTGTAATTACCAAAATCACACCTCCATTGGCTGGTCTGGGCTGCTTCATGCATGAACAGCAATCTGATTGAGCACTCCTGTTAGGATTCCATTCGTCATTGTAATTAGCCATAATCATAGCATTCCTGGGTGCATGAGAATGTGCAAACGACCGATTCACAACCCCAACCTATTTGAATATGAATCTTCTCAGTGAGCAGCAATAAAATAGTGGAAACAAAGCAGCTTCTCTAGGGAATTTTGTAAAGCATCCCTGTCTCTGATTCTCCCCCCTTAAAAATGTTCCCTTTTTAGTATTTGAATTCTGTTTGCTAAAACAAGGCTTGATCAATGAAGACAATGGCTTATTATTTCTTTAAGTGGCACAGCAGGGCCCAAGTATTACAGGCCCAGCTCTTTCAGCCCTTGCCAAGGACACAGGGAACAAAGGGGCAGGCAGTAACGCCAGGCAAATAGACCTCTCCTCACACTGCACTTGGGGAGCACTTTCCCCAGAGCAGGACCCAGGTCTCGCCTATTCTGGAGCTCAAAGACGGGGTCTTTTTCCCGGCGTTCCCGTAAATGGCTCGCCCAGCCCCGAGGTGGGGGCGGCCCGGCCGCAGCCGCATTCCCAGGGGGGCCCCTGATGGTGGCAGCGCGGCCGCTCCACCAGCCCGGCCCGAGCAGGCGCGGGCGCAGCCGGGGCTCCGCTGCCAAAGCACAGACGCAACGAGGTGGGAAAACAGCGATTTTGACGACAGCTGCTCTGGCACGATAATCTAGTTAACTTTTTAACATATTTAGTAATATTTCAGTAAGAAGTCTCAGAGGCACACTAAATGTCGATTAACAAGAATTATTACTCAAGTTGCCACATACCTTTGGCCTGGAATGAAATTCTGACTTGTACGATCCCCAAACAAACCCTTCTTGTATAATGATTATAATTTTTTTTTTTCTTATTGAGGGAATAATAACGTGTAAATAGAGCATGGGAAGCATGGGATAGCATAAAAGACTGAAGTTTTGTTAATACTTAATTTTGAAATTATATCCATTTTATGCAATATGATACACTAGTTATTCTTGCTACAATTTCTTGTTTCCAGAGCCTTCAATTTAATAGAGCAGCTATGCAATGGTATTTTATTCAAGCAAGTATTTTATTCAACTAGCACTATCAGTAAAAAATATTAATCATAATAATAAACTATAGATTAACTAAAAATTTAAGACGAAAGTCCCTTCAAATTATCATAAAACTAATTTCTCAAAATTAAACCTTATTTCAATTGAAGATGAAGACAAAATATTCATTATATATAGGTCTCTACAGATGTAGGACAAATGGCAACTCCAAGTGTTTCCCACTTACAGTCTTGAGTCAGCAATTGCTAATTCTTGTAACTAATATAACTGCTTTTCTCCTTAATCAGTCTACCACCTTCATGAAAAAAAAAAAAAATAGAAAGCTTAGGATTTACTGTAACTAATAAATGGGATAATTACTAGATCACAAATAATTTTGTAGATTGATCTTCACTGATTTAGAAACCTTGCTAAATGTGGGGGTGGGAGGGTTGACACTTGTACTGTTTCTGGGGAAACAACTACTTTCAGTGCAGAGCTGTGCTTTCTGGGTGACTGGTGAAGTCTACTGTCAGATCCTCCCGAAGAAATTGCAGCATGGAAGAGATGTAAATTAAATCCTGCCAAATGTTGCTCTGCCATGCCAGCTCAGAAAATAGTTCCATAGCAACCATTTCCCTGTCAACCCTTACAGTCCATGATAAAGAAGCTTTCCCAGATGCTGAAAAAAAAGAGTATTGGTACAATCAGAATAGCAAATACTTTCAAAGTAACAATATTCAACAGGCTGCAACAAACAGGCATCTAGTAAAACAGAAGCTTTTGTCTTCTCAGGCTTCCCCATTACGTTAGAACAAACGGAAATCAGGGAAGCAAACAGGACAAATGTAAAGTTTTGTGATGGTAGCTGGTGCACTCGTGTTTCATCCCTTTTTCATCCCTTTGGGTACATCTTGGTGTGATGCCCAAACACTCTGTATAGGTATTTGTATTCTGATGTCATCACTGGAAACCTCTAAGGAGATTGCAGGATCATCTGTTGCCTTCAGAAAAGAACCACGCTGAATAAACCCCTTATCTTAATATGCAAAATATTTAACAATTGAGACAGGCGGTTCAGAGAAGTGTTGCTACTTTCTTTGGGTTCATTTTTGCTGATCAGTTGAAGGAAACAAGTTTGGGATACTTCTACAGCATGGCTCTTCAGTAACTTTTTTGTAAAGGAAATAGGTGAAAGAGATTCTTCTCAGTTCAATGAGACTTATGTCACTCATTACTATTTAATTTAGATTTTAGGACTTTAGCCTCCATATTTGACTGATGTTTTTTCAAATCACTAGAGAAAAAGCTCTTTAAATTCTTTATATCAGTACATGTAAGAACAAACTCCACTCAAACTAAAAAGATGTTAAGTGGAAGAAAATCTTTTAGCTCATTGCATAATACATAAATTGTTAAATTATAGCAATATGGAATAAGATATGAAGTACTGATGAATGATCATTTTATTATAACCTGTTCCATATAGATTTTTCACTACAATATTCCACCAAAATATTTAAACCATTTCCTGGATCAAAAGCCATCAAAATATGAAGAATAAATAATTGCACCTCTCCCATGCAATCTACATAAAAAGTGTGTAGGGTGGGATTTGTATATTCCATTCAAACAGTAACCATTGAACAAAAAATCTTGGCACTATTTGTGAACACTTTGGGAAAGAGCATCTTAAACTTATGCCTCTTTCCGTGAAGTGAAAGGATTCTTCCTGTATATGTCCTATGCTTAGCTTTGCTCAAAAAGATGAGATACTTGTTATACGTTATATGACCAACCCCCTTCTCACCAAATTTTGAAATTCTGCTGCAATGGATGTCACTTGTTAAGAAAGTTTCTACTGTCTCAATATATTTTTACTTCATGTGTATGATAGATTCACTTTTACTCTACTGCTTTTTTTCCCACCACAGTGTGGCAACTGAGTATTTGTGCAATTTAATGTTTCCGTTGCTATTAAAAGCTTTTAAACAAAGTTTATTTATAAAGACTAAAGTAAAATGAAATTTAGATAAGTTCACTTCATTATTCCGTAATATTTCT
Organism: Promerops cafer; assembly: GCA_013398275.1. Taxonomy (NCBI): domain Eukaryota; kingdom Metazoa; phylum Chordata; class Aves; order Passeriformes; family Nectariniidae; genus Promerops; species Promerops cafer. The sequence goes on along the minus strand of VZSE01014033.1, from coordinate 2,038,556 downwards.
TACATAAGTCCAGCCAACTGAAAGCATGCAGCCTTGTCAGAAAAACAGAACAGAGGTGATATTCTGAGCTAGCTATAAAATACGTATTTTTTATATAATTCTCTATATTTTAATACATTTATATATATAAATAAATGTATTTTTATATAAATATATACATTTACATAAATATTTATATGTATGCTTAGTTATTTGAGTCTCTTCTCAGCTGCAACTATTCCAGACAAACTGTTCCCTCAAGCCATGGATTTCGTGGGATTATATTTATGACCCATACTTTTGAGTAGCCCTCTGGCTGCATAAATACAGAACTGTTTACTTTGTACTCTGTGTTCCATGAAAATGAGATTTTGTACTAATGTTGTCTTATACTAATATCAGAATTTTTTGTCTTATACTAATATCAGAATTTTACTAGATTATTTTCCTTGGGGTCTCCACATAGCAATGCACTTCACTGACCTGTGTATACAAGGAATAGTGATTAATCTTAGATCAGTGTCACACAGAGTTCTAGTTAGAGCAGAATACTTGATTTTAAGTTGGCCACCTCTGGCATGATTCAAGACAGAAATCATGTACATATTTTCATTTCTTACTAAAATGCAAGCTATTGAGAATAACTAGTCATAAACAGATGTACTGGTTCTTGACTCTATTGAAATAAAAACCCAAAACTTTCCTACTGTTATCATCAGAATAAGATTAGGCTTCAAAATAGTAAAAGGCATGAATAATAGCTGCATACTGAAAGGTATTTTATTCAATACATATTGATGCATAAGGTTTCACAGCTCTATGAAAAGTTCAAGATATAACGAATAGTCTTTAATAGAGATGGAAACATTCAATTTTCGGTTTTGATTTTTTCTTATTAAGAGGTAGGAGGTTTTATTTTTTTTCCATAAATAAGATAACCTTGTAGTAATCTCTGCAGAAATATTATTTTTACTTCAAAACTTATCTATAAAATTCAGGATGCTAGAATGAAGTTACAAATAGTTAAATATGGCATTACAAAAGAAACTTGTTTCACTTTCATTTTAGAGGACTTTCAGTTTGTTTCTGCACTGCACAGAGTGGGATGGAAAATAAGTATTTATCTTTAGGATCGAAAAAATACAGGCAGGCAGATAAATACTGTAGTCAAAAATTACAGGACAGTTCTGAATTTGCATCACTGAGTATTTGTTACATGATCTAAAATGTGATCTTTTAGTTTTTACAAAGATGTCGTAAAGTTTTAGCTATAGAATCAACCTTCCTCCTCTCAACACGGATGATTTACACATTCTATAGAAAGGATCCTATCAGAGAAGATATATGGTGTAAATTTATTAGCAGTTTGGTGTCCACAAAACCGTTGATTCTTTGGCTAAAGAGGCTGAAAGATGTGTTCTTGCTAAGAAAGAACTACTTCAGGAAAAGAAAGAATAATTGAAAGATGCATTAGAGGGCTCTGGATGCCCTCTTTCTGCCTCTTCAAAAAAACAGAACATCTAAGGCCATAGAGTATTTTACTTAAAAATTTTTGTATGTCTACTCCTTGTTTTCCAGGAGCCATCCTTCAGAGACCTGGATTTGATTTGTAGAACTGCCAAGTAGAAGAATAAAGAGGGTTTGGTTTGGTTTGATTTCTGTCTGGAAACTACATTTTCTGTATTTTTAACTATTTGTTTCATTTTCCTGAAATAGTATACTTTGATTCTAGACAATTTTAAAGCATTTAATTTAAAGATTTGAAGAACAGTTTCTAAAGTCTTTCAATTAGAGCCCTCATAAAAATTGTATAAGTCAGCAGGAGCTGAAGAGAAAAAATAAATAAAATTAAGTAACCTCAACAGTCAGGCTTTAGAATAAAATTACCAGCTTCTAATTAATCACTAAATTATTAAAATAATTACCAGGATTAGGTTACAGTTAGAAATCTAATACAAAGTCTCCCTCTGTGACCTTTATCTGCAAGACAGGTTTAATAGCATAAACTGTGTAAAACAAACTGATGAACATTTATGAGGTGATCTAACATGAGGCCACTATAAAAAAGCACAGATTATAAAGATATAAACCAAAATACTCTTCATGCAATGTTCCTAGACACCACTGATTAGATATCTTATCTTTTAAAACTGTACACATATATAAAATGGATTTAGGATATCTTTCCTTCCTCCTTCCCTCTGCTTCCTCATCTACTGCCAGGGCTCACACTCCTTTCAGTTGTACCAGTACAAACATCTCTGTGGCTGCTGTCATGTTATTGTGATGACCTAAATACAAATAAAACTAAGAGGAAAAAGCCCCATGAAACCAAAACAAAACCAAATCCACCACAAATGCATTTTTTTACTGGTTTTAAGGTCTACCATTATAGTGATATGATTAATAAAATGAAACCTAAGTGCAACTGAGTGAACATTGAACTGTGACACAGGACATGAACAAACAGATGGAATTTCTTTAACCTGGTTCTGATGCAAGTGTTCATGTAGTTCTATTTCAAGTGAACTATCCATCCTGCATATTAGATCAAATCAGATCCTAAGGAAAAATATATGATTCTCTAGTAAAAGAGCATCATAATGAATCAAAGTGTAGCTTTTGTTGATTGGGATGTATGGCATTTCCTAGTTTGTTAAAAAAGCAAATGAAAATTTAAGATTTATGTGTCATCATAATAGCATGAAGAATATATATTGGCAGAGACAGGACATATAATTAAAACTGTGAAAGTTTCGACATTAATAAGGATATGCTGTCGGTCACCATTCTTGGGAATGGAAGAACAGAACAGTATCCAAACACAGAAATTTTCCCACAAATCCAGTGGTATCATCAGAACATACAGACTCAAAAATCCTGAATACCACCATTATCTTATCCTAGTTTTTCTAGCCCAGTAACTCCATTTGAGCAGTCTATTTTTTAAAAACACTAGTTATTCTTGCAAATAACACTACACACAAGTAAAAGGAGCCAAAATGTTACCAGCTTTAATAATTATGTTCAGGTATCCTTCTTAAAGGGCACTTGGATTTATATTCCTTACTCTGGTCTTGCTTTAGAAGAGAAATAAACTGCAGTCAAAGGAGTACAGGCAGATCCAAGGGCCTGGAAGGATTTTTGAATCTCTAATGTTAGATGTTATCTGTTTGTCCAATACTTCATCTTTAAGGCTTTCCAGACATTTCTATAGTTGTGTAATTTCTCCAATGCTTGAAACTCATCTTCGCATTGACCATTTTAAATTACTAAAATAAACTGAATGTTATTAGGAGGAGAGAACATAAATATATTTAAGCACTGCGAGACAGTAAAACAGCAAACACAAACAAATGAAGAAATTGGGGGTTCAAAGAATCAATATTTTGTTTCTTTAACTACAAAATGACATATTGCCTTTCTGATATTATTGGTGCATGAACATGTGTGCACACTCACACCAGACCTCGGAGAAGATGTTTTTGTTGCAACACTTAAGTCACTGTTGACTTTCCTATTTCAATTTTACATTGTATTTCAATTTTACATCACCCTAAAACGTGAAAGGCAAAGCCCAACATTAAGAATGATGAGTAAATGTATACTAGAGCTTAAATTTCAAGGAACCTTTAGGAATGTGAAGAAACATTGTGGCATTCAACAAGAAGTGCAAAGCCCTGCAGCTGGGATAGAACAAGCCCCTGTTCCAGTAGAGCTGGGAAGTGACTGGCTGAGTAACAGTCCTGCTCCCTTGAGGGTTATGGTGGTCACCACACTGTAGAACAGCCAGTAGTGCTCCTGTCACAAGGAAAGCAAAATTGCATCCTGGGCTGTGTTAAAAAGAACGTGGCCAGCAAGTAAAGGAAAAATACTGTTCTTTAATAAGAAATGGTGATGCTATATGTAGAATACAATGTCCTGCTTCCTCACCACACCTTTAGAAATACTTTGAGAAACTGTAAAGATGTTCCAGTTGATGGTTATAAAAATAGTTGTCAAATAAATGAATTACTATTCCATATATTGCCTCTAGGTTCTGATATTCAATAGCTTGTCAGGAGATTTGTGAAGTGTTAGATACTTTTTTCCTCATTAGTTTTTTTAAGTTAAAGAGAAAACAGATAAGCCTGTCCACTTCAGTCACTTTTAGAACCTGATTCTACATGACAAGTACTGTTAAATTCTTCTAGTCATTTGAGTCACATGAACTCTAGAGGCCCAAAGCACTTTGTACAGTGTCAATAGACTAACCATACTAATTTTAAACATTTCTGGCTTTCCTGCATGAAAAAGGGATATTCCTCAGTAAGCCACATCAATATCAAAGCCTTCAAGAAGAATTAAAGTGACACAAGTTTAGAGAGGTTTTAGTGTGTTGACTGTAGGATCTAAAGCTGGAGGTGTTTTTACATTTATCATTTAGTTATGGTAAACTGAACATGAACATAAATCTCAGACATCTCATAAATCCAGCTGTAAATTTACTTGCTATGGCCAGACACCAATGACAAGTATGTACTGAAAAATACACATGTATGTATAAATACTGCACATGGTAAAGATGCGGTTTTAAGTTAAAGGAATGTTAAGACCATAATAGAATGAATTAAGTCTGTTAACACATTTAAAGTTGTACCATTATTTTTGTGCCTTTCTTTACCAGTGAAACACCTATGTTTCAGAAGCACAGGGAGGTCTTATTCATTAAACAGCAGTATAGTATGACATTTTCAAAAGAAAGGTAATGCAGAAATACAAAGTAATAGGCTCATCTATCTAATTTCATAGAATCACAGAATATTTGGTCTCTTCCTTGGAAGAGACCTCTGGAGATCATCTCATTCAATTCCCTGCCCCAAACATGGATAGCTATTTTTCTACTATCCAGCTGAAATTTTATTTATTTCAAATTGTGACTGCTGCCTTTTTACTTTCTGTTGCGCACCACTGAAAAGTGTCTGCCTCTGTCTCCTCCACAACACTCCTTTAGGCACTGGAAGACTGCAGTTAGATCTCAATTAGCTTTCTCTTGCCTAGACTAACCCAACTAATAAAATAAACAGAAGGTTCTGAAATAAACTCACAAACTAAACGAGATGGTGGGAGTTTGAAGGGACTGCAGAGTGGTTAATGATACAGAAACCATTCATGCAGTGATTAATAGTAACAACTGGCCAAAAGACCTGATGACTAGGAAAATGATCATCCAGAAATGATAGAACAATAGTTATTACATCCCTAGTTGGTAACAACATTGAAACTTAAAAAAAACCCTATACCAAAACAAAAAGCTAAGATGAGCATTGGACAGAATATAGATATAACACTTTTTGCTAAGGAGGAATGAATGGTTTGAACTTATTTACATTCTTGAGATAGCAATAAAGTTGTAGGCAGCTGGAGAAATATGTGATATTATAAGCTGCACCTTAACTAGAAGGTGTTTCTTTAGGAGGTCTTGAAAATGGCTGTCACTGTTCTTCATAAAAATGTGGCATTTATTGGGGAATAAGTTTTCTCATAGGTTCTATGAGAAAAAAAACCTCACATACATTTAAAATTAGAAATAAATAGGAGTAAAAAGTAAGTACAGTTGGAACAAAATATTTGGCCCACTAAATCTGTGACTTAGATAGATTGACTTAAATGGGAATTTGCAAACAAAGAACTTAACTATTTAACAACTTCACCAAGTATTTTAAAGTATTCTGAAACAAATACTCACCAAATGTGGCTCAGGTACTATTTATTGCTGAGCAACCGTAAATAATTCTACGCAGGTACACAGTATTTCTTGGTAGGTCCTAGGTAGGCCATGGAAGTTTCTACTGGTTTAGTGAAATTTTATATGTATGGTATGATATAGAAGACCTAAATCAAATGATTTTCATATAACATTAGATCAGATCAGATGCAACTACTTTAAAAAACTCATTTGGAAATAAAAGGCAGTAGTTTTTATCTAGGTAATATCTTAGAGACTTATCCTGTTATACCACCAATTTCATAACCTGCAGGTGAGAATGTGGGTATAAGCAAAGACATTTCTAAGCTGATATGAAAAGAATTGTTTTGAACATAAAAACTTAGAAAAACCATTCTAATGTGTTTGTGCACATTATCCATTACTCTTGTGCAAGGATGGAATAGTTTTTCACTTCCTTACAGAAATAACAGCAGTATAAAAGGCTGCCACTTTATAATGAAATATACATGGGTACAGAATTAATTATTAAAGCAGAGAAAACATGCTTCACTCTTAGAGATATCTCACTTTTACATTTTAAGGCTTATCACCAAACCTCTTTGATAAAATAAAAGATTAAGAGAAACAGCATAATTCTAGCAGTCCCAACATGTATTTGCTACCTTTAAATTTTCATCAAATAACCCAATGCTAACCAGTAACTGGAATTTTGAATTACAGCTAGTGCAAATCTAAAAATTAATTCACTTCTTGAAAGATATTTTTGAAAGATTATTCTAACCTGATAGTATATTAGATTATATTGCTACATTAGGTTATGTTTAAAAAACCTAGATTAATAATCTAGGATTCTTAGTGCATAAATAAACAATTACCTGGGGAAAAGGCATGGGGCTAACACTCCTGCTCTCTGTGACTGTTATTACTGATGGTTTTTAGTTTTGTCTAACTAATGCATCAGGAAGTGGTCAGGCAGTGGACTAGATTATCATGGCATGTCCCTTTCAACTGAAATATTCTATTCTATTCTATTCTATTCTATTCTATTCTATTCTATTCTACTCTATTCTATTCTATTCTATTCTATTCTATTCTGTTGAGCATTTGAAATCAACTTCATGAAACGTCAGTCAGATGGTCTAAATCACCTCTGAGGTGGTCAATCCACATGTTTGACTTTCTATACCCTTGAAAACAAACTTTTGTCCTAATTAGCTGCAACTCTGTACACAAGAACACATTAACATAACCTTGTTTTCTGCTATCATGAATGTCTGGAGACAAGAGATCACTGATGGACTGATGTGAAGAGCTATGTGAACAGGAAGTTTTATTCAATTCATCTTTCCACACTTCATACACACTAGCTTAAGGACTTCTATTGAAGGTGAACTGCATTGTATTACCTTCTTCTACTGTCTCACAGAAATAATAGATCAAATTAATCACAGTTGATGATAAATACATTGCAAATAATATGCTATGCATTTCCAATCTAATTTGTGAAGGATTTTTTTTTTAGTAAGTGCAAGTTAAAAGATTAATAAAAATCCAAGCACAAATTCAAAAAAGATCAAGGTTTTTCCCTATGAGATAAAATTTATCTAAAAAAATAATTTTTTTTTCTCATTTTGGGGAAGGTTCGTAGTATCATTACTCTGGCTATATGCTTCTTATAGTTCATCAAAAAAGAACAGGACAAATTCAGTGCTATCACTGAAGAGTTTTAGCTTATTTTCTCAACCTCTTCAGAAAAGCATCAAAGCATATAAGGAATGAAAAACAGTAAAGCAGAAAGCAAATATAAAATACAGATCTAATTCTAGAAAACAAAAATGCAGCTTTCCTCATCTCTAGCTTAAGCTAGAAATTTCCAGCTAAATTAGAAAATTGGCAACTATTATTCGAGATCAAAATGAAACAACCTGTGAGAGCTGTATGACAGCAACAATTTTAAACTGGAAAGTTTATTTTAACTTTGAAAGAAGTAAAGTAGTCTTAATAACAATGAAATACAAATTTCCAAACAAATAAATACTATGTCTTTTTGTATCAATTTATAGTCGCTTGTAGTTTCACCCCAAGCGTTGCACAGGAAGAGAAGGTTAGATTTTGGAACAGACATAAAAAGGACTGCAGTTTTCACCTGATTAATATGTGGCTTGGCTTTTGTTGGTTTTGGGGTTTTTTTAGCAAGCATTTAAACTGATCTGTGAACATATTAAGAAAAAAAATCATATTAAGGTAAGTGAATGCATTTTGTCTTTCACTCTGTGGAAGCACAAGGTAAAAAAACTGACTCAAAGGAAACTTAAATTCGCCTGAGTTCAAGTTCAAAATTGACACTCTAGACCAAGCTTTGTTAAAAGGAATGTTTCTGCCTCAGATATGGGCTTTATCCAGGGCCCCTGTCTACCACTTGAGGAATAATAAGAGCAGCAGTGTTCCAATGCTCTTATTAGATAGCGAGACATAGTAGGGGTTTCCCATCTGAACTGGCCTTTTTAAGAGCCTGAAAGGACAAGCTAAGAAACACAGAATGGGAACATCGCTTACGGTACAGGCTCATATAGGTACTTATGATTCTGAAATGTACCACCATGGGCTTCTGACCCTAGCAGAATTTGTTTGGATATGAAGAGAACAGAGCAATATTGACTGTGTTACTTTTTGATGGCAGAACTGCACTTCAGTACACATGGTCTTCATTAATGAGACAAGATCCACTACATTACGATACAACTCATGTTTCTAAGGAGATCTGCATTCTGATGTTTCTGACTGAAGTTTCGATTACACTGGGAGCAACACCCTTTTTTAGCCTCATTTTAGCCTGAGAAGATACTAATCTGAATATTTGTATCTCTTTAAAGACTGTCATTTGTAATTTTCATTTGTCTATCTTTTTGTAATAGTTCTTTAAATAAGGCATGGATTTACCTTCATTTATAAATATAATATTAATTTGAAAACAATGCATGAGATTGAAATTAATTATTTTTAAGTCTAATGTGCCAGTTCAGTTACTGAGGGTTTTAACTCTGATATTCTAAATATAGAATTCTACCAGGTCCTACAGCTATTTATATTTTTTCAGTGTAGGGCAACTATGTAGCTTTAAAACCTAAGGAAGACACATTTTTTTGCATGGTATTGAAGGAAGCCACAGTAGAGCATACTAGCAACCCACAGATTCTGTCACTTAGTAAAACTGCAGTATTTATAATTCCCCACAATTGTCTGTTTCCTGAGTGTTAATGTGCAAAGTCAAAAGCCAAGAGGAACTATCCCATTTAAATATTTAAGATATCTTATTTTTGCTCTGATAAACTACCACATGCTACTACTACTGTCAAAGATTTGCAGTGCTATTTGAAATGCAAATATAGACTCAGGCTTCTTTTTGTTTTTCATAAAACACATAATTCAATCACCTTAATAGAGATTTTATCAGACACTTTTAAATGAGCTGAATTTTTAAGATCTTTAATGTCTTAAAGATGAAATAATATTAATTTGAAACTAGCACTTCTTAAGGAAGTTACATCTTCGTCATTGAAAACAAACAATTGGAAATATATTTTTCTCATTGTAGAGCTAGGCACATCTCACACCACCGCCACAAAGTGCAAGCAAAAGTTTGACTTCAGTGGGTTTAATCACAAGACATTAACTGCATACTTAAATATTTGCAGAAACAAATCTCCTTCATTCCAAATTTATATTTTGTCAAACCAAGTTGTCAACAGCTTTCAAAGGATGAGGGAATTTAGGGAAACAAAAAAAAAGTCTAAAGTTTAGGTCTTGCTGTTTTAGGAAGTTTTCATCAATCTTAATCTAAATTATTTCTGAACAAGGACACACTTACTTCATAAAAAAATATGTAAAAGGCATTCTTTACTTAAACCAGATCCTTCTGAGTTACCCTTGTAAATAACTTCCCATGAAAAAAACCCTTCATAGGTAAGCAATAGGAAATACAGATGAAAAAACCAAGATGGAAGAAAGAAAAAGGGCAATACAATAGGTATTATTAGCAAAGAAATACTATTATTTTGCAGAATAACAATGTGAGAAATGAGAGCAGTGCTTAGGCCAGATCAGAACTCAGTAGCATAGTAGATGTGAACATGAATTTGATGTGAAACATTCATCAAGGCTAGTGATGAGAAAATGATACTGAAATGATGATGAATTAATTCATGCTTTGAAAGTAGTATAGGAAATGAAACAGAACTGAGGGAGATAAATGTGCCTCACGCAAATGCCTAATATATAGTGGACAACAAAAATGAAACAATGAAAAATTAACAGAATATATAGAGTTTATCACGAAACTGAGAACAGACATCCACAAAAAGTACACTTCCAAAGTAGACACATCCACTGAATATGGTGTTCGAATATATGTTTCCAGTGATAGTGAACTTTTCTCTGTAACTTTATAGGCATACAGTATGATGTTTTCTTAAATGCCTCACATTCTCCTTTACACATCTTACAATTTTATAAGCTGCATTATAACTCTTTAACATATCTCTTCAACACTCTTACAGCAAAATAAGGTACTTACAGTTTGTATAATTGTAATAGTATCTTAGCTCAACATTTTCATCATCTCTAGTCAGTCAATAGCATATACAATATATGAATAACCAGTACGTATGCTGGGTAGTGACTTATATTTATACAAAAGAAATGATTGATAATGATGATCTAGTTAATCTGTACTGCTCTGCTTTTCTTCACTGAATTTTATGTTGTTCAGAACGTATATTTGTCTCTGTGTGCTAGGTCAGGATACACATGGCTACACAAAATCAGATGATCGTGTAAAGCTACAAAGCCATTTTTTTCCTGAGAGATGCTACCGATACCTTAAGAAGCAAAAAGTTCATAATTGTAGAGGATGACTCTTCCTGCTGTTCATGTAAACTTTTTATACCTCACCTTTATGTTTTTCAAGGCAAAATCAGCTCCATATTTTCATATAGAAAGACTGTAATTTCTACATTTCTTTCTTAAATAAAAAATACATTTAACTCCATGCCATTTTCCCCCTCCTGAAATGTTATTAAAAACTCAGAATTGGTCAGAAAAAGTAGTTGAAGAAATTATTCAGTATGTGAGACTCAGAACAGAATGGTCACCGTATATGACTACTAGAAATTAAAACATCAAACACACATTGATTCTTATGTTGTCAATTTCATTTGTTTTGTCACTTGCCAGAGAACTCTTCAATATCTAGGTAAAAGTAGGAAGGCTGATTACTAATGGCCAGAGAACAAGTCATCCATTAATTGGATAGGGCTCAGAAATCACCTTCAGGGTAGACAGAGAAAATTCATCATTGCTATGTTTGTGGCAGTGAACAAAACTTTCTGACAAAACAACAAGATGCACTTTTAAAGACAGATATTTCTGCTTGTACCTTAAAGATTGAAGTGGGACATGTCCTGACACTTCTAGATGGCAACCTTTGCAGCTAGGAAAAGCTTACTCTGCCTGAATATAACAGATATAACAAGAAGTCTTGGCTGTATTACCTACTTACTTTCTAAAACACTTCCATCTTTAAGAAGAAAGGTATCTGCTTATCTGAAGGAGGAGGAGCAATTTGTTTCGTCCTGCATGCCCATTTACCAATTTCCAAAGCTTACACCACCACTTGTGTCCTCTGGAGTCCACAGTAACATGAATTGTCTTTATCCAAGTACCTAGCAAATCATTGTCACATAGCAGCAGTCGACCTTTCCTTTCAATCTATGCACTTTTCAGGAGTTATAAATCAGTTGACTTTCAAGCTCGATGAGATGGCATATGCCCTGGTTTGAAGAACAGATGGAGGCTTGGGGGAAAATTGTTTCTGCAGGCTTACTACAAGCAGCACTGCTCCATAAAAGTGAACCATTCACACTAATTTCTCACATACATTTTACAGGCAGGGAGCACCAGCCCATTCAGCAGAAAATCTTTCATCTAGCTTTCAGAGGTCATTTAGCAAATTTAAATTAAAGTTATTTCTGATACATGGCTGAGTTTTCATTTCATATGCTTTCAAGAGCTGGCAAATTATATCAAATAAAGGAATGGCTTTAATTGTGTATTCAGGGGAAAAGGAACAGTAAATTAACTGCCACAACATTACTGTTTTCTAGAATCCTGGGATAAGTTGCAACTATTAATTAGCCACAGAGGAGTCAATGAATGAAATATGTCTGCTGTGTACTATAGGAATCAGGTAAATTGTCACTATTCTTCGCAAGGCTTTTTTAGACTCCATCTCAACCCTAGACCCCAGATTCAGCACTGATGTTGTTAAAAGAAAGGAGCTCTCACACATTTATAGGAAAATCTTTACTTCTTAAGAAAAACATTATTCAGCTGTTAAGCAAACTGACATGCCATATTTTTAGAAAATATGGTACATTTTCTGAGCACAGAGAAAAGAGACATTTCATTAAATTAATAAATTATAAATATGAAAGAATTGGAAAGGACTAGAGGACTGTAAAAAATCTAACTCCAGAAAGAATTACATTTTACAATCACATCACTTGTGAGCCACAAGTGGTAAAAAAGAGAGATTGCGTTGAATAACCTCTAATACATAATGTGACATTAACTTGGTATTTCACTACAAATAGTAGTTTAAATGTACAAAATAAAATCAACCAATGAGAATGTTGGTAAGTACTGAAATAGTCACAATGATTTTTATGGGACTTCATAAAAACATCACATTTTGCAACAGGGTTTTGCAGTAGCATTTTGATAAGATTTTTTTTTTAATCTCTAACATTTCACATTTCTTCTAAGACCTGCACTATTATTATGACTTTTTTTTTAGCAGAAATTAAGTCTAGCATAGTGCTTTTGAAAAGTAAGATTTGAATATGATAAATTTATTTGGAATTAGTGTTATTAGTGTTGGGATCAAATCAACACAGAAATTTCAAACTTGAGAAACCTACTGTTGCAATACTTTCTGTGACTATATTTACCATGGAATGGAAACTGGAAGTACCCAGAATAACTCAAAAACTTAAAAAATGTTGCCTTAATTGAAGGACATCAGCTTGGTACCCTATTTTAGTCTGTAAATGATTAAACTGAAAGATGATTAAACTTATCCATGTCACATAAAATGCTAGAGTCAATATAAATAGTGACTTTTGAAAAAATCCAACCACAAACATATTGCATATAAATATAAAATTAACACATTGTTAAATATAAATGTAATTAGATCAAAACTAACTCTGTCTTAGGTTTAAAACAGAGATTTGGATTGGCAGTTGTTAAAAAGGGTGATTATAAGTTCTGGAACTTTCATAACGTGGGACACTATCATAGAACCACAGAATGGTCTATGTCAGAAAGGAACTTAAAGATCACCTGGTTCCAGCCCCTTCACTGTAGGCAGGGACACCTTCCACCACATCACACCACAGGTTGCTCAGTCTGGCCAAGAACACTTGCAGGTATAGGGCAACCACAAATTCTCTGGACAACTTGTTGCAGTGCCTCGCCAGCCTCACAGTAAAGAATTTCTTCCCAATATCTAATTTACACTTAGTCTCTGTCAGTTTAAAGCCATTCTCCCTTGTCCTGTCACTACATGCCCTTGTAAAATCTCCCTCCATCTCTCTTGTAGGCTCCCTTCAGGTATGGAAAGGCTACAATTAATTCATCTTGAAACCTCTTCTTTTCCAGGCTGAAAAATCCTAACTGTCTTAGCCTTTATAATTTGTAGATGGAAAGGCTGCTGGGCCATCTTGGCTAGACTATGCTTTTGCCAAGAAAGGTTGGATCAGATGATCACTGAGGTGCCCTTCAAACCTAGAACTGTATGATTCCATGATTCTATGATTCTATGACAGTTGATCAAATACAGATTCCTGTGATCATTATCAACTAAAAACTTAATAGATTGTAGGAAAATTTATAATATCATAGGGAGAAAAAGGGACAGGATGATTAATAATATTTACATTTGGCAATAATGATCCCATTCTATTGCAGTCAACGGAAATTTTGTTATTTGCTAGAAAATATTTCGCATTTATTCTCTCTTTGTATGACCTAGGGTCATCGAGTGGGTATATGTATAGCACTACATAACATTGCTCAAGAAATTTAAAGGAGTTTTCATTAAATGAAAACCAGGTCATAGTCATTAAGATGTGCCTATTTCTTAGTATTCTGTATTTAAAAAACAAAACAAGAACAGTATTGTGAAGGAAATTTTTAACAATCTCTAAGAAAAAGTCACATGCACATCAACCAAGACAACACTTTTGATAGTGATTAGTTGGGTACTAATATCACAGTCACAAAGAATGATGAATGACATTTGTCTAAACATGACTGTTTACGCAAAGTATTGGCTCGTGCTTGCTTCAGTAAGCCATAGTACACAGATTATTAATAACTTCCGACTTAAGATGATGCAACTGAGTATTCCTATTTTTAGTTTAATGCTGAATACTTCTTTCTTGCTACCATGCCACACAGTTTGCTATATTATGTCTTCATAGAAAACTGGGGGTTTTACTTTCCTTAAAAAAAAAAAAAAAAAAAANAAAAAAAAAAAAAAAAAAAAAATCCAAACTATTAGTTTATACTATATCTGTTAATACAATAGTGGGTTTTTTCCCACAGGCAGCATTTAAAATTTGCTTCTTCAAGACTTTACTTCTTTACCTCAATTCATATTTCTAGTTTCCCTAAATTATTTTGTACTATTTCTGGCTTAATAAGTTGCTGCTTTCAGTTGCCTTTTCTTGAATCCACACTGCAATTTTCTGTTATACCAACACACTTGTATTGGATATGGGCTTATTAATGATCACTGGAATGATTTTTAAAAAGGAGCCTTCTGGGAGAGATAAACAGAGGTCAATTGCAGCAGAAAACTGAACTACTGCTTAAAACACTAACGAAGACACTAAAAAAAATATAAACGAACACCACTCTGTACTGTACCGACTGTGTCTCTGCATGATACATGACCAGTCCTCTTTCTACATAACCTTGCAAAAAGCTTTCATTCTGCATGACAATACTTGTGGAGGATTTACCAGTTTTTTACAGTGTCCTCTCAACATCTTTTACTAAGAAGACATTAAATACAGTTCAACAAAAAGTGGAAGCAGAAAAAATATGTCTCTGAAAATAAATTTTAAACAAGTATTAATTTTCACAGCAGTTTGTTCTCTTTGCTTTCAGATATCTGAGGCTGCAATTCCATGAACAGCTGAAGTAATCTAGCAGATCGTGACTGCTGAAAACAACGGTTTTGAAATCCCTCAACGCTCTCACATTTTTCACTGTACTTTGCCACTGTTTCTCTCTTCTTCACCAACACTCAGAATTAGCACTCATGGACTGTCATATAATCAAAGTTTCCAGGACTATGAATGTGTTTCTTATCAAGAAAAAACACACCCACCTTCTTTTTCTGAGTTAGTGAGATAAAATTACTCAAAGAGGGCTCTGATAAATGTCAGTGCCAGTATCAAGTATGCTTCAGAAATAGAAAGTAGAAGAGGTGAAGCAAAGTTGAACCTCCCCCTTAGATGGCAATAAGCTTAAAACCCCTCAGCTTCTTGAATTACATCTTGAATTACACAAATTGCAAGATGACAGTATAATAATGGGGTCATTCTTTAGAGTAAATGAGCTCCATCCAATTACTTTTAATTTATTGGAGATCTGAACTTTGGAAAGTATTACCTAAGTTTACTTGATACTACATAGTGAATAACATACAGTGTTTATTCATCTGGTTTAATGATAAAACAATGCTACAAAAATGAAAAATAGGAAGACATTAATTGAAAGCTCTGCAAATAAAATTTGTCTCCCCTCCAACTATATTGGTTGATATTAAAAACAGTATTTTCTCTCTCTTAAAACTTATCCCTCAAGCAAGCAAAAGAGACTGCACTTCCAGGAAAAGAAAACAAAATTTAAACCCAAGTTATTTTATAGAGAAAACGCCAAAACAAAGTCCAACACCCAAACAAACCAACCAAAACAAAACCAAAACCACCGCCAAAACAAATAAACAAAACTTTTTCTCTTAGTGCTGGATATAGGTACCAGCTTAATCACAGAAGTTCAGAATTCTATGTAAACTAGTATACAACATACTAATAAAAATTTTAGTTCTATGGAAAGTTCAAATTATTGGTACTTCCTACTACTACTACTACAGCTTTCAGTAGTAGGTGTAAGGAGAAAGTGTATGCCCATTCCAAATTCATGATGTTGAAGGCAGATCACTTTCTTTCAGCCCTGCATTTAGTTTCTATCACAAAGAAATAATTTTGCTATCATGGCTTATACTAGCCCCTAAAAAAAAAAAAAAAAAAATTAACTGTGTAGGAAAGAGGAGACAAAGAGAAATGAAAATGATAGAAGTCATATCCTTAGTGAATACAGATACTCTGGGAAAAAACCCCAAAAGATGGAAATCATGTTCATGTTGACATTTTGCTTAAAAAGTTTGAGTTTCTGAATTTGGCTTTCATTTCTCTGAAATTGCTACAAATCTTTTGAAGAATAGAAGCTTTTTCTACCCCTGCATAATGACTTGCATAATTAACTCCACTCCCTAAAAAATAATTTTTCAAACATTCTGATGACTTTCCATTTAATACAGAGAGACTGCATTTCAAACACATACTTTATAATTCAGAAATACTTTCTTGGTTTTATCAACTTTCTTAGTCAAAGGTTTAATTGCATTCTGACCTTTTTTAATTCAGTATCGTATATTTAAAAATGGAAGTCCTTTTCAGACCTGAACTATGAGCTTTTATTATTCATAGCTTGGTATGAGATTGTGCAAAAGAATGTATTAATACATTTTGAAATAAAATTGCAATATACATAAGCTGAAAAAGAACTGTGGGATCCCACAAAATTAGTCAAAAGACTTATAAATATTTTAGTACATTCTTTTGATATAAAGATCACTTTCTAATATTATCTAATTCTAAATTAACAACAATTTATGTTCCTAAGTTTTATGTTTAATACACATTAGAAATACTTTTTCAAACTATACCATTATTATTCATTCTCTCTTGAGGGAAAAAATCAAATGCTTCATATTTGGAAAGACCCTTGAACATTTGTTCAATAACTCAACCAAAGAAGTTATTTATTTCCAGATCTTAAAAAATACTTTACAAAAGAAACATAAACATTAAATATTTGCAGAAATTTTAAGGCATTGGTATATATACAATTCTCTTTTTGATTGCCAAGGCAGGATAAAAACAAAGGCTTCAAATTAGATATTAAAATGTTACACTGAGCGTATGCCACTTAGCAAAGAATTCACTGACTGCTAGTACATTCACTGAATGGGGATGAGAAGTCTGGAATTAATTTTGAAATTATTTTGTTAGTTTAATTGAAATCAAAGCCAGAAATTTGTTTAACGAGTTATGTCTTGTTTTCACAGACATAATTAACAAGTCATTCTCTATATTCACATTTTCAAAATGACAAAAGGACAACTTCTCTCCAGGTTTGAAAACAAACATTAGGAACCCCAAAACAATGAATGTCTTCTTCTTTTACAAGAAAATATGATTACGTCCTCTAGAACCACATAATTTTGCTTTGGAGTTATCAGAGTTTTTTCGATCCTTTTTTTTTCCTCTGGATGGTATTATTTAACCAGCTTCAATTTCCTGTTCTTGTATATAATATGTTGTAACTGTATATTATCTTTTCACATTTTTTCTTCCATTAAGTTGAAACAGGTTTATTTGAGCCTGCAACAATAGTAAACCTTACCAACCAGAATGACAGCATTACAGAAATATTCAAAGAGATGCCTGTCTACATGTAAAGACTTAGTCTGAAAATTCACCATGAACACACATCTTCCTCTAATGATCTAGTGAGATCTAATTTGTTTTGGTCCCTTTTTTTAAGAAAAGACACCAAGGTAAACACCATGATTTATCTGCACAGTTTAATCTTGTTTATGCTTACGATTAATTTGGAGCAAGAATGCCTCTTTCTAAATTTAGTACATTTTGGAAACCATTAAGCTATGTAACAACAGAAAAGCACTATTATTTCAAAATTAAATATTCAACACATGCAGTTACTCAGGAACAGTTCTATACATTTCCTGAAGTTTAAGTTTATATTTCATCTAGGTCTACAACCACAGATAAGAATAGCCAGCCCTTACAGGTCATGGGCTCAAAATTATAGATATGCAGAACTGTCACAATATCAAGGGTCATTTGAATTCTTTGGTACATATTAACCAAATACAATTCATGTATATGAAAGCATTTCAGATTCTCCTGTTCTGGCTGAAAATGACTGTATTCTGTCCACAGAATTACAATATAATGAACAAGGGTTCAAAGTGTTTAAAAAAAATTAATGTCCGACAATTACAGTTTTGATTCAGTAATTATAAAAACAAACAAAGAAGCAAATAAAATACAGCTGTGCATTTTGCAGGAAAGAACAAAATCCTGTAGTATTTTCCTCTGCCAGTAAAAAAATTAGGTTTCTGAGACCCTCCTGCATTTTCCCTCATGCACCACTTGATAGACAAACTAACAAGAGTGAAATGAACCATGATATACATTATAACCAAACAGAGCAAAAAAATGCTCTCAACATAAAACATTGATATTGGGTAATTACAGCAGGATTAAAATATCTCTGTTACCATTTATTTCTTCTTTTTATCTTTCCATTTGATCATGATTCGTGCAAATAAGTATACTTCAGCCATGCTTTTATATAACATTTGCCTTGACACATTTCATTAGTAAAATATCTCTTCAATTGTCATGAATTTAAGCAGTATTGAGTAAAATGAAGTACTAAAAAGTTTATTTCTTTAATTAGATATACAACTAATGAACTGATGAAAGTTCATTAGAACTAGATGTCTTTTGGGTAGTACAACTATGTCCTTAAAACAAGTGAAAAATAGAGACCTTAGTTTATTTGTACCTTTAAGTATCAGCTAATGATGAACAACATTCTCACCCTTTTGCAGCTCTGGGCAACCTCTAAGAATTCAGAAGGTATCTAATGCAAAGTTTGAAATGGAAAATGCCAGCTTGCCTGTTTCAAGTACTTAAACTGCACAATAAACAATGACAGTTGCATGTCAAACTAAACAATAGCCTCAAGTAACTCTACTACTTCAGTGTTGTTGACTGCCTGCCTGCCACAGAACTCAAGTCAGGATTGATTTGTGACTAAATTGAGTGGCATGGAATAAGGGAAATAAGGTTGAAACTGAACATGCAGTAATATAGGAATGGAATAGTCCACTACTGTGCTGCTTACTTGCATTCATACTGAAGTTCTGATATTTTTTTCAAAAGAAAGGATTAGCAGAGTAGCAAAAATAACTCTTGCATGACATCTCAGTCCTACATTGCACTAGCTAAAAGCCAGTGTTTTACTGCAGTAGGTGAAGATTAGGTCTAGAAGACTGCGAAGTGCGTTAAGAAAAAATACTTGCTGGATCTTTGACTAGAGACTCTGCTGTTGTGACTGTTCAAGGCAGTATGTTTTCAAACAATTAAAACTGCCAGATATAGGAATCAAACACTTACTTAAGCATGCACCTGTGGTTGGAAGGCTTGCAGATAGGTTAGCAAGCTGGAAGCAACCCATAAGGATATTCAAATACAACTCCTTTCTCCTCACAGGACTACTTAAATCTAAATCATATGACTAAGAGCTTTGTCCAGAAACTAACAAGCTTGGTGCTGTGGCCATTGCCCTGGGGAACCTGTTCCAGTGGCCAACAATCCTCTCAATGAAAAACCTTTCATTGAGTCCCATCTCAACTTCTTATGCAGCTCCATTTAATTTCCTGATGTCCTAAGTCAACTAAGCAGTCACTAGCATCATCTAGTGGAATGCCAGTCCAGTAGTATTTCTGTACCTCTCAATTTGATTTTGAGAAATTAGGAATTACAAACCCTCAAGATGAAAACTAAATTGTGCAGATTCTTTTGCAGTTGCTTGAAAATCACCTCTGGGTCTTACCTGGTGATGAAAGATCAGAGTGCAGGCTTAAGCTGTAAGCCTGTGAGTTTTAGTCCAGCAAGGGAATTTCTAGTGTTGCCTGAAGCCCAATTGCACTGGAATCTCATCTCGATTGTTGGTAAAGACTTTTGGATAGAGATTCCCTTTGCTGCAAGAACTATTAATTGTTCCTTGTGCTGTTTTGAAACCACTATAGACAACAAAATAGCACAAATCTTTCTTCTGTATTTCAATAAACAAAAGAGCTACCTTAAAAATTTAGTTACTATCAAATATTTTACTACTTACCACACTACAGAGCCAATCCTGTTTGATTCATTACAAGCTGAATCAGTTATAAGATTGCAAAATCCCTCCTTTTAGTGTTGACTAAACATAGCTTTACTTTTAAATTTGGTATCATGTTTTTGACATGAACAATTTAAAACATTCTACAAATCTGACACATTTTGTTCATGCATATCGTGTTCATTTTCTGTAACTAACATTGCTTCCAGCAAAATCTTATTCTAGTCCAATAAATGAGACAAAAAATAAAGTAATTCATGATAACCAAAATAATTAAATAGTAGGAGCAGGTTAAAGATCAGCATTCATTTTTTAAATTAAATTTAAAAGTCTGCAGTAGTTACTTAGAAGACTGGCAAGTTTTACAAATAACGTCACCAAGCATTTTAGAGAGAAACACAGCCGCATTAGAATAGAGTCATTAGGCAATACATTTATTTTGAAGCCAATTAACCTTTTGTCAGAGAAATGTCGGAGCGGTAATGGTTTCAGCAGTGGAGGTCAGCCTGTAACAGAGGCACGTATGACAGCGATTACGCTGTCTGACATATGCTGGAGACTGAGAGTACAGCCGTGGAATGAGAATCTGCCTTCGTTTGTATTCTGCTCTGCATTTTCAGGGAGCAGACAATCTTGACCTATCCATTTAGGTAATTAAAGCTTCTATTTGGAAGTGTCCTGCAGGAAGGTGAAATCTGGGGGAGATAAATGGCTGCTGCTCACTGTATCCAGCCACTTCCATCATTTGATGGACTGCCTGAAACAGGCTGCATTGCCAAGTCCTCATAAAAATAGAGATGAATTGGGCAGGGGACAATTCTCTAAGGCAAAGCAACTCTGTCATCTTCCTTTTTGCAGCATATAATTTAATTGTTAGCCAAGGCAGACAGCTGACTCAGGGGCCTTCCTCTAATGACTTTCCCACCATCTTCCATTTGCTAAGAAATTATTTCAGTGTATTTACTTGCAAGCTAACTTTGTTGGACAATGAGAGATGTCACTTCAATAAGCTCAGCTGGTTGTCACAGCTGTGCCAGGACTTACCTTCCAGGCGATTTTGTTTCCTACACACTCATGCTGAACAGCAATTGGAAAGTCTCCTCTGTCATAAAACTTGCGAAAAGCTGTGTGTTTTGCTGGTCTTTGTTTTACTGAGCCTGCAGGTGGGGGCCCTCTTACCTTAAAAAGAAAACAAAAACAAAACAAAAAAACCCCACAGTTTAGTGTATTTTTAGAAAAAGCCTATAGCCTGGCTTATAATAGATATAAAAGAAGAATAATACTGATCTCCCAAATTATAGTTTGCTTTCTTCTTTATATGCTACACTTCACTTCTTTGAAAGTACACTTTGGTAATGATCTACAGGTTTTGTTAACTGCTTTTTTTTTTTTTTGCCACTTTCAGATTGTCCCATAAAACCTGGCTATATTTTAAAGTAGGTCTTTCTATTATCACAGCATTTTTAAGCAAAAAGAAAACACCAAGAAGGTAGTGACATTCCATAGTAGAAGTTGTTGGAAAATTAAGTATTTCTCCTTTTTCTATTTCTTTCTAGAAGTAATTTGACTTGATTTCCAACTAATATTACTGTTCGCACCTTGCGCTGTCTTTTGCTAGTCATAGGTAACGAGATTAGGTAATCACTTTTAGCATATCCCTTCCCTAAATGCTATGGATTTGGCTTTCATATGACTTCCAGTCCTTCAGTATTGATGGCTGAAGCACTGGAAAGAATGAAGGTCTTTTGCCCAGACCTCTCTTGTCTGCCTGTGAGGAAATTTAATTTAGCTCCACTTAGTTCCTTATCTGAGCTATTCCTGGTTTAGCATATGGCATAGTCTGAATGACAGTCCAATTCCAAAATGCTCATGCTGGAACCTTTTTCTCAGACAAACATGGTAGTACAAGCAACTAACAATTGGCACTATGATAATAGAATTTCAAGTACTTAAAAGAAATCTATTGCTTAAGCTAATTAACAAAGCTAATCTCAAATGCTAAGAGAGTCTAAGAGAGCTAAACTAATCTCAAATGTCCTTGACAACTGATTCTTCACTGCGAAACTCCATAGCTGTGCATCTGGGATAAGAACTTCCTACAATTCTCTTCATGTTTCTTTTGTTAAAAATGCTAGAATGTGTCATTTTCAAAAAAAAAGGTGAGAGCTGATTGCAAACCATACCCAGTATTTTGTATTGCTCTATTTGTCTTCAGTAACCCTTCCATTAGTTTCTAGCAGTAGAGATATCCAGACTTCTGGTGAACAGAATGTAAATTTGTAACATCCTCTTTTTCATTTGGGCTATTCTGTAATTTAACTTGGCTAACTACAGATCTAAATTTGACTTGGCACTTGTTTCCCCAACGTGTTTTCACATAGTTTTCCACTGGCCTAGGTAGAGGAGTCCACTAGTGATATGCCTACACTGTACTTTTCTACAAACTGCTTCAGCTAGGGCTACTAAAGTGTGACCTATTGTTGCGTATTGCTGTTCCTGATAGACCATGTCCAGTGAAAATAGATTTGATATGCACAGCTGTAACTTTGTTTAGTAAACACATCTGCAGCAGTTGAGAGTAATACTCAAAGAAAAGCATTTCTAACCAATGTAAATAAGCCTCCACTTGCTGTTCTGCAGAGGAACAATTTGTTTTATGCCACCAATATAAGTACTTTCACTTGTTCTTTTGTGGGTAGGTTTTGGGGGTTTTTTTCTGATTTGAGGCAAGTCTCAGAGTCACTGCCATTTGAGGCCACTGGAAAAGCATCTCTGTTCTTTTGTATATTTTCCACAAACAGGTCTTTCATACATTGTTTAAAGCATTATTTTCTGTACAATATCAGAGTTCACTGTTAGATTTTAACTTAAATTATTGATAAAGAATATGTTGTCTTGATTACATGAGATACAACCTGAATTATTCTAGCAGAATTCTAGCAGACTACCGTAATTAGAGGTAGTTAATGCTATCTCAAATTACATCTTCTCTGATACCAGACATTCTCTTCTTCCCAACTCATGTTAGTGAATTTGCTAAGAGCCTTTTGCTACTGCACTTAACAAATTCTAGAAAATATGTTTATGTTAATTAAATTTCTTCCTATTCTTTATCCAGGAACAAAGATACTAGGAAGACTAAAAGTATGTTGGTATCAAACGCCTTCATTGTGCATTGTCCTTACATGAAGGCTTAGAAGCTCCATCTTAAGCAGTATACCTACTCTGATCTGCCATCTCAAAAAAAGCTATTGGTAGAATTAGAAAAGGTTCAGAAGAGGATAATGACTGAAGGTAAATAACAGAATAAAGTGAGAAAATTATTACTATGGAAGAATAAAAGAACTATAAAATCATGACATTATGGAGAAGGTGATAAGGGCAGATTTTCCACTATCTCCTTCAGTAAAGGCATGGGACATAAAAAAAAAAAATCTAATCAGTAAGAAGTTTGGAACAGACAAAAGTAGTTATGTATTCATGCAGCAAATAGTGGATTTATGGAACTCCTGGCCAAAAGTCAGTGTTGGAAATACTACAAGTTTCTGTACATTCAAGCTGTGACTGGAAAAGCTGATGAAAAAGGAATGCATTCAAGTTGACTAAATCATTATTATCAGTAATCATAAATACAATGAGTATTATTTTCCATGTGATACAGACTGTTTGGTAGATCTCTCAGCCTTACATTTAGTCTCATGGTGACATCACATTGGCATCTTATAGTTATCCATTGATTAACTGCCACAGCAAGTATCTTTTTCAGATGATGAGCTCAATGTTAATAATATAATTTCTTGTCATTAGTTTTAAGTACATTATGCTGTACTTTGTACTGTAATATTCAATTACATTTCTATTACATCGGTTCTCAAAGGCTTCCACTTCCATCTGTCACACCATGATCTTCATCTATTTTAATAACAACTCCAAACATTATGCCAACTATAAATTTCATTATGCAATCCTAATTTTTTCAATGAAAATATTAAATAATGTTATTCCTAAAACCAAATACTAAGAAGTTCCATTAATAAATTTCATCTATTATCATATCTCTCATTTCCATATTACATGCCATTATTGTCTCCACTTTAAAGTGGAGTTTTTTACCCTCCAAACACATCTTGCACTGCATAACTACCAAAGTACTGTGTACAACTGGGGAAGTAGCAGTGTACCGAATACTAGAAAATAGTGTCAACAGAGAGAGCTGCTGTTTTTCTCTTTGTCTTAAAGATGCTTTTCTTGTCAGATTGGTCTGCAATAGGTACAGAGACCTTTAAATACCTGGAAGAGCAACTGACTTCAAAGCAATGAAATGATCAAGACAGAAATGAGCCTAAAATCTATCTAGAACAAAGAAGTAACAGCAAAAAGGAAGACAGTGGAACTGTCCCTCCATTGAAGATACAGTAAAGTTGCATGACTCGAGTATTTTGCGCTCTCCTTTATTTAATGAAGAAAACTTGTTTCCTTTGTATCTGAAAAACCTAGCTTACGAGACCTTTGCTAGAGGCTGCACTGAGTACCCTCCTTACTTAAGTGTACTGCTTACCTTTTGCAAACAGTTTCTTTTACTTCCAGTCTTCATTACTAGGGAGACCACCACAGAGCACTATGCTCTAATGCAAACACTGCTTTGGGTCATTCTAGCTGTGCACAGTCTGCCTGAGGAAAAGTTTATTTGTATGATTTCCTCTTTGAGTTTTTTGCAATTCCTGATCTAAGCCTGGATCACATGATCTCTATAGGCCTCTCTCAGCTGAGGCTTCTCAGTGATTCTATGCTGGTAATTGAAATACATAAAAAGTAATCAGACAATGCTTTTCTTTGGTATAATGAGTTTTGCCTTCTTACATTTTATATTGTTATAATTACTGATAAAAAGGTCATTCTGAAAGTATTCCATTTATTGGAAAAATAGTAACAAATACTATCTTCTTCAAGCTAATAAAAATGTTTCATTGCAATATAGTGAGAAAGATTAAGATTAGAGTTCCAGTTAATTAAAGGCTAATATTCATGATGGCAAAGTATATGAAGCAATAAACAGATTCTGAGGTTCGTTAAATGCCAAAGAGAAGTTGAAGAGTTTGATAATTGCAAAACTAATTTATTGTAATTCTATGCCATTGAACTATGTGACAAGATAAAAGATGCAAGCCATTAAGCAAAAAAGAGAGAAAGACCATATTTCTTTCTTTGATTCATGGATCTTGAAAGCCATTTTACCAGGTTGCATTCTTAAACTTTTCAGTGATGGCACATTAGGAAAATGACTAAGAAAAATTTTTTGAAGCCAGGTTTAAACAGTGATTAATATTTGAAGCCTGAATTTTGTTCATTTTCTGAGTGTCAAACTCTATGCACACCTGGGGACCTAAACACGTCTGTGTAGGACAACTGGCTATTTTTATGAAAACTAACACTAGTTTCATGAACAGTTTAAGCCAAACAAAAACTGGACTGAGATCCTGTTCTTATATAACAATCCATGTATTATATTAAAAAAGAATACAAGTGATGTAATCAGATTTAATGGTTAAAGATTTTTTATATTAACCCAGATTAATGCATTTAGAAGAAATAAATTATTTCCATTTTTTGTCTCCCAAGATTCTTACAGGAAAATTGGAATTTAACCCTAGCCTTTTATATTTTCTCCTCACAAAAATATTTCATTAAATTTATTTTTGAAGCTACAGGAAATAAAAGTTATATGACCACTCAACTGTTTTACCTAAAAAAGGCTTCCTTGAAAATATAATGCCATATTATCACCTTGAAGAATGAAATTTTCAAAACAGAATCATAAATTCCCATTCTTTGTATTCAAGCTAAAAAATGTATGTGTACAAAATTGCACTGTATCTACAGAACAGAATTTACTAATGCCTTCTGTCTCAGGGAGATGTAAAGGCAATGGCATTAAGGAAATGTTTGTGTAACCACTGACAAACTTGTTGTCTCATCCTCCTCTTGTACTGGTGTATTGCTTGCTAATGCAGCATCGTTCAACTGGCAATCCACTTATTTCACCATGGAAAAGATCAGCATTCATTTCCTTGTGTACTGGTGCCAGAAGCTGTGGCCAAATCCTAACGTCAGCCTCAAGCAAAATGCAATATATATGAAATATGTCAAACTATGCAATGAAGAATACTCAAGCTAGCAGGAGTATTCAAAAATAAAGACCAAATAATATACCCAGCACTATTCAGGGCCATGTTGACATACCAAACTTTACTAGAACTGTCAGTCACAGGGTCCTCATCCTCACGGTGTGATAAAGCTCTTATCTTGGCTGGACAGGCATTTACACGACATTGCCTAGGTACAACTCATGCCCAATGAACAGGCTGAGGTGCAAAAGCTATGAACCACAGTTTGTGCTTTTGGTGTCAGCCCACACAAAAGTACCTTACATGTTTCTACACTTGTGACATAGACACTCCCATCATCAAAACAATCTCATCAATAACCAATGAGAAAACATCAAGACTTTGGCAGTTACCTACCAACACAACAGAACAATAGGATGATAATAGTTTTTGGTGACATCCACAGAGTTTTGAATAAACACAGTAGCAGTACTAAAGATTTGGAAACACAAATTTTAGCAAGTGTTAGCAATCAGAACCTCATCTAGGCAACCCGAAGAGTGTCTACTCTGACTGGTAATAAGCAGAAAAACCTGTCCTGCTCTTCTTAATTTACTGATCCTAATTCAATTAAACTGACTTAGGTGGTTAATACATTCTGCAATCATGTTTTGATTTTGTTATGCAGTCATACCAAAAATTGAATGAGAAACTTCAAATGACAGGAGAGGCACACTAAGATGTCCCAGTAGGTACTGCTGAGTTCTACATTCATTCTTTTTATTTAATATCAATATCACAAGCATTCAATATCAAAAGAACATGATCCCTCAACATGTAACAGATAACAGCTTTTTATATCCAAAAAGAAACAGGGAGATATTTCTTCAAATGTGCCACTCCTGATACACTTTAAATGGTGCCACAACTAATGCTTAAAAGCTGCTTCTAGGGCTATTCTACAAATCTGGACAACAGATCAAAGCCCATCTCATAGCTTCAAAAGTTAAATTGAGAAAAATCAATTTTACGACCCCCAAATGAAACTACTGAGGTCAGCAAACACTACAAATGCTTCCAAAGCACTACCACTTGAAAGAAAAATTAGACATGTGAGTTTGTACAAAGATACTGTATCTCATTATTGCCTTGAGACACTATGGAAAGTAAGTCATAAGCTGCATGCAGAATTACTCTATTTCCCCACCTCAAGAAATGTTATTTTTGATTGGGGAAGAGATAAGCTGTTTCAATAAGACAGATGTGCCTGTGTTATAAACAGATCTACAGCACTTTTTACTTGGAACGTCCTTCATCTCTTATTCTCTACTGGAATATAATGTAATTATTTAATATAATTTAGATTTCTCTCCTGATGCTTGCCAAGCAATTTCCTTTGATGCAAAGGGAGAAGAGTGACAACTGCTAATATATTTCTCTACCAATATATTTCTTTCCTTCCAGTCCAGATGAATATAGTCTTGCTCTGTTAGTTTCACAAAGCTTTCCAGTGCATCAATTGCACGAAATCTGGAAGCCTTCTAATTTTTCCTGATAGTTATTTTACTGTGTGGAAGGTTCTTTTACTTTCACTGCTTCTGTTGCTCATCAAGGTATTTATTAACCAGCAAAGGTATCTGTCCTTTTTGCAGGGACAACTGATCAATTAATTTCTTTGATGTTAAGCTCAAATCATTTCCTCACAAGCGGAACACTAGTAGGAAACAAATAGTTTTTAATTCATATTGTATGCAGTTGAAAACATTTTAACAATCTCTGCTTGTCTGCTTGGCATATAGGAAAAAAAATCTCCCAAAAATAGGTAAAATTTTCCTTGGTGAGAGAGTAATTTTTGTCTCATATCAGAGGTCAGATTTGTGGGATGCAAGTGAAAAGGAGCTCTCACAGAATATTTCTTGACAGATGCTGACAGTAGCTGGGTTGTGACTGTGAAGGGATAAATGTATCTTTCACAAGTCACAATGCTCTTACTTCCATAATTTTGTTATTTTAAATGTTTTTCATTTTGACAAATGGAGAATTAATCACTTTCTGTAGTAACTGATATTCCCCAAATATTTTGTGTCAATCTCCATAACTACTTAGACTGTTGGTTTGCAACACTTTTACTTGAAATATAATTTTTCATGCCTAAAATTAATGATAAAATAATGATAAAGTTCTATTATATTGATGTTAATAATCAGAACAGCTGGAAGTTGTACTGGTTTTGAAGTCTACTAAATCTGCATGGAAATATATTAATCTTGACTAGAAAATACTAAATATTTTAAAAAACCCAAACTTTTAACTTTCTACTCTGTAGGATCCTATTACCATTTCTATGTATTGAATATAGCTGTTCCTCATACTGAAGCTCTTATGCAGCATCTTTAATCCATACAGCATTGTTACTGTGGGCTGAACCAAACTGTTGCATATTCCGGGCAGTGGGAGTTCTGTGGTCTTCTTGAAGTCTGGAAGATATGGGGGACCATTCTGTTAAGCTAAAAAAATTCCTTATGTAAAGTTATCATCTTCATACTTTTTAGCACTTTTTAGTTTGGCAATCATATGTTGATGTTTGTTAATCATCAGTGACAAATTTTAAATTTATCTAGTGTCATGTCCTATGCTTTTCATTTAGAATAGTTTCATTTATGTATGCTATGACTTAAGAAATGGCTTAAACTCTATTTAATTGCTTTTTTCCTCAAGACCTTTTCTGAAGCCCTGCCCCCTCTTTTCCTTTCCTGTAACTGCTTTCTTCAGAAGTATCTGAAAGTAATGTACTGTGAATTTTACCATGATTCTTTAATAGACTGTTCGGATAACTGTTTGGACATCATGATGTCTCAGGTGTGGAGTGAAGTATAGCTAGACTAACTACTCTCGTTAAATGTCAAAGCCTGCCCCGTTTTTTAAAATCTTACTATTGTTTTTTGTCCTCCATTTTTTCTGACATGCTACCAAAAGTGCCTTAGAATATTACGAACCTGTCTCTTTTTAGTAAGCTGATACACTGTAGAGTACTTACAGGGGATTTTTTTTGCCATTTTGGAAAGCAGTC
This sequence comes from Promerops cafer, assembly GCA_013398275.1. NCBI lineage: Eukaryota > Metazoa > Chordata > Aves > Passeriformes > Nectariniidae > Promerops > Promerops cafer. The sequence goes on along the minus strand of VZSE01014033.1, from coordinate 2,009,341 downwards.
TGAGACACAGATTCCTTTTAGCATTGTGATCATTCACTGCCACAGGCTGTCCAACTGCTTCAGTTGTAATTTCCTCAGTTTCTTTCCACATAAGATAATTAGACCTTAAAATGTCACTCCTGCTAGCCTTCCTGTCCTATATATTTATGTCATTAGAGATTCAGCTAGGCATCTTTTTTTTCATTATAGCATACATCTTTTATTCCACTTAGACTTGAACTAACACAGAAGATTGACCTAAGTTTTTCTATGGCTCACGGGAATATTCTCAGTAATATTTTTTTGCACAGGAAGGCATATTCTATCTAGCTAGTCAAAACATGGTTTTTAAAGTTTGAGGGCTTATTTCATTCTTTACACTCAAAGCATCCCCACAGCAGATGTAGAGCTTTTTTCTTCATCTGCCAGCAAATATCACCAACTACGTATTTTCTTTTCCTCATCATGTTTATTTCCTCTTCTTATACTACTCATCATCTCCAGAGCTGAATGCTAGGGTGCTAGCAGGAGCAGAATCCCAACCTTCCCCAGTTTTGAGCTTAGCAGGAAGCATGAAGATTCTCTTGGGTGAAAGTCAAAGGACAGAAACAGGGCATCTTCAGCATATATTATTAGCAAAGTAGACTTTGTCTTAACTACCTAGACACTGAACACATAAAACTTAATGAAATTTTAAATTTTTTGGTGATTTGAAGAGTCTAAAAAATTAACAAGGATCATTTTTACTTAGAAGAAACTGAAAAGTATCCATAATATGCAGAATAAAAATGTTTTTTTTAGATGTTATGCCATTTCTTAGTCAAATTATGTCTAATTCATCCCATTTTCTTGTGTTGTAACCTACACATTTGTACTCAATTCAGTTTAAACTGACACCACTAATTTACAGTGCACAGACTCCTTACACAAGTGGTGTGGCAGAAAAAGAGAATGCCTTATCTATGGGACTTCAATATATTGGGATGCTTTTTTCCTAACATATTCTGATGCAGTTTTATATGGCATATGTGGTATTCTGAGCAGGGACTGGAATGAAGGTATCTAGTTTCAATGGGACTGCTCTAATCAATTTATTTAAATCTTATTTCTTGCATGTGGTTTGTTTTAGTAGAAACCATATCCCAAATACATAAACTTCAGTGCTATAACTGAAAAAATTGAAGATTTTCATACTAAAGATGAGTGTTTTGACCTCCAGAGTACCAAATATTGTGGAATGTATTTCTGAAATTTATCAAAGAAATTAAAAAAATTTAAAAACCAAAAAAAATTAAGGTGGAACTATGATGAAACTGCTCTATATGGGATCTAGGAAAGGGCATTAATAATAAAACTATTAATAAAACTCCCAAATGCAAATTTGTATCAATATTGTACAGGTACATCGAAGTGAAATATTACTGTTTTCATACATTAGTCAAAAGTAATTGTTCTAAAAACACCACAACTCACAACCATGCACATAAAGAGTCGAAAAGGAGACAGTATAGACTAGAGTGATAAATAGGTTACTTACTGATGTTGGTAATTAGCAATAGGAAACTTTCACTGGACATTTTTTATTTATTGACTACTAGCTCCTTAAGGAGGACCAGAGTGCATCAGAAAATCTAGTGCCATAAGCAACAAACTACTGCAATTACACAGAACAATGCAATCCAGAAAAAAAATCTTTTTTGATTTTCACTAAAATTCTTGGAAGTAGGCAGGGTGTCAGGGAATCATATTCTTTGTATGCTTAGCATAATTTCCATTATTATTACATTATAATTACAGAATCATTATCACCACTTTCTAAGGACAAAAAAGAATAAAAAAGATTGTATATTGATAGATTGAAACACCTCCCAACCAGACAAGAACAAGTATACAACATATGCAAACCATATAATTTATAGTAAATTTGGATATAATGTGGCAATGAAGAAAAAAGTCAGCTGTGTTAGCTAACATATAAATGTGATGCTAAACATACCCAAGGGAACCCCCTCCTTATGGGGAAAAGGTCATCAACAAAACATCACATTCCTCCTATCAAAAAAGCTGGGATGATGATCACTGCATAACTGTTTCTTCCATTGACTTCAGAACCCAGACATGAATTAGAATTGTGAGCACAACATCAGCTTAAGGCACAGATACCAGAAAGCTTGTGTGTATAAATTTCAATAGTTTCCCTACTGGGCATAAGCAGCAATAATTGGATAATTTGAGTCTATGTGTAAGTATCTTCTTATCTAGACTGATTTTTTTTTTATCAGACTGTTAGGACTTTAATTAAATGAACCACAAATTCTTGGTTTCACACACAGTATTTTTTTGTAGCTCAAAGAAATTGCATAGGCTGCTTAATCTGGTAACTTTGCCCTGGAAGGCTTGCTATTAAATCTCAGTGCAGCAAGTCGTGGAGAATGCAGGTGACCTAGGCTGTAATTCAGATGCAACAGCATTTGTTTATTATGCTACTAGATGCAATCCTTGTTTATTAAGCTTTTTCTATTCTTTTTAATAAGAGCTTTAAATACTTTATTATTCAAATTTACATTTTGCCAGAAAGTTCAGACTCTCTCTTCCTGAGACACCTCTGGGGTATCAATTGTTTCAATTATTTGTTTGGAGCTTCATTTCCTAACACAAGTACTTACGTCTACTCTAATTCTGTATATCCTTGCCGCCTCTAAAACCAGCATCTCTTGGAGAAGAGAATTAATTTTCAAACTCCCAATTTGAACTTCAAGATGTAGAAATTATCCTTTAAAGACCATGCCAATCAAAGTAAAAACATTTCTATTGTTTTAATCATAAAGAAAAATATTTCTAAATAAATCAACTGGTACTTAGGAAAAACAAAATTCCAGACAAAGTTTCAAATTTTAGTATCACAAAGCATAATTCTATTGGGATCTAGTAGACCCTTGAGGTAAGACAGAATAGAAGAAACACAGTTAATATAATCCAGTTGTAAGATGGAGTTAAGGGAAAAGAAGGTAGCTTTTAAGTGCCAGAAGAGAAATATAAATAATTTTACTCCACATAAGTTGCAAGAGAATCAATCAAAAAAACCTTAAGAGCTTGTCAGAAAGCAGCTCTTCCATGAACACAAATGAAAAAGAATTATGGCTCTGAGACATGGAAGTTTTAAAAATTTTTTTCCTTCAATCTCGCCATACCATTTTTCCACATACAACTTAAAGAAAAAAAGCCTTCATGATTTTAAAAAAAGCTTTTCCAATATGGAGAAATGAAGAGCTGTTTAAAGAAGCATTGACAATAGAGTTCCAATAGATGTGACATTCCCCCTCAGTTTAGAATCTTTATGACTTTTTTCAACATACACATCAATTTTGCTGGTGGTCATTTAAACAAATCATCTGTCAATGTTCATCTTGATGCTAGATATAAATATGGACACTAGGATGAAGACTGCAAGGCATCTGGCTATTCTGAACAATATTGTACAGTTTGCTCTCATAAGGCTACATATGCCTTTTTTTTCTGTCAGAGGAGCCAGTTTTCAGTAAGCCAACATGGATACTGAAAGATAACTGGAAATTTGAGCATGATTCTCTACATGGCAGAATTTATTTTAATTTTCATAGTTTTCTCCACCTTTTTGGGTAGAAGAAATGCTTTTTCCCAGTAAAGAGTAAGAAGCACAGTTGAAACCCCAGAAGACTGACAGTCAGAAACTAGTAGTAAGACATTAAGCTTCATCCATCTTTTCTTCTTGAACTCACTCAGCTTACCACAAGATAAGCACAAGCGTGAGTCCTTTGCAGAACTGAGGATCAGCAAAGAGACTGTTGTAATGGAACATTATGCATTAATAATCATTGTAAAGACACTTAGGATTTGTAGTAAAAAAACTTTGTTTATAACCTATTACAATTATTTTTTTATTAGCTCTATTTTCCTTGACAAATGCAATCAACATATATAGAATCTAGCAGTAAGATTTGCAGATAGGCTGAATAACATTTATTAGTCTAATTTATATAACCAACAAAATCAAAACAGAAGCTGTCCTTCAGCTCTGTAACAGAAACTGCAACTTCAAAGTTAAACAGAAATTGAGGAAAAAACCTGACAATTTTATTTGATACTTATCAATTACAACATCTCAGAAAGAAAAGATGGTTGGGGAATGGTAAAGTAAAATGGAATGGAAGTAAAAATGTGAGAGACAGGTGAGCAGTAACCATTATTTACTTATCAGATTTATTAAACTTTTAAGAAGAAATTAATTTTGAACAATACAGTATTTGACAGTTCAGCTGTCAACTGAGAGCAACTAATAGTAACACAGATGGAAGTCAGAATAAAGTACTGCAGCTAATCATAGAATAGAATCACTATTGATTCTATTGAGGTAGGAAGAGATCCCTAAGATCACTGAGTCCAATCCTTAACCCAGCACTTCCAAGTCCACCACTAAACAATGTCCCTCCTAAGCGCCGCACCTTCATGTCTTTTCAATATTACTTTCCAGGTATGGTGATTCAACCACTTCCCTGGGCAGCCTATTCCAGGACTTGACAACCTTTTTGGTGAAGGAAGTTTTCCTCATATCCAATACAAACCTCCCCTGCTGTAATTCGAGGCTGTTTCCCCGTGTTCTTTTTACTTGGGAGAAGAGACTGACCTAACTACACCCTCCTTTCATGTAGTTGTAGGGAGTGATAGGGTGTCTCCTAAGTCTCCTTTTCTCCTTTAGCCTGCTGATAGTTTTTAATTTTACTGGTTATAAACATTTAGCTCAGTTTTTCTATCCTTTTTTTAAATACTGAATTTCTACACATGTACATGGAAATGGTGTCTAATAAGAAGGTGTATGGACAACATTTACATTTCTGGGACACTTTATTTCTGTGAAAAAGAACTGTAATGCAATGAAAAATTATTTGGTACCCATCCATCTAACAAGAACTCTCTTAGAGAATTTAGGAGATGACTCGAAACAATGAAAATTTCCAGCTGATCATATATTACATTTTGCATTTTATGTGCCCAAGTACTTGCAATCTCACATTTTCTTTTCTAGTACAAAATAGCCATAGTTGTAAGTTACTCTTCAAAGTCTTCAGTGTAGTGATTCTGCTCTCAATTATACTTTCTTTATCAAAAAAAAAGATGGTCTTCCAAGAGAGATGGTTAATGGACTGAAGGTTAGATGGACTGAAGAGACTACTTAGAATGTTTACCTAATTGAAACTGTTTTAGTATAAACCAGATGCCCACATTAAAAATACACTGCCAAATTGCTTGAAAATATTTATACAACAAATCAGTACAATAGATAAGAGTGAGGGAATTCAGATAGTCTCATAAACAATTTTGAAACAACAGAAGGTAAACTCATTTAAACTCATTGAGAAAATTTCTTGCTATGAATTATTTCCTTTATTCCTCAAAAAACCAAGGCTCTAAAACTTCAGGTTTATGTAATCAGTCACCTTTTGATTTATATTTATCAATCAAAATACTTGCAAGTAGTAATAAAAGGAGGAAGAAATTAATCATATGGTTACTGGTAAAATCACAGCTTAAAAAAATCTCAAGAAAATATGCTTAGGATTATACAGTGTTGCCACAAAAAGAAACTGCAAAGATGTACAGGCAGAGCATGCAATCAGAAAAAAAATAATTTGCAAAATTAAGCCAGATTGTAACTGATATGTTAAAAACATTGATTTCAGACACTAGAGTTTGCAATAATAAAGGGTCTTAGAAAGGATTAAAGAGGCTGTAAGAGATTATCAAACTAATCACAGCTGATATTAGCACAAATCAGATATCAGATGCCATATATTCAAATCTTTAGATATGTCTTCTTTACAAACATGAAGTCCTAATATCTCAAAAAAATAAACAGAAAAATGCATGTACATAAAACAAAACAGCATTTTGAAAACCTTGTGAGGTGCCAGTGGAAAATCCACTTCGAGGCCAGTTCAATGCTGAATAAAAGGAGGGTTCAAAGCATCTGAAAGGACATAAAGTTTATTTTCTATCTGTATTAATCTTTTTATTCTGTCCTATTAAGATAGCTAGTTTAGCATGTCCTTTGTTGTCAGGCCTTTCTCACTGAGATCCAGAAAAAAAACTTAAACCCTCTCCCTGCGTCCCCTAGGTGGGTTGCAGAACAAGTGTCATCCCAAGAATCATTAGCAGGCAACCAGATAATCAAAATCAAGAGCACCTACATAAAAAAACTCCAAACATTCAGTTGTCAGCTTTCTTTAGATCCTCGATAAACAGAATCTACTACTGAAAGAAAGTGGAATGAATTTCAAAGAAGTTTATGTATATTTTTTAAAAATAAAGAAAATGAAAAAGGCAAAAAAGGTGCAATTAGCCAAAGGAATTTTAAAAAGCCAACACTGAAAAAAATATGGTTCTGAGCACAATTTTTTAGTTAATTTGCCAGTTTCAACAGATAAGAAGAAAAAGAGAGAATGCAGTCATAAAGCTATAGGTTCTGTGAAGATCAAAACTATATTGAGTAACTGCATAGTGGAAAAACAAAATTAGAGCAATGACAGAGCTAGATGACAGGTAAAACTTATTTTCAAAACTACTGAAAGTGTTGACATATAAAATTTTAACAGTAACTACAGCTCAGTGACATAATAACTTTTGGTCAAATAAAGACCAAAAGTTATTTCATTGTGCTTAAAAGTTTTGCAAAGAGAAATTACTTCTCAATAACTCTAATAATGTATTTGCATTCTTTTTTCTCATGTGTTTTCTCTTTTAACCCTGGAAGAAAATGGTCATTATCTATCATGTCAACCTATGAAATGGATTAGACATAATAAAACTGCAGAAAATTGGAATCAGAGTAAAATATTCTCAACTGGGACAAAGACTAAATGAAAATAAAATATTAGCAATTATCACAATGTGATAGATATTTCCATACCATTTCTGCAGCTTTCTCAGAATATTCTGCCATAATATTCCTCCAAGCTCTGTAGTCTTCTGTTTCAGTGAAATAATTATCTTCAACTATTTCTATCATATGCATAAGATGCATTTAAGATTTTTAAAGCTACAGATACAATAACCTTGAGCTTCTCATTTTGAAATGGTGTTGTACAATGCCATCAGCAGATCCTGTACTTTTACTATGGCTTCTAGTGACAATGTGTTATGAATTTGCAACTACACCATTAAGAATAGTACAGTAACACACAATTTTCAAGGATTTGAAAGCTATATAGATAAGTCAATCTCAGAAAACAAAGAAGTTACCCTTTCACTGACTTGCTTTATTTTCACTTAGAGGAAGAAACTGATCCAGGAGGGAAGTATTAGTAAAATTTTATGCTGCTTAACACCTTAGCATTTCTGCATGCTAAGGAATAAACTCCGGAACATGACTGTACAGAATATTTGATGCTAAGAAACAAATTATTGTGAAAATCAAATATGTGACCACAAATCTTTGCTCCAATGCAAATGTAGTATAAAGTTGCAACTAATTTTAGACAATGATAGAATACGCTAGTTGGAAGGGACCCACAAGGATCATCAAGTCCATCTCTCAGCCAGGACAATTCCCAAGAGTTATACCATATGCCTGAGAGCATTGTCCAAACATTTCTTGAACCCTGTCAGGCTTGGTGCTGTGACCACTTCCTAACTGAAGGAAATTCCAGTGCTCAAATTTGAAGAAAAGCTTCCCCTAACGCTACAAAAGCTATGATTGTTTTGGGATCAGCAATGTTGCAGTAATTATTATTGATGGCATATGACTGAAAGCTACATGAAATGTGGTGTTCTCAGTCAAGACTGAAGAATTGTGGTATGATTGATCCGTGCCTTGTCTTCTCCTCCTATATTTTCATTGATTCATTAGTTCCATGGGGCTTGCTGTAGCCAAAGCAGGAAGGGAACATGGAATATTGAAATAGTATTGCAATATAAACCTGTTTAGTAAAACAGCTTAAAGACATTTTATTTAATGTATAATAAATTACATTTTTACAGGAAAAATAAAATAACTGGAAATGCTCACAATGATTTTTTGAAAACAGCTCAGAAAAAGAAAGTACTATTATGCTAGAAAGGAAGAATATCTAACCTGGGGTTATTCCTAAAAATCCAATCATGACTGGGAGATAAAAGTAAAAACCAACAAAACAAATAGATTAACATTCTTCTAAAAAAGCTGTTTCTAAAGAAAATATGAGAGCCTTAAATAATCTGATAGCAATATAAGAGAAAATACTGAGAATGTTAACCTTCTGAGAAATAGATTATTTCCTAATAGAACAAAGAGAAAAAAAAATTGGATTATCCATGAAACAGTAAATACGGGGAAGAGATACAAAACAAATTAAATGCTTATCAGTTAATAATTTACCTGCTTTTAGTTAATGACATTGAAAATACTGCATGATGTCCAACACACTGGTCTATCTACCCTAGTGCATTAGGAATGGAAAAATACAAAAAGTAAGTATTTTACTAGATAATGAAAACAACAGAGAATAAATAATACAGAGATATTCTGTGCAGTAAAAAATATATTGTAAACTATATCACAAAGGAACTATGATGAATGTAGAACTTCGTGAGAAAGAAAAAGGGAGACAGTGTATACACACACAGCCTGAACATTTTTGCCCAATATACGTAAATAGAACACCAAGTAAAAACTGAATGTATCACAAAGGAGGAAAAAATAATCAAGAATCCTCTAGAGGATAAAGAATTCATTCTAAATATGATGGGTTTAATAAAGAACTAATCCTAACAGGCCTTTTTTTTTTTTTTTTTAATTCTTAGATGTGATTATAGAAAAGCCTACACTTTGGAGCCTTAGCTCCATTGCCTGAGGTATGAAATCATGCCTGCCAGTGTATTTTTGAGGGATTACTATCAAGTGCAAGTTTCAATTGTGGCTTTGCTATCACAACATTCCTAAGCAACGAATTGATCTAACATCTCACCACTGCTTAAAGGTAGAGCTTCCTTCTCCACCACTCACCACTGCCTGACTTACATTCCTAACATCTGACTTTTACTGGGTGATGTGCCTGTGAGTGTTCCCTGAACTGATTATCTGAATAGTTTCATAGAAAACTAACCTAGGAGAAAAAAGTTAATAGTTTTTTGCTGGCTTAGAAAGCCAAATCACCTTAATCTGGTGTCAGATGAACGGGAGAGATGGCACAAGAAGAGAGGCTGCAAAATGAAGACCAGGGGAGAAAAAAAGTGATAAACAGTAAAGATTTCTAGGCAGCAGCAAAGTTCACCTGCTCGTGGAACCATACCTGCAGAAAGGAGGATTTACTGCTGCTTTTGGAAGCTGGTGGAAATGTTTCCTGCAGGGCACACACACATTAATGACAGGGATGTCTCCCTCCATTCTGGAACAAGACAACTACAAAGGAACTCAATCTATGTAACACTTTGGAGAGCTCAATAAATCATCTGAATGCCCCATTAAATCCTATTCAAAATTGCTAATTGCCTGAACTCTATCTACTCCAGTAAATATTAAAAGCTGGCTCAGTAGTTTTGAAAGAAATTTCATTGAAGCAAGGGGAATAAATCCAATGGGCTATGGACCAAGTCTGTAGGGTACATCATTAACACCCATCTAGAGTTGGAAATTTTCCAAAATATTTCATTATGCACTAATTAGTCTAGAACAATTTTTTCTTTTAAGTTCTTTCACCTTAAGTCCATATGGGAACACACCTAGGAGGGGAGCATTCACATAAAGATAATTATTCTAGAAAAATTATACTTTGGAAAAATCTAAAATGCAAACAAAACCAGGAAAATAATCCCTTTAAATACCTCTTGCAATATAACGGATTTACATGTAATGCAAGAAGTTATCTTCATGACCTTTTCCCAACTGCTGATATTACATATGAACAAAATACTTAACACACAGTCTCTACAGGCCTTGTTTAGTCCATTATATACAAGACCAGAGCCCATTGCTGCTTACCACTGCTGCTACCACTTTCATGAAAGATAATTTTTTTCAGTCCCTGCTTTACAACACATGGACTGTACTCGGCACATTTGGCCTGCATTTCCTGCTTGCAAACTGTATAACCTTACATTGAGCTGTAAAAAAATACATTTTCTGGAACATTTGCAATAGTTCAAACAAGCCATGTAATGAAGCCTTGGGAAATCACAAAACTAAGCAACTTTATCACCAGGAAATAGCCTATAGCTTATTGAAAATTACAAAATCTGCTTTATAGGAACAATTCATTTGGGAAATTTCAAAGTAAATGTTATTTTTTCGTATTTGAATCCTTTGAATCTAAAATCTGTAAGAATTTTGTACTCACTCAAAGTGTTTTGCCTCTCAACCAATTATTAGAATGAAACAGATTTTTCAAAATTTCCATGAAATTAAAAACGTTCCAAATTCACCTTTTTTGAATAGAAATTTGTTACATTAATTCCGAAAAAGCTCTATTATATTTAACCTTCACAAAAAAACCCAAACCAAAACCAAACCAAAATACACATTGCAATAAACAAGCAAACAACAACAAAAAGCCCCCTACCTCAAAAGTCTGTTTCCTTGTAATTCTTAGTAAAATTCAAGTTAAAGGATACCTGTGGCAGATGCCCTTCTTTCACCATCACAATAATTACTTCCAAAAATGGCTAACTACATGGGGCTGCCGCCTGTTAGCTAAATTTGCGTGCAGGTACAAGGCTCCTTTTACTTTTTCAGAGCAGCTGTTGCTAGAAAGCAATTAACCTGAAGATATGCACATTGTACGTAAGCCTATATAACAATTTTTATAGTGTCCTTATTAAAACTGATGCAGTTATATGTATCATGAGTTAAAGAAGAATCTTACCAGAGACTAAATGCCTAAAATGTGATTTAGATTACATGGGTAAGAAGTGTTTTTCTCAGTCTTTTTAAATTACAAACATCCTTAATTTTGTTGATACATAAAATAAATCTCACTTTCCTCAAAGAAACAAGAAAATGCTAAGTGAAAATACAAACCATAACAGCAAATACATATTAAGTGAACATAAAAGATTTTGAGCCAGTTGGCTGAAATTACAATTATTTTGTGTCTTCATACATATGGAGATCTTCTGAGACTTTAGAAATATCAATTAAATGTATTTCAACTTTAAAAATTGGATTGCTGTCTCTTATATGGAGTCTCAAGACAAAAACAACATAGGTTCACTGTTCAGAGCACAGATTAATGATATTAAAATGCTTACCAGTAGAAGGTAAACTAAACAAAAATGCAGACAAGATTTTAGAGCCCTTCTGGAATTTACAGGCCTATTGGTTTAAAGAAATGCAAATACATTACAAACAGTTTGGACAAATGCTTGAAATATCAAAAGCACATGAAAAACATGAAACTAATGGAATTTTTATTCCTAAGGAACTTCTAAGTTTTAAAAAGGTACTTAGGCAATCTTATACCCAGTATTTCTGCAGAATTAAGTTATATACTAAGCAACTCTTTACCTAGCAATAAAAGAAAAAAGTATGATCAAATACAGGCAAAGTTAAAACAGCTATTTTAAAATTTCGCAAGACAACATTGAAAACTGTTCTAAAGAGTAAAATCTGCTTTGATACTAGAAATCCATAATCTTATTTCTCTACCAGCCTTGGTGGATATGACAGTAAAATAATCCGTGTTTTGTTTAGGTTATCCAACTTAACATTGAAATCCATTACAGTAATCAAGTAAAAAAAAATTAATATGCTTTTCTGCTTTATTGACCATTCAGTAAAGCCTTAAACTTTCCATTTTCAAGAACTGAAAATTTCTTAAGTAAAAGACGCTACAGATCCTCTTTACACAGAAAACTTAAAATTTTTATTCTATTCAAAATTACAAATGGAGATGAAGCTTAAACCTAATGCTAGGAAAAATATGGCTTGTTGTTATGTTTTTTCATTGGGATCAAAAAGACAGTACTTCTTCCCAAAAACTGACACATCACTTTGTCTAAAATTATTCACACTTCCAAAAACCTCTTCAACTCCTATAAGAGTAATGTAATAGAATGTCTGACTAATCCAAACAACACAAAACAAGTAGAATTACAATGATTGAAGTTCAACTGATGCTAAAAATTAACTTTCTGGAAGACATAAAGACACAGATGAATATTAAAATTCACTGTAATTTTAATCAGTAATATGCAAAAAAGGTTGTGACTTTCTGATACGAAATAGTCCTTGACTTTCATAATTCTAAGCCCTTTCTTTTATCATTTTGCTGATGTACGTTATATTTTAAAATCAGAAGGATAATGGATGTGCTTCTTAAACTGTAAATTGGGTTTTATATCAGAGACCTGTCAGCACCACGACAGGTTGACCTGACAGTGGTCTTGCATTTGCAGCTCTCCTTCATGGCTGCTTTTCAAGGTGATAGGTCAGTCTTTAGAAATGTACAGATTTCTTGATCCCTCAGGAAACATCCTTGAGTCCTAACATGTACTGCTTCTATGATCTTGGTAACAGATTGAAAGTACAGGTATTCTTTGCTGTCACGTATATGTTATTAATCAAGGGCATTTAAGTTGTGGGAAAATAATATAAATTAAAATACATCTGATTTTTCTACAACCTCTAGGGCAAACATCAAAATTCAGGAGAAGTGGTTAATTTCTCAGTGTTACTGATAACTGCAAAACAAAAACAAACGCTTACCTCACCTTACATACTCATTAGTTTCTTTGCTATGCTGATTACTCCAAGCCTAATGATAATGTTTTTTAAACAAAATTATAATGTTTCATAAATCCACTCATACTGGATAAAGAATGTTTTGTAGGTATTATTAAACTTGACTGATGATAATCTCTTAAAGGCTACTGGTATCAGTCTGCTGATGATATTGCTCTATAATACAACATGAATGAAAGGAAAAAAAGTGTTCAGAAAACTGAGAGCTAATTATTACAGAATCTGCTCTCTACTCTGCTTTGTAGACTTCCTTGCTTGGCTAGAAAGCTGCAATAATATTTAAAATCTACCTTATACAGAGTATGCTGTTTGGGTTACTTTAAAAAAAAAATGTGATTCTTCTAGCATCACATTGCATCTTTCTACTGCAAAAAGTTTATTAAACTACTTTCAAATATGTACTTGAAATTAATAAAAATAAATGACATGGGAAATGAAGTAGTCACTGCTGACTCTTCTGACATGACTCTTCCAACCAAGCTCTAAAATGATATATATTCTCAATGACATTTCTGTTTGCAATCAACAGAAAACACTATTATAATTTAATAACTGATAATAGAAGTGTTCACAAGTAATTGCGCTATGAAAATTATTTATTAGTATATTTTCAAATTAAAAAACAATAAAAATGTACACTGTAATTATATTTTGACATTTTTTCTTGGAGTTTTAAGTATCTAACAGAGTGAGAATGATAGAATACTCTTCTTTGGAGCTGAAAATAAGAGAGTAAACCTGCTGTAAAAATTTGGCGTTCTTTTTCAACTAGCAGTTATAAGTTTGCATTTTACTGAGGGGGAAATGAATGTTAGCACTGCTTTGAGATGAGATAAAAGAAATCTACTTTGAAATACACTCAAGTAATATAGTATGTAAATTTGTTTGCACCCATTTCAGGATGTGACCACTCTTCTAGCAAAAATGTATTTTTTTATGTTCAAAGCTGCATGACCATAACTGCCTTATTCTTGCTGCAATGTTTTCTTTTCCTCCCTTGCCTATGATCTAGGTATGCTAAACTGTTTTCATGCACTATGTAATCAAAAAATTATATTCATGTTCATGGAAAAGAGGGATAACATTTCTACCAATTTATCATGCTAAAACAGCTCCTCCCAAATGCAAAAGCTGAAATCTTTTCATTGTTGTCACTTTCCCATTTGACATGAAAGCAGTAGAAAAGGTTAAGGATATATATGTACATATGGAGGCTCTTGTGAGAAGTGAATCTCAGTCTCTTACGGAGAATCCAACCTAGACTTTACACTTCTTAGCCAAAAGCCTCTAACCAGTAGCTTATTAGACAGAGGATGGCAGCTGTAGCACTGGCACAGGAGCGAGTCCCAGCTTCATTTGTTCAAAGAATACTGATAACTGATTATTCTCTGAAGAAGACCCTTCAATCTTTCAACTTCAAGTGAATGAGGGTACCTTCCTACACTTGTAAGCCAAAGATGACAAATATAAGTTGATGTGATACCCTACGACACCGTATGTTTCACATTTCCTATTGCAAGAGGCACCTAGTGAGAAGAGAAATTTCATCCTTTTACAGCAGTTATCCTCAAGATGCTACACAGGGAGCTTAGTGACTAAGCTGTGGATTCCATGTTCCTCCTTGGGAGAACAAGAGCCTAAAATTTAGGACTGCATTCCACACCCATTAATGGGATTTGCAAAGCCTCTTGATGATTAAATGCCTAATCAAACAGCTGGTACCGGACTCAAGAGGCAGTGCAAAACCACAGGGGTTTTGAAAGAGAAATGCAATACAATCATCATCACAGGGTAAACCTGACTCAAGACCAGGGCTTCTTTGTTGGAAAAGTGCCAATCAGTTATACTTCTCTTGTGACTGGATTGGCAAGAATAAATCCCAGTAACATATGATTACAATGACATTTTATGTGTGAGAATAAGTCATGTCATGCCACACCAAATTAACAGGAAATGTTTTAGTGAATTGTGTATTTTATGGCAGCTTACCAAATACAAAAATCTATAGAAATCAGCATTAATCTTTCATAGGTTTGCATTAATCAATACCAGGGCTACCCAGTTAACCTAATCAGAACTTTCAGAACAGTAACTGCATTAGGGAAAAAATACTCAATTTTCTTCTTTGTGCTTTTCTAGATATACTAAAATTCATAATTATGTCCTGATTTACAATTTTTTTCATTGACATAACATGCATCTCAATATAGGATATATAATTAGCCTTCAAGAAGCTTTCAAGAACAGATTTGTCTGGATGACTATTTGAAGAATTGCTATAAAACAGCAGTTGAAATTACATCTACAGAGTAACTGAAGTTTTTTCTTTCTCATGGAGATCTAAGTGAATAGCTACACTGAGATATTAGAAGTAGCGAAATTCAGAATTAATTAAATAATCCTTATTTTTTCTGACTCAACACCTAAGAATGTTACATCAAAAGAAAAAGCCAATCAAATCAAAGACAGTCAATTGTTTAGCACATTCAAGATACCAAGTATTCATAAAAGTGAAAAATATTAATTTAAGGATGCTTGCAGGATTTATTCTGAATCTTTTCAAGACAGTGGAATATCAGAACATTTCATTTTTTAAAATAATAATTATTCTTAACAAAGCTATAATATAACCAAACCAGTGATTCAAAACCAGAGACAGCCATGTCTCTAGCCTTGAGTTGTGTAGTTGTTATTGTGTGTGTTGTTAACTTTTGTAACCTTTATAAATTCAAGCAACACCATGTATTCAAATACACTCATGTGCATGTTTGCCGCCTTCTTGGAAAATCAGGTATATATACTCATAGTCTTACAATAAAAGTATCAAATAGAATTAAAAACTACACAAATATAAATACATATTCAGCTGAGTTATGTTCCTTTATGACAGTAATTTATATGGTTAACATCTTAATTTAAAGAAATGACAGTGAAAATTGAAAGGATATTGCTCAAATAAAAAAGAAATTCAGCTTATCTACAGATACATGTGAACAAGTTTATTGTTCTTTCACATAATAGCTGGTTCTGAAATGTTCCAATTCTCTTCAGCTCTAAACAGTGGAAAACAATCCAGTGCTGGGGTTCTTGTGAGAATTTTCTTGTTGTCATAAGAATAATCTGCCCTAAATTCACACACACATATATATTAAAAGCTAGCCAGGGCTATTAACTAAATTTAGAACACTAGCTTAAGACATAAACATTTTTTTTTTTTTTATTAAAACATTCCAATGTGTCTGATGAGGTGAAAAATAGAAGTTGAAGTTAAAATTCTCAAAATAAGTTGATTGAAGATTGAAATTATCTACAATTGGAGGATAAAGATAGAACTAATGAAACTTTAGTCAAGGTTCAGTTTTTTCAAAAAGTAACATAGCTTTTTTAAAAATAAATGTTATTGCTTACATTCCATGTCAGTTGTCTCTTTTTAGAAGTAGCATTTTTAGAGAAAATTTATTTAATCATTTAGTTAGCAATTCAGTCAACCAAAAGTTTACACAAAAAATCATCATAACTATTTTTAAGACCCTATGAATTCTCAGCATATAGACTGTATATGAGATTTTCAAAAATCAACATTTGTAAAACCCACATAATTTAATTTTGTACGTGAAGATTTCAACAACTGCTTTTTCTCACTCAAGCTGTAATATAAATATACATCAAATAGTTTTCTATTTACAGAGAAGCAAAAGAAGGAAAAAACCCTGTTGATTGTAACAATAATTACTTATTGCTTCTTGACAGCTATAAAAAGAGTACAGTAAAGTATAAACGCATCCTGTGTGCATTATTTATCGGTACAGCTTCAAAAAACAAATGCATTTGAAACAATTAAATATACTTTAGCCTTAACAAATTTGGTGACAAATCTTACAGCTTTGTATTTTAACCACAGAGAAAGCTTCAGCACCCTAGTTTTCCTGATTAGTTAGCCCTTTGGTATGTTACAGCATTCTTTAAGAGCAAGTTTAAACACTTCTACAGTGGTAATATAGCAAAACAAATTGTTCTAATAACAGGGAGAATTCCCAGCTGGAGTTTCCTACTGTTTTGTATTCTCCTCCATAGTACCCAACACCACAATAGTCTCAATAAGATTTCTTATGACCTTGCCTTACTCACAGTTTCTTTGGCTTTTTCTCTCCCCCTTTGGAAACTAGGTTTAAAAACACAAAATATTTTTGTGGAAAGAAGGATGGAACAAAAAAAAAGTAATTTGGAAGCATTTAAGAGAGCGTAAGCAAGGAAGCATAACATATTCTTTAAATATGTGCTAAAGGAGTCCCTTTTGCAGACAGAGTAAGATGGAAGTCAAACATCCAGCAAATTGAAGAGGCAGAAGGAAAATGCTACAATATTAAAAACTGTCAGAAGAGCTTGAGTCGTAAGAAAGCCAGGTAACTCACAGAAGCTTTTATCTTCTCAGTTTGCCTCTTTAGATCTACTAAATAGAAACAGAAGATGATCTTTGAACAGGATTAGCCAGGAGAATTGATAGCAAAAATAATATGAATCACAAAGAGAATTAGACAAAATGAAAAAATTCTTTACTCTATGAAGAAGTCTGCAATCTTTGATGGAATGAACATGCATATTTGATAACTATTATCATGTGATATAATGATAAGTCTAATTTGCACACAGTAAAGGATGCAAATATAAGGGTAATCATCACCATAATGAGTTTGAGTTACACTGGTTTTACATAAAAGAAATTCTATTATGTTATCTAAATTTTCTTTTGTTCATAGCACTTAGCATATTAGAATTTTACAACTAGATAATCTTGTCTTCATTGCATGGACACAACAATGATAAAGATAGATATACACTATATTAAACATTATTGGTTATGAACAGTATTTTCTGATCAAATAAATTTTAGCATTCCTGAACAATAATTTCCCCAAATAATCAAAATAAAATGCATCTAACATAATATATATTTCTAAAATATTATTTTCCCAGATATTTGCTGATTAGATTTCATCACATTTGTCTACATACAGTGATTGAGCAAAAGATTTAAATGTTGCAAAATGAAGCAGTAATCTAAACCCAGCAGATTTAATAGTGTGCATGCAATCTCAAGTCTAAATCTTCCAAGTTTATCCTGAGGACTAAATAATAAAATTTACTGTAACATTATTAAAAATTGTAGCACACTATGGACACACAAAGAAGCAGTAATTAAGATACCATAGGCAAAGTAGAATCTGGAATTCCCTAATTTTGGTATGCTTTATAACTGACACGGCATTTGTTCCTATGTGCTCTTTTAAAGGAAAAAGCAAACAAATAGTTCCACCTTCGGCAAATGGAACAGCTCCCTCCAGTCTCTTTTTCTCCTCTACCCCTCATTATCTTTGTTGGAATATTAAGATACCTTCGTGTCCATTAGGCACTTGTGTCAGGGGCAGAGAAGGAGGAAGAAAAGAAGGGAAACTGCACACCAGAAATAAATGCCTGGACATGGGGCAACATTTACCAGGAGTAAGAACCAAGCTTTATGTCTTCTGCAGACATTCTGTTTTGTCAGGGGTAGGATATAGCTGCGTTCTTTAAACAGGACAGCTTGGGTTTTTTTTGGATCCTGCCCCTCCCAATATACAGCAGTTCAGAGAGCTCTCAAGCATTCACTTGACTGAAGGGTCTGAGTCCAAATTTTGATCCAGTATTATTCTGGTAGTTGGCCAGAGTTACAGTGCAAGTAAGAAAGGAAATTCCAAAATTCACATTTATGTATCAGCCAAAGCTGAAGAGAATTTCATGTTACAAAACACACACAATAGCCTTTAGGGTTTACTTACACCAAATTAAAGAACTGCTGCAGACACTGTAAATGTTTAAACTTATAAAAAAAAAGAATGTAAGAATCTATTAAAATGGTAAAAGTTATGCCATCTAAGTACTAGGGCTGCTAGCAACACCTCTATTAGCTACCAAGCTATGCTATGAAGGCTGTAAGGAGAGGGAATGCAAGAAATACTGCCATTATGAACTCTCACTTTCAAATATTGCTAGCTGGGAAAAGCAATCTTTGGGTTAAATTTTTTTTATACTAATTCTATGCTAAAAGGTTAAGCTCTTTAAAAATACTTACAAATTATCTCTGCAGATCCATATAAAATAATTAGTTATGTCTGCATGGTAAAAAATAATGATAAATTTGCTTTAATATTGCATATAAATTTTCTCATTCATGTTTATGAAAATGCTACAGATTTTTTTTTAAATTACGACATATCCAAGTAGTACAAAAACACAATTTGAGAAATATATAAAAGTAACTTAACTGTGAATCACCTCTTTGTAGAAATACAAGAACACAGTTATGTCTGTACAGATGTCTGTATCAAGTAACTGTGTAACTACATACAATTCAGTAATATAAATATATACATAATATTAAAAAATAACCAGACATGTAAAAAAACTGATAGACCTATGCTATGAACATCCTCCACAGTGAGCAGAAGGGTTATCACAGCAAATATTAGCCCACTCTCTACCAGCTTTCCCTGAGCTGACACTGAGATGGAACTATCAGTAGCTCTGCAGTTTCTGGCACAAAAGTGTTCATCCAGATTCCCCATTACTAACCACAGCAGCTTCCCTGTACTGAACTTAATGCCACAGCAGCACAAAGTTTGACATTCCTGCTCATGGTGAAACCAGACATATACCATGTTTACAGACAAATCCTTAATATCCCAAACAATTTTTAATTTATATCAAGATCTTTGATGATCTGGGTTCAAAGGGACACCTATGCTTGTACATAGCTCTTCTGGCTTCTACAAGGAAAATGAAGATATTCATGGGCTTAGAAGTCTACATATCTACAAGTCTACGGGGCTGGGTGGATTCACCCCAGAGTACTGAGGAATCTGGCAGAAGAGTTCACCAAACCACTCTCCATCATTTACCATCAGTTGTGGTTTACTCAAGGAGCCTATGACTGGAGGCTGGCCAGAGTGATGCCTACCTACAAGAAGGACTGGAAGGAGGATCAGGAAACTGTAAGCCTGTCAGCCTGACCTCAGTACCAGGGACGGTTATGGAACATCTTGGGTGCATTCACATAGTACATACACGACCAAAAAGGGATCACGCCTAGCCAGCATGACAGGTTTAGAAAAGGCAGGTCCTGCCTGACCTACCTGATCTCCTTTTATGACCAGATGTCCTGACTAGTGGTTGAGGTAGATGGTTGTCTACCTGGACTTTAGTAAAGCCTCTGATAGTCTCCCCTGGCATTCTCCTGGGAAAACTGGCAGTCCATGGCTTGGACAGGTGCATTGTTCACTGTATTATAACTGGTTGGATGGCCAGGTCCTGAGAGTGGTGGGCAATGCAGTAAAGTCCAGCTGGCAGCTGGTCACTAAGTGGTGTTCCCCAGGGCTCAGTAATGGTGCCAGTTCTGTTTAACATCTTAACTGATGATCTGGATAAGGGGATTGAGTGCGCCTTCAGTAAGTCAGCAGATGACACAAAGTTGGGTAGGAGCGTTGATCTGCTGGAATGTGGGAAGGCTCTGCAGAGGGATCTAACAGGCTGGATCAATGGGCCGAGACCAATTGTATGTGGTTCAATAAGAAGTGCTGAGTCCTGTCCTTGTGTCACAACAAGCCCATGCAGTGCTACAGGCTGGGGCCAGAGCGGCTGGAAAACTGCCTGGCAGAAAACGACCTGGAAGTGCTGATCGACAGCTGGATGGACATGAGCCAGCGTGTGCCAAGGGGGCCAAGAAGGCCAATGGCATCCTGGCCTGTATCAGCAATAATGTGGCCAGCGGGATGAGGGAAGTGATCGTACTTGACACTGTACTCTGTACTTGACATTGGTGAGGCTGCACCTAAAGTCTTTCGGCCAGTTCTGGGCTCCTACTTCAAGAAAGACATTGAGGTGCTGGAGCAAGTCCAGAGAAGGGCAATGAAGCTGGTGAAAGGTGTAGAGTGTAAGTTAAGTACTATGAGGAGTGGCTGAGGGAGCTGGGGTTGTTTAGCCTGGAGAAAAGGAGGCTCAGGGGGGAACTTATAACTCTACAACTGCCTGAAAGGAGGGTGTAACCAGGTAAGAGTTGGCCTCCTCTTCTAGCCAGCCAGTGACAGGATGAGAGGACATCGCCTCAAGCTTGGCTAGGGGAGGCTCAGTTTGGACATCAAGAAAAATTTCTTCATTGAAAGGATGATCAGACATTGGAATGGCTGAACAGGGAGGTGGTGAAGTCACCATCCCTGGAAGTGTTCAAGAAACAACTGGATAAGGCATTTAGTGCTGTGATTGAGGTGACATGGTGGTGATTTGTCAAAGGTTGGACTCCATAATCTTGGAGGTCTTTTCCAACCTTTATGATTCTATGATATCTGTAGCTCAATACAAAAAAAGTGATCTTAGAAATTAATGATAAAAGCATTCTGAGAAATACAAATAGCATTGCATAAAACAATAATACTAAATTAATGAAATTAGTTTAATTAAATAATGAACTTAATTCATTAATTCATTAATGAATTAACAAAGTACAGGAAAATATCAGGTTCTATTTACTTTCTTACTTTCTCTTTTCATAAAATACTTGTTAGGAAATGCCTAACAAAAGGAAAATTTGATGGTACTCTACACCCACCACTTTAATTCTGGAAAAGCACAGTCAGTAATCAAGCAAATGTTACTATAAGAGCATTATAGTAAATATATTACTTATTCATAGGCTACACTGAGTATAATTAAATTATATGTTCTGATGAAAAGGAAACATTTTTGACATGCTGATTTAAAAAAAATACCAAAAAAACGAAATCATTTTTATGATTTGCAGGAAAGACCTCATTCCTTCAAAATATTTGAAGAAAACAGAGAGAGAAGATGGCATCCTAACATTTTGTCATAGAATATTAAGCTTTTTCACCCTTATTTACATTTTACCTTAATCACAACAGTGAGAGAAAGTTGTTTATATATGATTACTGTTTGCTGAGTTAGGTTGGTGGCTCTATTTAGTTTTGAGCAACCACATAAGCCATCATTACAACTGACAGTACGGAATTATTATTAACAGACAAGCTAAGAACTGAACAAGCCAGCAAAACTAACTTTCATTTTTACGTCAAATGGGACTCTTTCCAGTTGCCTAGATAAATATGTTGGTAAAGTACAATGAATTTCAAGAACAAGTAAAATACTCAACTTCAGTCAGTCTACAATGCTTGAAAACCTTTGATTTTCCTTAAATATTTTCAGGTTTTTAGAGACAATTCTGATAAAATAACCTACAGAACAGTGTGATGGATCCCTAGCTATATATCTGGTAAAATGCAATGGTATTTTATCATAGAAACTGCAAACTATAGTTTTTAATTATTATTTTTTTACTGCCTGTGAGATAAGTTTCAAATTCCATTAGAAATTTGAACATAACAATACATTTTTTAATAAAAACTAGTGTTTTGGAGAAACGATAAAACTGAAAATTATCCACAATTGGCCTTTCCCTTTACTGAT
Source organism: Promerops cafer (assembly GCA_013398275.1). NCBI lineage: Eukaryota > Metazoa > Chordata > Aves > Passeriformes > Nectariniidae > Promerops > Promerops cafer. The sequence goes on along the minus strand of VZSE01014033.1, from coordinate 1,987,101 downwards.
TAATTTATGACAACCACACAAATCCAGAAGTCTGTAAGGTGTGATACACTAAACACATGCAGGGAAGTTGCTTGATGATTTTTTTTTTTTTCTAAATATTAGTTCAAATTAAATTAAAATATTAGAACATTTTCCTCTAAATTCTGCCTGATTCAGCCGCATACACATTTATGTTGTGCAGTGTGATCTGATTACCAGAGATAAAGTTCTCAGTATGAATCACACATTGTGAAAAATGTTGTTCAGTATTTCATAGAACTAACTCACTCCGCAAGAATTTTGGAACAGAACAAACCATCTTCAGGATGCCAGTAATTATGAGGTAATAAATCGAAGAATTAGTAACACAGCTTCTGCCACGTAGCCCTAAGGATGCTTTGTTTAATTCACATTCACTGTAATTTGTTGCTCAATTATACTTCTGATCACTTGCAAATGCAGTCCTTTTGGTCAAAAGCAAGCCAAACTTCTATTCGCACTGCAGACTGTCTGCCGACTACACTATGGAATATAGAGAGGTTCATTTTTACAACTGTACACCATCACCACCCTATCATAACCACTGAAATAGACATGAAAGAGTGCTAATTTGACTACACTGTGGCTAAGTGCTATGCAGAAGATTGGATAGTTTAGATTACCCTTTAGACCTCATCAAAAGAGATGATTAGAACAAGACTGTAACATAAAGTCAGACTGTTATGAGAGAAGAAAGTAAAGAAAGAGTAAATAAATCTTCACTAAGGTTAGTTACAGAATAAATACTGGTTACCAACCTTTTCAGCATGTTTTCTCCACTTATGTTCCTGACAAATTTTACAAAATACTAATGAAATCATGTTCAAAAAGATGACAAAAACCCAAAAGGCTGACTTCCAAAAGAAAATATACGAAAAACAAGATACTCTATGTTACCTGAAGCTTCAAAGGTTACATATAAAAATAAAAGCTTGCTTTCATTAAGAAGAATTAAATTTCTAGCGCTATTTTCTTTCCATGGAGTTTAATAAAGTAGGTCTGGTTAATGTAATATTTAAAAACTGCATCTCCCAATTATGTTGGTTAATTTATACATCTAGCTTTGCTCTAACCTACCAATACAACTGTGTATTCAGACCACATTTATTCTAATCTCCATCAAATATAATTACAACAATATAGCTATGTAGAAGATAGCCGTATGTATTTCTCCACATAGAAAACCTAGCCATGAACAAACTTCTTCCAACTTAGTCCTAGAGTTGTAAGTGAAAAATAACTAGTATTCAAATGGTACAAAACTCAGAAAGCACTTAAAATACTGCATTGTAATATTAAGTAGCGCCATTCAGATGCTAAAATTTAACTTGCATTACATAACCAGAAATCTACATAATCTAGAAATTAATAGTAAGATCATGTGGCCCTGTTAAGACAAATTATATTGCTCCTCCTTCTTGCACCATGAAAATGTAATTATATATATTTTTAATTCAAATTTTATATAGTAAATATAGAAAGGTCTGCAGGCTATCAGGGAGAATGATAGATACAAGATACACTGTTTACAGAGCTATAATAGTGATTAAAGTCAGATTTATAGTCTTTATATTCATCATATAAGGGATAAGATAAGCAATTAATCCCTTCAAGAAAGGGTGGGGAATTAAATTTTAAAATTTTGTAGTGTAAAAGAATTATGGCATCTGATTGTCACTCTCAAGGAGCAGTGCAGTAGAAATGAGTTCACCCATTGACCCATGATCTTAATGAGATGGAGATAGTCATAAATGTGATATGCAGCATCTAAAGGCACTCAGCAGTCTACATCAAATTTCAAGGAAGGCATTCGGAAACGTCTTGACAGGCTGGCAAAATGAATTGACAGGAATTTCATAAAGTTCAGCAATAGTAAAAGCAAAGTTCTGCACCGGAACAGTTCAGAGCAGGCACTGACAGGCTAGAATGCAGCTTTGTACGAAAGATCTTGGTGGATCTCTGTGAACAAGTGGAGCATTTGTGTACCCTTGTGGCAAAGATGAGGTAACTACATTCTGGGGTATGTAAGAGTGCTGAGGGAACTCAACATTCTCCTTTATTTGATGTCTGTGAGACTATATTCAAGAGTAAGGTCACAATTCATACTATCCAGTACAAGAAAGACATTGATATATTACAATATATAAACAAGGCTGATGAAGGCCACCAGTATGAAGAGAGGACTGGAGTACGTGACACATGAGAAGAGGGTGAGAGAAACTTTTCAGCCTTAAGTAGAGGAATCTGAACAGGAATCTCACTGCTGCCTTAATGCCTACAAGCATGAGAGAACAGTAGATATGAGTCAAGCTCTTTGCGGTGTTGCATAACAAAAAAAAGAAGAGGCAATGGTCACAAATTGCAATAAAGGAAATTCTGACTTAACTGTAGAAAAACCTTTTTTCACAATGAAGGTAGTCATTGGAAGGTTATCCAAAGATGATGTAGAATCTCCATCCTTAAAGACAACCAAAACCTAGCTGGACAAAGTCCTGAGCATCCCAGTGTAATCTCAATGTAATCTGAAAGTAAATCACAGTTTTCAAACATGAAAAATGAAGTGTAAATGCCCAGGCTTCAAAAATCCTCTTAGTCTGAATGTTCTGCCCAGCTTTTTATTTTTGGGAAAAATGATCAAATAATTAAAAAGCCCCAACTACTCTCCTACAGAATTTGACTTCTCTGCCAAGAACCTAAATCAGGGCAGTCAGGCTTTCAAACTTGGTAACAGCCTTCAGAGTGCATTAGTCTTGCTTGCGAACAATTTTCTCTCTGGCACAGCTCAGAGGAAGATATCCATGCTTACTTCATTAAACCTATCAGCAGTGTTTGACACTGAAGATTACCATGTGCTGCTGACTTGCCTGGGAGACTGGCAGAAATGAGTCAGTCACCCTGAACTGGATAGGTCAACTCCTATCAGTCAGATTTCAAGACAATTCCGACGGGTGGTTTCTTTCCAGCCCTGAAAGCTTTTATTTGTGTGATGTTACAAGGATTGGTTCTGGCTCTTGTTTCATTTAACACAAAACTTTGTGAGAAGTCTTGAGACAACAGACATCTTCAGTGGCAACAGAAGCTATCAGATTCCTTATTTTATTTCATTCCTGCAAACACAGATGGACTTGAGGAAAAAAAGAGAGATGTATTGTTAAAAAAATGCCTGGAATGAATGAAAGAAAGGTGTGGTATGGTGTGAAAAAGACAAAAGACACTGAGGACCTAAAACTGCTGTGAGGTTTGATGAGGTACATCTATGTCTTACTTGTGCCTGTGCTAGAGAGGAATACTTTATCAGGAACACAGGTACACTCTCAATGCAAGACTGAGGAGATGGCCAAAACTCAGTCACTCAGGCCCTCCTGCTTCTACAGAGAGCATCACTGCACAAACAGTGCCATCAGCCATCCATACACACGCACTGCCACCATCATTTTCCCTGTTTTCCAGTTGTACATTGATGTTATTATCTACATGTTCATTTTCAATCTGTAATGCAAACAACTGCAGCTAACGATGACATCACAGACTCAAAAAATTCCTTCTCAAGACTTCATATTATACTTCAGAAATTTGGAGTTTAAAGGATAAGCATATCTATTATAGGACAATAAACAGAAGTTCTGCTTAGCAGGATTATTTAAATATAAAAAAAAACCTCGCTTGTGAAGTCAAAATGGGAAATTTTTGTCTTTTTCACATTCCATTAAGGTTTATGTATACAATTCTGAAAATATCAAAACTTTTCCTACTCAAGTCTTAAGCAAAAGCATGATTTTTTTCAGGTTAAAAAATTAAATTTTGATTGCTGAATTGTAGCAGTGCACCCCATCTATGGCAGGGGTTTTCACATTGGGAACAGTGTGGGGCTTTGCTCTTTGTCCTACTAATAAGGTAAAAAGCCAGAAGGTTCTTTCCCTATTTGGCTGTGTGCCAGCACGAAGACACCTCATAGGGTCTCCTGAACCTACCTGTTGCTACCTCATTGGGCAAAGTGCCAAAGATCCCACCTCAGTGGTTTACTACAAAAGAGACTGCACAAAGAGCCTCGTAGCATTTTTGGGGTGTTTTAGCAGGAGCACAGACCCTGTTCTCCTGGCATGGCTTTTCTCTGTAAGAGTTTGGTTTTTTTGTCTTTATTAAACATTTTTCTGTTTCAAACTCTCCTACTGATGCTGTCCTGCTAATTTTTATGCCATTTGGGATTGCTGGACAAAACCCGGAGGTGATAAACACGCTGAGAGTTTAATCGACCTGGCTCTCAGCGAACTTCATCACTGAATTCTGGTTGCACCATGTGTACAGTAAATCATACTGTTTTGAGAAAAAAACACAGTATACACACAGGGCTTATGGCAAAAAAAAAATTATTGATACTTGTTCCACCCTCTATACTCTTTACAGAGAAAGTTCTCAGCTATCAGTTCCTTTTCAATTTTTGGTAGTTACAGAAAGCATATCTAGTCATTAAAAAGAAACATTTTAATTTAGGTTGTGAAACTATTTAGAATAGCAAAAAAAAAAAAAATCTATATTCGGAGAAAATAAATTAAGCATCCAATACTTAAGTACCAGTCTATTAACTGAACACATAGCTCAATAAATAGATGTTTTCCTATAAAAATGTAAAATGGATCTTTATCAATATGTTAAGAATTTATTAACCCATGATAGCATCTTATCTCTGTAATTCATGCCGTTTTATTTCTAAAACAAAATTAGCTAATTGTAATTTTCCATAAAATTCCTATTCGTGGAAGAATTCCTTTTATTACCCTCCCCAAAATACAAACGGTAAATAAGATCTGGGAAATTAAGTGGTATTTCCATGTTATTAATTGTCCTTCACTTACATTTGCTTTATATTTGCTACTACTTAAGTAGTAAATTACAAAACCATATTTTATATTAATGAACATTGATAAAATTATTTTGGTCTTTTTCTCACATGGGAACACAGATATTTGGCTTATACAAAGCAATTGTTCCCTCTATCTGCCTTTTATCTACCACTTAATTCTATTTTATTTATAAGAACTTCTTGACTCAATGCCATTTTTCATAAATACCACGCAAATTTTTTTATATAATAAAATCTTTGATGTACATTACAATGCTTAGACTTATTGGTAACTTTGAAGCTGGAATCTTTGCAAACTAGAAAGGTTACCATGATTACTACCTTCCTGTGTTTTAACTGTGTATCATAAAACATTTAGTAGAAGTTGAGAAATGTTTCTTAAATGCTGTATCTTTTCACTAAATTTATGTTTCTAGAACATTAAGATCAAGAGGTTCAACAATAGGACCTAATAAACAACAATATACTTCCTGGTTAACTGCAAAACTTAGTGACAGATTCTTGAGCCTTTAGCCGTATGAAATTACACCTATAGGCTAAACATAGGAAGCAGTGAGGAAGTGAGAGGTTTCTCCTCTGTCACTATATGAAAATAACTTCTACTTACTAGTGAAGTTCAAAAAGGATCTGCTTCAGATACTCTGATTCTACAAGAAGGTGTCACAGTACTGTGCTGCTCTGCTGAGTCCTCTGTCATCAACTTTGTTGGTACCAGTCACTTCACTGGAAAACCCCCAAAATCAGTAATGTACTTGTAGTTCAAACACTGAAGTCCAGGCTCTGAGAGAGACTGTTCATTTTCACAATGAAATTATGTAACTCAGTTACTAAGTTTTCATCTTCAAGAAATGGCTTCTGGTTGAAAGGAACTCAATATTTTTCTTGATTGCCAGATTCATTTGCGATATTGCCATTCTAGTTAGCTCCTTTGTAATCCCATCCTTTCATGGTGAATGCATATGCGTACCATTTCTAAAACACCTTCATGAGGAAATAAGGCTTATACATCCATGCTGTGTGTACATTTGCCTGCCTTCACTACTAAAGATGTGCATTTGTTGGTCATTTTCAACAGCATTTGAGGAAATAGCAGTTTCAAGCGTAAACAGCCGACCTTGTGTTTTTTGGAAATAATGGAGAACAGAGAAGGGTGATCCAAACAAGAGGCTTGTTTGTCATGTTACTAGACACCAAATATTTATTAAAATGCAAAAGAAGTTTAATTTTTTATACTAATCAACCAGAAAAAAACAAAACAAAACAAAACCCTGCAGGACATCAGGCTTTGTTAGTTTGAACAATTTGGCATCTAGTGCAGAAGCTTATTTTCACTTTGTGGTTTTTTTTTATATAGAGAGACTCTAGAGAGTCTTTTTGAACCATGACAATATGTATGAAGATCTCCCTTAAAAACACACCTTATTTCCTTTTTTTGGAAAAACATGATCCAAAATGGTAATTTTGATCAGACAGTTTGTAACTTGCAAGAAAACAAGACACAATAATAGCTCCTTAATGGATACCTTGCAAACTACTCTCTTTCTTAGAGCGGGTCTATGGGACCCTGAAGTAAAGTTACTATACATCTAAAGCTGTCAGTTAGACAGGGATCAAGAAAACAGGGAAATAGACTGGAAAAAGAAAGTATAAAGAAACCTAAAAATATAGGCTAAACAGTATACTACAGAGGATTACAGAATCCCTTCATATAATGAGCATATTACATTAAGTGGAATGTTTTTAAATGTCCACCAGGTAATAACCAGTATTTAAATTATAGCATTTTCTAGATGTCTAATGAAAAGTTTTTGGCCCATTGAGTTACCCATGGTAGAAACCCAAGATCATTTGAACACCAGCCCCCAATGTCAGGGTAAATTCAAAGAGCCTAAATTAGGCTTTAAACCCAGGCTCCATCAATATTGGTGAAGCGAGTGAGATATTTCAGCATGTTTAGGTGCTGGAAGACATGCTGAATACCTACACAGCTCTGAATATAGGGATATATGTGAATTTCCATTCCTCTCTGGAGTTCAGACAATTGATTCAAGACTATAAAAGTGATATATCAGACTACTGAAAATGCAGACCGTGAAATTATTTTCTGAAGACTGAAACCTGCTTTCAGGAAGGTCCCCTTAAATAGTATTGCCCTCTTTTGCATATTTATTTAGGAGTTAGAATAAAAGCTCAAGAGATGATGATTTTGTTAATTTCTGTGTTAAGAACACAGTGAAGGCTTCAAAAGAACTACTGGCACAAGGGAGTCTACCTCCAGCCCACTGGGAAGAGCATTCAGTTAGGAGTCAGCTGATCTGCATTCAGTCTCAGTATGAGCTCTAAACTGTGACTTCAAGCAGAAAAAGGCTATACACATATCTCAGCTAAAGGAGCTCTCAGAGGAACTGTTTCAGAAATCAGAACAAACATTTTGCTTAGAAATTCTTAGCCTTGTCGTTGTTAAACATTTGTGCCAAACAACCTTAGGCAAGCTTTTTTTAATAGATCTTAGAAGAGATTAACTCAAAACTAATAAAACTGAAGAATATTTAATGCTATAAAAGAACAGGAGCTCAAAGTGTTCCACTTGCCAGAAGCAAAAGAATAAATAGGATCAAATGAGAATAATCAACTAAATCCTGCCAAACAGTGACCTGATAAAGAACAATTAAACGAATATCAAGTGGGAGGAAGAAATCTAGAGTTAACTGATTTTTTAATGGCAATTTGTAATTACCTCTGCAAATGTATTTTAATATTTCCACCCAATATACACTTTGTTATTACTGTCTAATGGAACACTGTACAAAAGAGACAGAATTGTTGTATTGCTAGTAAAGGGTCATTTGTTTTCTCACTTAAGCTGAAAAATATTTCAATTCTATCTGGTGTCAGGGCAAAGGAAAAATGACAATCCAAACAAAACCAAATGTGCTAAACCCCAGTAATTTCTTCAATAAAATTTACACCCAAAGGTCTTAACATTGTATACTATTGACAGGCACAGCATTGTCAATGGCTGGCACTCAGTTAACATTTCTGTCATAAAGATTCCTTTGTCAGATAACAGCAGACAGAAGAGTTTGTGAAATCACCTGCAGTCTTAAATGCATAACTCATTGATTTCTTATTGATACACTGGAACTTACTTTACTTTTTAAAATTAAGGTGATGGATGTTACACGATTTTAGTGCACTGCCTATGAATTCTTCATACTAGATGAACAACTGCATGATCCAAAGCCTTCAGAAGCTATCAAATAAAAATATTAAAAGTTGATTGTTGTCCTGAATCATAATATTGTAATACATCTTGACTATGTCCAAAGGCATACTAGAAGCTCATAAAATAATAACGATTTAAACAGATTTTAAGTAGAAGGCAGAAGCATGCTGAAATGTTAGTTTTGTGGATTTTTAAGGATAGTATCTCTCTGTAAGTAGTTGTCTCACTCTAAAATATTTGCACAGTGAAATTTGACTAATGTGTGATAAATTCATATAGGTATGAACTGCAAATTTCTAATAGCATTGCATTGGTTAAGTGTTGGCATAATTTAGAGATAAAACAGACTCTGACACCACCATTACTTCCTAAAAAAACCCAATGTATCTCCTAGCTCAACCAGATGTTACACATTATATACAGAAAGCACTTTTTGAATTTGACAGACTGCATTATACAGGAGATCAAATCAAGTTGTAGTAATTGTTCCCCTGACCTTTAACTATTAATATAAAACTTGATTAATTAAATAAAGGACACACAAATTAGAGGGGCATGACATAGTTAGTAAAACACAGTATAAAAATATTTAAAATATCAGCTAATACACATATACTATCTGTGAAAAATATTTCCCAGTCACGCCTTATAAAATGGCAATTTAAAATTATAATAAGCTCATTCATTTGAGATTTTTTTTTACAGTAAAAATTATTATATAGGGTATTCTAACAAGGTCTGGGTATAAGCTTTACATTCTTCAGAAGTTTTCTTGCCATGAGGAACTCCCCCCAAACATCCAGCTGATGAACATCACTGCAAGGGAAATCCACTGATATAAGAAAGACACCAACTGAAGGAGAAGTAAATAAAGCCAAAGAAAAGGTAAGCACAAACAGCAGATAAGAGTGCAGGAAGGGAGACATCAACAGACTTGCTTTGGGAAATAAGAATGTAAGGTTTCAACTTCTGTGGAAAAACCAAAAGGTTTATCAGATTCTGGCTACAATGTCAGTAAAAGCATGCATGCACCTTTGCCTAAACAGTTTTAGCTGAGAAGATATCCAATACAAAACAATAATGTGACATTAAAACATCATCAATAGAACAGTAAAATAAGCCAGGAAATAATTTATTTTTTCTAAAGATTTAAATGTAGACTATCAGTCTTTTCTAGTAAGTATGCAATTATTAGCCTTCAAACAGAAAACTTGGATTATTAGGTATGTCCCCTAGTTCTATGCACCAAGACTTATATAAGGAATGAAAACTAAATCCAAAGCTTTCAGATTTCTTAGAACACCTCTTAAATATTGTTTTAAAAAGGGGTCTGTGATGGCCACACTCAGTGGAGCATCCAGGAGTGGGAGAATGCATAGGGGCACATACCAGCCTCAAATGCCTGATCTTGCACAATCCCAGTCTTGCACAGATCCTTGCACCCTAACTCTTTAGCCAGGATGTTCCTTGCCCACAAGCCCTTACACACTCAGTCCCTTGCAGAAATTCTCCTTCCATGGGGCTTTCCTCACTCACTTCCTTAAGTGAAAAAAAAAAATAAATCAGGAGATAACATTTCATTCCATAAATCATGGACTTAATAATACAGCTGTGATTAAGACAAATCTTACATGGAAATAACAGAAAAGAAATCCTATCTAACAATTACTGAAAGAATGAAAAATCTGCTAAACTTAGAAGACCCTAATACCTACAGATATTTTCAAGAGCACCTAGTAAGTCCAAACAACTTATGCAGAAGTAGTTCTTTCATATTATAATGAGATGCAGAGCAAGACAAAAATTATTAAAAATGCTCATGTGATGATGGCAAACCCATGGATGTCTTAAGCGCATAAGACGGGCAAGAAAACCCTGTACCCTCTGATCTGGATTTAGGTCAGTTTTTGTGTAGAATGCTATGTATTGCTACCAACAACACAAAACATTCTCATTAATATGCTTCTGACCAATAAAATAGGCCTCAAACATAACTTTCAAGATGCATTCTTCCTCCAACTGGTTGTTACATAGGAATTTAGCAGTATGCCATGCTTACTTCAAAAGTTTTCATTGCACAGATATTTCTAGGATGTATTTTATGTTCTAACTTTGTCATGTTGTGCAGAATTTTTGTGCTTACTGCAGTATATACTTGTTTAAAAAGTCTTTCATTACACAAAAAATCAAATCAAACAACAACCAAACCCCACCAAACAAAGCAAGTCTGGATCCTAGTCAAGCTAATGACATATTTCTATTATGAAACTGAAAACAAATCAGTATTTACTCTTGCTATCAAGATCTTGACATCATCCCTTACAGAAAGATGGGTGAAGAATAATTTTTTAAAAAGAAAAATCTTACATTAAAAGAGACCATCACAAATGTATGAAAAGCTAAATTATATGTTTATCATCCCATTATAATTAAGGCAGGTTTTATTATCACATCAGAATCCTGGTTTTTTCAGGCAAGAGGTCCAACAGAAATTTCACAGGAAGTCTGAGTAGCATTAAATTGCTCTCAGGAGCAATTCCTATATTTGTAGGCATCCCCTCAACTTACACTCATCGAAGTCTAAAATTTGCTACTATAAGAAACATTTTATTTATAATGTATGTACAGAATCAGAGTGAAACAATTAAACACAAGATTCCATAACTCAGCCTTCAGCGCATAGTGACCCCATACAAGTATTTTATCTTATCTGACAAGTATTTTATCAAAGAAAGGAAGTCATCAGAGCGCAGCAAATTTTTCAGCAAAAATTATTTAACTATGCTATGAAAATGAAAAGCTATGCCAAACTGCTTACATAGATGTCAAGTATATAAAAGAATCAACTACTGCTAGGAGGAACCAGTCAGTCTTTCACAGTAGTTTTTCTATGACACTGTCTAGAAATTTTATCAATGTACCAATAGCATTGTTTGCTACAAGTTGTTTTTTTACTTCACAATAATTGTCATTTCAAAATGATTAGGAAAACTTCATGAAAAAAATGAAACCTCTCTGACCCCTTAAAAGTCTTACCAGGTAATTTCAGTTAAACATAGACTAAGGCTATACATTACCAGAAGTATCAGTTATGAAAAGAAGGAAAAATTTCATTTCCCTGGTACAGACTCCAGCACACTCTGCATGTAAAGTTTGGGAACACAGCCATAGGAAAAATCATACTGTGTTAGTGATCACCCAGGTCCCCGCTTCAGAGAGTCACATTCAGATCCTTTTCTGTTTCCCCACTCCTTTTCCTAATGCACATGCCACTGAGCCACATTTCCTGTCTCCTTCACCCACTTAAAGCCTCCACTGTTATTTAAGTTTTAGCAGTGACAAGAGGAGACTGTGAAACAAGGGACAGCATCCAGAAGCTGACAGCTACAGACATGGCCAGCTGCTCCAATTTCTTGAAGCATTCATTGCATACTTGGCAGCAGCACTCGCTACACACTTGCAGCAGACCACATAAGAAGAATTAGCTGCAGCTGAACTCATCTAATAAGCATGTGTTACTGCCCACTGATGCAGGCTTACTCAGCTGTATTCAGAAAGCCAACCTGAAGTTTATGATGTAGTTCACTATATAACTGGAACAATATGGTGTTATATAGTTTTTCTGGGGGTCAGAAGGGAGGTGTGTTTATTACCCCCTCCACATCTTCAGAAAAGCAGCAGATTTATTAAAGCCAAAACCTTCAAATACCTTTTTTCTTGTCCAAATAGAAAGTAAATTAGTCATCACTAATTTGTCTGACCTTAGCAGCAGCAAAGCCATGAGTGACCACAAACAACCATAATATAGAAGATGTAGAATAATGGGAAAATTCAGGTTGAAAATTACCCCAAGAAGTCTCCAATTCAATCTCTTTCTCCATGGTTATCTCAGAACAGGTTGCTCAGGGCTTTTTTCTATTTGGGTCTTGAAAATCTCCAAGAAGACTGCACAGCTCTGGGAAACCTGAAGCACTGCTTGACTATCCTCACTGTGAAAAACCTTTTCACCACCAAGAACACTTTATTTCAACACACGTCTTGTCCTCCTATCACAAGACAATGGACTGGCTTTTTCTTCCTGACAGCTTTCTCATAGCTATTGGGTCACTAAGTCTCTTAAGACCTAATACCATGAGATAACCTGGTAGCTTTCTCTTTTCTAGGCTGAAATACATTTCCCCTCAGCCTCTCCTCCTGCAACATGAGCTCCAGAACCCTGCCTTGACAGCTCTTCACTCAACTCACTTCAGGTAGCATCCTAGAGCATTCCCAGTCAACTAACAGGGAGAAGACTAAGACAAAGACTGAAGTCTACACAGAGTACAGGATTTTTCTCAAATGAAATTGAAGACACCAAGTTAAAAGAAAGAATATGTTCATTTGTGTCCATTTCTTTGGAAACTGTTCTGGAGACAGTACTGAGAAGGGTGTATGGCAGATGCATTCTAACTCATCTCTTTCACATTTTCAGTTGCTCAGCTCCACAGGTGTACTCAGCTGCATGTAGGAAAAGCTGACTTTAGATAATTCCCTACACAGCAAGTTGACAGCTAAAATCATGTTCAAATACTGTTCTTATTAACTGTAGTTTAGTAATTTGTTCAAAATTCCTACATTTGCAGTAAAAAAAAAAAATTCAAAACTGAAAATTTTGAACTCTGTCTTCATTCAGAGAAATAACAGATAAAGATACCCATATAATCAGAGCACTGCAGGATTTTAACTGTAAACAGTTTGCCAAGTTTAAAATAGTTTAATTCCTATGCAAGAATTAACAGAACTTGACAACTACCTCTGTAATCATTTCCAGTTAGAATATTTTATTCATTAATTCATACAAAAGTACTGAGTAGAGGAGTTTTGAAAAAGCACTGCCATAATGTTTTAAAATCAATTTACTTTTACCTTCTCTAAACGTGAAACTTAAAATCTCCCAAGGTCTTTTTCTGTGTAAAATATCATGAATCAAATGAAGGGATTTAAGACAAGAATTGTCAATCAAATCACAAAACACAGTCTAACCGATAATTTACTTATTAACTATTTTAAGTCGTATGAATGAATTAGAAGATTTACTGGAGATTCAAATGTGTAACAGATTTTCATAAATGAAGCAGCATGATTTCTTCATGCTTATGGTAAGAAACTTATCTTTTCATCCTCACACTGCAACTGTGAACAATACCAACCTTTTACCACATTCACAAAAATAAAGTGCTGACTTTGAAGTATTTTGAAATAAGAGCAGTACGATCAAGCCAGTTAGGTTATAGCTGGAAAACATAATATGAAATAGAAGCTCTTTGAGGAAATTACGGTCTTAAGCATTAGTATTTTTTCTGTATATTCTGCTTTTACATTATACTATCAAAGAGGTCATTACAGTAAATATGAGCATGGAATTGGAAAGGAATCTAACTTTATGAGGGGAAATAAAAACCTCCTTGTGTTGAAGCTTTTCGTGTTTGAACCTAATGCAACTGAAGTGCCTCATCAATCCAGTGGGATGACTGTGTACTGGCACAAAGGAGGAGGTACAAACAGGCAGCAGACACAGGCAGGGCTGTAGCAGTGACAACTTTTGTGAGCTTACACTGTTATCAGTGTATGTCAAGTCTATTAAAATGCTATTAAATAAAAAAAAATGTGAGCTGTTTTTAATCTAGCTTTAACCAGGGCCCCTGTCCAGTTCACTGCAAAGCCATACGGAAGTTCATATTGCACAAAGAATAAATGTCCAGGGATGAAAACAACACCTTTCAATTGTGGTGCAAGTTTATGCTGCTGTAATTGCTTCTGGAATTACCCTGCTAGAACTCAATATCATAACTGGTTTTAAATGAATTAAGACTGCAATGTTGTCAAGAGGGTACATTCCCACACACACAGCTTGTGCTGACTGACATTCTCCTGCTTCCCTTCTCATTGCATATATTAACTTAAGAGCTGTTACAGCTGATCCAACTTACTCTAAATTTGTAAGAAAAAACAATGTCAGTGCAAAAGAAGAGACGGAAGCACGCAGTCAGGACAGGGAGAAGGGCAAAACAGATCACCCTGGTTAAAGCAGAAGCTCTGCTTGCCTCAATCCCACAGACAGCAGTTCAACACTGCGAGCTTTAACAGGCTGGAGTATTTTCAGCAGGATCAGTTGTCTGAGCAGCCAACATTGCATAAATGAGGACACAACAATGGGCAGCAGCACTAAACAGCCTGAGAGAGCAAGAAGATAGGATTGCCTTCCAGAGCACTGACAGTTTAAATTGTCTCAGTGTTCACTGAAGTGCACTCGTAGATTGTACACAATTGCTATTGTTGGAGAAGTTCCTCCAAGACAGATGTGCTACTTCTCAATATACATTTATCAAAACACTCCTTTAACTTGCCATCTATTTACCCCAAAATATACTGCTTTTTCCAATAAATTAGCTGTTAAAATCAAAAGACAAAACTTCTTTCTCGTATTCTTTCCTATAGCCTCAAAATCAAATCAGAAACTTTGACTGCTACAAGGTAAATAATAAAAGTAGTCTTGGTTATGCAGTGTGGATGAATATAAATATAATGACAAATCACAAATTTCAGGACATAAACAAATCACATCATGGTTAAAATGAAACTTTTGCTATGAGTTATTATCAAATGGTAAAGGGTAAGAAAGCCCTTCACAACACACATTACTGAAAATGGCTTGAGAGAAGTGTTTAAAGTACAAAGATTGAGAACTCATCCCAATACATACAGACTGCAGACTCCTAAATGCAAAATAGAAGAACGCAAATCCAGAGCTGCAATACAAATAACCATTTTTCTGCTTAAGAGCAGCTACACTCTTTTTTAGGAGATGAAAACTGTGCCCTACACATATTTAAGACTCTCTAAGGCTGAATAGCTGCTTTGGTTTTAGAAATCCAGAAACAATTTTAAGCATCCCTTCCTTTCTAAGGCCATCTAGTAAACGTTTTCATTCTATCCCTGTGGCCTGTTCCTGGAGGCAGTTCCTGACTGATATCATGGAACACATGAATGCAACAGTAATCTTAGAAAAGTTGGGAGATTGGAATTATCTTTCTACTGTTTCCTTTAAGTATTAAAATGAATCCTGTCCTTGAAAAAGTGCTTTTACCACTGGCATATTACAGAACAGTGGGACACTAACACTTTATTCTCTTCTGTACAGTTGCAGAAAATAGGAAAATATAATCTAGAGAGGATCAGAAGTGAACAGAGACATCTTTCTGCAGTCCACATTCACATTCAGACACTTCTATACCTGCTAGTCTATATATTAATTTTTAATTGTATTCCTAATTCTACCTGCAGTACCTCTGAAGTAAGAGCACACAACATTCTTGATTCCACTGGAGGACAAAACAATTAAAATGTAAATGTAGCTTGTTAGTATAGAAGACCTTTATTGAACCCTGCTTTTAATCTAACCTGCTATATAAATTTACAATTTTGGAGTAACTTAAGCACTTTATTCAGTTCAGGAACATTTTCAGGTGAATATTTAAGCATTGTATTTCACTAAGCGAGTTTTGGATTTAGCAAGAGCTGAGAAAAGTTTTAAATATTGTATCTACTTAATTTCTGCACTTACTACTGACTATGAAAGCAGACTTTATTCAGGAACATTGATGAAAAACAGCATAGTAAAACACTTTTTGTCCAAGAAACGTAAAAGGATTCTGGAGCATTTACTACAATATTTACAGTCATATATGCATAATGTTAATCTGTTAAGACTCTACACTAAGAGTTTAAGACTAACTACATGCTTGCACCAAAGGCTATTAATCAATACCTCATTGTTTGACCTGAAGATGCCAAACACGTTTAACCTTATGCCTTATCATGCTGTTAACAAAAAGAATTACCATGTCGTAACTAGATATTCCTGCTGTGCTTTCAACCCTCCAGTCAACTCCTAAGCCTTCCATGAGAACTTCATCAATGATGTCAACCTCTGACAAATGAGTACTTAATAAATCTAAAGCTCCATTTAAAACGTTGTTGGAAAAGACAAAAGGAACTCCCACTTCTGCACAGACAGCGTGGCATTGAGATATTCCTTACTCTATCCTGATTTTTTTGCATACCGACTGGAAATTGTTCTGGTGGCTGCCTGACTGCAGATGGAGCTTTGGCAAAATATAGCCCTGGCACTATGAATCTCCCAAGACCACTGAGAATTTCAGAGCTTCCCACCCAGATTTCCAGACATCCATGCCAAAGAAAGTAATTTCCGTTATTCTGTGACTAGCTGCAAAGGCAGCAGATTTACCTGTATGCAGTTGCTTAATGACAGTATCACATGATTTAATGCTCTGTTCATGTTTAGGAAGTTAGAAATGCAGCCATAAAAGTTAATAATCTATAAATATTTAAAAGGAAACCTAAATTCTGATTAAACTCATAGTTAGTTATATTCACAAGTCACAGCACCTTTTTTAAAATTAAATATGTATTTCTCAAACTCCACTGAAACTGCTGATTCTTCTAGAAAAAATCGTCTTTTACATATCTAGGTGTAAACAACTATGTGCAAATATTCATTACTTGAATTTTTTCCAGAGAACAGGAAACATATTTGAAAAATTAATCCTAAAGGTTGCTGAAGTATTATAGTCTATTCCATGCATCTCTAGAATAAAAACAAACAAAACAAACAATCTTTAAAACAAAGGGATTTTTTGGTCATCTTCACCTTGTGTTTTTCCAAGTAAGGTGAAATGCATTTTAGTTTTACTAATTAGGAGGAAGTTTTTCAGGTACACAACTTTTACTCCATTTAAAAATCTCTCTAAAGACATGTTTGTTTGGGTTTTTAAGAGGGTGTTCTTGAAGATAACAAGATCAGAGGGACTGCTCCAGGAAGACCACTTCAGCAAAACAAAGGGAAATAATGTATTTGATAACAGCTGTCAGAATACTCTATAGATTTAAGAAAAAACCCTTGAGGACTCAAGCTTTTGCTAACACCTTGAACTGTGTCCAAATGAAGAATACAATTCAGGAGTTTAGGCAGAGATGTATGGTAATATTACCTCATCCACTCACATGTTGAACATTTCTACTCTGTACTAGTTGAAGCTTTTTAACTCCTAAATTCTGATAAAGGTAGACAAATAATACAGTATAAAGAGATTTGAAGAGCCTTAATACTACTATTTTAACTCCCACACCTCCAAGTTCATTAGAAATTGTGACTGTTACTTGTTGGATCAATTTCTCTGTCTTTGAACTACAAGTTGAAGAACTAATGTTTGTTTGTTTAGTATTCTCCTAGATGGCGTGTAAGCTTTTCATTATTTTCCAAGCTTGTTTAAAAAACTCTATTAATCTATTTTCCAGATCTCTACAATCCTATGTGACATTCACAACAATTTTATACACTATGCTAGTGTATGAAAACTTTTGAGAAATACTGCACTACCACTTGACAGCATTTTGCTAAGTGGGAGGCAGTAAGCCTCACACACAATTCCATAGGCTGGCAGTTTAGCCGGATGTGGACTGCCAATACAAAACCATTAAAAAAAAAAAGAAAAAAAAATTGTGGCACCAAAGTAAAGCACTTGGCGAAAGCATCACCACTTCCACAGGCACAGAGAGTTACCTTGCTGTAATACTTCTGCAAAGTCTGAGGGTAATTTCAGCAACCAGCAAACTCCAGATAAGGTATTATCAACTTCCACACTTTCCTGATATGTTTTATCCACAGCTCTAACTTGCTATGCTTTTTAGACAAGTTGAGTTAATTAGTATCACCTCTATGCTAGCAGCAAACATACCACGCTGTTTTTCATCATGGCTCTAATACTGAAACCCTCGCAGGCCTGTTGCTTGTCCTGCTGCTTGTCCTTCTTGTCTCGCTGCCGGGGGCGCCTGTCACCTGCGGGTTTTGAGGGGCCCGGGCGCCCCTCCTCCATTACCATCTCCCCGCCGGCGCCCACGACGGACCAGATGCAAATTACGGACTGGAAAAAACAAGCGATCATCAGCGTCCCGTGCCCAGCGAGTTAGAGCAGGCAGGAGCTCCAACTCCGCTCCCTCCACAGCCAGCGACAGCCCCCCACACCCGTCCTACGCTTTACCTGCCCCTCACAGGCCCCCTCTGCCTGCCCCTCGCCCCCGCCCCCTGTCCCCTTCTGCATCATCCCAGCTCGTCCCCCCCACTCCGCCGTGTCCAGCCCTTCATCACCACCTGATCTCCTTGTCCCCCGGGGGCTCCTCGCCCCC
>VZSE01014033.1:1046219-1265385 GCA_013398275.1 Promerops cafer | reverse complement strand
GCTCGCTGCCGCCTCCCCGAAGGCGCCGCTCCACAGCGAGCTGGCGCGGCTGCCCCGGCGGGGTGCGGAGCGGGCGGGCGCGCGTCCGTCGTGGCGGCTGCTCCGTCCGCCGCAGCCGGGAGTCCGTGAGCTGAGGCGGGGAGAGTCTGCCTCCTTGGTGATGTGCTCGCGTGTTGTAGGAGCTCTGCCTTTCACCTGTCGGCGTCTGTTCATAAAGATATTTAAACCGAATTAAATAATGGCCGCAAACTGAGTTAAGGTGTGTCGGCTGATACCGTGTGGTGAACATTATTTAAATAACAAGTAATGCTTTTTAGCATTTATTTCAACAAGTGAGCACTCACTCGGATGGCTGAAAAGACAACCCACGAAAGAGTCTTGTTTCAGCAATGTCACACCAAGACTTCTGGTCCTTGTCTTCGTTACACATTTCTAAAAGTCGTGGTTTAAGTCCCTGTGCAGACATCTAAGAATGATGTACCTTATGCAGGTGCTTGTATGGGAGAGAGCAACCTTGCTGCTACATGAAAACTGAAAATGCTTTACAAGAAGGTAGAAGAATGCCAGAAACTCTCAAACAAAAAAACCCAAGCATTTGTTTAAAAACAGTGATGCCTCCGGCCCAGGAAGTTATACCAGGCGATTGTAGCCTCAGCTTGTACTGATAATGACTGCACACTAGAGTGAGTAGCAAAAGAACTAAAAACTGGTGGAGTAGAGAAACTGTTGAGAAACAACTTAAGCTGAAATTTGCAGCCTTTTTTTCTCTTAACTTCTCATTTGAAGGATAAGATTGGTGTAGACATACAGAGGTCTATTTACATATGCCAAGACTACTTCAGTGTAAAGACTGCATGGATCAGTAGAATAGTTGATGTGCTCTAAATGTTTGCTGTCATTTTCTTTCTCTAGCTGCTTATATCTGATACAATGCTGTGGTTTTCCAAATGCTGTGGTTTTCCAAATGCTGTGGTTTTCCAAATACTGTGGATTTAAACACACATTTATTCACTTTAGAAATTTGTATAAATATTCTGTGTAGCATTAACAATGCCTGAATAAGCTGTATCGAAAAATGAAACTTTAACTGTGTTTTATGGATGACAGGGCCAGGTTTCATGTGGAAGAATATATTGGGAAGCCTGCAGAGAAGACAGAACATATTTCAAGCTGCTTATGGATAAAGGTTGCTCTTAAGTAAAGTTTAGTTGTGTTGTTGGCAAACACTAACAGATTTTAGTAAGTGCCTCACAACAAGGTGGAAGTAACGTATTTTCGGAGTGGAGAAATTGTACAGCAAGGTTAGCACTTGCTCAGAGTCACAGAGCAGAGAATGCTGTGTCCCAAGTACAGTAATTAACTGTGTTTCTTGAAACTCAGTAGGTGTCATTATGGTGAGGAGGTTGTTTTTACAGTAAGTCTTGCTCTGTCCAGCCCAAAGGCAGAGGTGCTGAAGCAGTGTTCGTCTCTCTGAGTGAGGTGTGCTCTCCTGGAGTGATGGTTGTACATCACTCACAGTTTAAGGGACTTACTGTACCATAACAGAGAAGAGTTTTGTAGGAGAAGGGTTGTCTTGCAGGTGATGGATGAGAATCCTACAGCTGTACTCTGCCCTGCTGAAAGGGGTGGATTGTTTTTTCTGTTGTGTACCCTTGATTTTATTGTTGGAAGGTGAAGACTGGGAACAATACCCCTTCAAATCTCTTTTTGCAGGAAGACACTGTCACAGCTGCGCTGAGAGTAGCAAGGTACTATTCTTGTGTTGCAAATGAGCACTTGTGGCCCTTAGAACTTGTATTAGTAATTTGGTCTTAAATTTTAAGAATTCAAATTTCCACTGCATGATGTGGAATGTCACTTCCCTAACTAATGGCATCACCACTACTGCTGTCAGTGTGTCCTGATAAGGGAGCAGATGAGCAGGAGGGCAACAGTGCATAGTAGGGCACTGCATATGTACTTCACTCAGGAAAAGCTTTTGCAACTGAGGGCCTCACTTATTAGGGAAAACATTATACCAGTCAAGGCAACTGTCTCATCAGGTGTGTTTGATTCAGCTGTACTGAATGCAGTGGGCATTTGGTAAGGGAAGTAGAAATGTGACAGAACAGTAGTCTGTGTGGTCACTGGTATGTGGCAGCTGAGAATGTATTTTTTCCCTGAAGTGCTTTATCTGTGGGGTGGCCTTGCCCAGTGATTCATATTCACGTGTTTGGGAAAGTTTGCACACCAGTCTGTTGTTTGGTGGTCTTGGGCTCATTCACATCTGACTGTGGTGAGTACCCTGATCACCTCTGACTAATGCTTGTGTGCTGCTCAGAAACTGCTGACTCACTTCATTTTCATGCTTTTCCCCTGTCTTCCTCCAGTGCTTTGAACTAGAAAGGAGGTAGGGTCCAAGGTAAGGTCAGAGAAGGAAGAAATGGAAATGAATGAGAGTAACTGTGTGTTGTGGCAAGGATGAAGATGCTGCAAAGACCCCGCTTTTATAATGTGAGAAAAATATGATAGCTGTAATGGATTTGCTGAAAAGGCATGTGAGCTATGTGTCAGGGATCTAGCAGAGCAGTGTAACAACTGTAGTGAGCCCACCAGGAGATGCTGGGTTATGGTCCTGCTAGTGGTCTGTTCTTCAACTTGAACTTAAAGCCTTTTTGTTTCTTATGCCACTGTTTTGACCTTCTGCTGTTCTGTCTGTCGTGTTACATTCTGCCACAAAGAGCTTTACACTGAAATAATTTTTTGCTTCTTGCAAAAGGGCTGACCGGGCTTGAGGTTTCCACTGTAGCATAAATAACAGGAGCAGGGAAAGATAATTAACCGGTTCTAGGCTGGAAAGGAGTCAGAGATAGAGGTCACTGAGAGAGGGTTTACTTGCCAGAAGGTTAGGAGTTGCAGGCAAAGACAAGCACACTGATTTCAGTTGCATGTGGGACTGTTTATTAACATCTGAAAAGCCTCTGATGTGCACTAGATTTCCTTTTAATTGGACCAACAGAGTTAAATTTCAGTCACGGTTTCCCAGCAGGATCCAGGTGGATGTAAATGTTTGTCCATGCTGATTCAGTTGGCAGATAATGCAGGTTTTTTCACCTAACGGAAGAAGGATAAGACTTAACACCTGCTGTTAAAGACAGGGAAAGAAACATATTTGGGGGGAGTCTATATGTGGAAATGTCACATGATTTCAAGTGACAGCTGCTTGGTGAAAGTTAAACTGTGTCCTGCTTCTCTCCCTGTCTCCACTTTATCCGTGTCTTCACGCATTGTAGTTCACCTCCTCTAACCATGTTCTTGAGCATTTGGGAAAATACTATTACTGAAGATACTGCTTTGCACTTCTGGAAGGTCTAGAAGCATTCTGCCTGCAAGCAGACTACAGCTGCACTTGAATCATTTATGAGGTTCCCCCCTTCAAGTCAGTGGTTGGTCAGAGGTTAATTCTGTGATTCTGTCTCGCTGTATGTTTTTTGCATGCCTGTGCCTCTGCGTCTGTGCATAAATATTGCATTTCACCCAAGAAGAAGACAGAGAAAAGCTTCATTTTGAATTTAAGCCTTGTAAAAGTATCTCAAAATTTAAAGTAAGCAGGAGAATTGCTCAAAGCCAGGCTTTTCAAAGGACCTGGGCATGTGCAGTTGTTCAGTGATGGTGTACAAAATCCAGGTAGGTGTTGACGTATCTAATGCTTAGTTGAGTTCAGAATTTATAAAAATGTTCCTTGATTCGTAGCTGCATGTTTAGGAACTGTTAACATCTGCATACTTGCCATCCAGTAAAGTAAATGCAGTCAGATCAAACACTATCTCTGAATGATCTTGCTGGCTGTTTAAGGTAGTTTTGACTAGCCCTGGCTTTAGGTGCTGAGAATACAAGATCATTGATTAGTTAAATCACATTTGCTGTTTTGCAGTCATAATGTTTGCTAAACAACAAAGACAATTGAAACTTGTTGAGAGATTTCTTCTGGCTTCAGCAGAGTTTGAATTGGGTCCAAAATGAAACCTCCCTTTATTGCTGGTGCCTGTGATAAAGGCTTTTATTCTCTGAAGTTCTCAAATTAAATAAGTTGTTAGGGTACTGATGGTCAGGTAAAATGAAGAGGCTGAAAGGAGGATTCCTAGTTCATGTTATGGCAAAATGGTTCTGAACCCTCATACCATGAGGCAATAGTGAGTGAAAACTGATGTAGAACGGGACTGCTGATATGTGGGTAAAGCTGTCAGCATGTTTATTTGGGTTTTTACCTGGCATCTGGATGTCTGGTTGTTTCCTGTGTAGGTGCATCTGAACCTTTCACTGAAGCTGGCATCTTTTTTTTTTGGAACCATGCCATCCACATCTCAGCTATAAGATGGTTTCTTAAAGTATTGGGTGTTAGCTCTTTGGGGCAGGAGTTAGTTTTCTTTGAATAATAAATCTGGAAGCTTCATTTGTCAGTTAAACTATTTTCTACAGAAATAATCATTAAACAATATTTAATGAATAAGTATTAATATCCTGTGTATCTCTGTCTTGGTGTGGCTACATCTTTTGTTTGCATTGTCATTTCCAGTTTTGGGATGTGATTTTCATAAAGGAGAAATTCAGCTACTTCATACTCCTCAGCATCATATGATAGAATACAGACAAATTAAATCAATGCTTAAAGGTTAAAAAAGGCCCTGTGAGTCTTGTTGTATTTAATGTTTCCTTGGTATTCAAAGAGCGTACTAATGTTGCTTCATATTAATTAAAAATATGCAAATGGCTTAGCTGAAGGAGACTGTCTCCTGTCACAGAAGATACAAAAACCTGACAGCTCACTTGGAGCTCTGATCAGGTGAATGGCACTTTTTGTTTCCAGCAGGGTTAACAATGTCTCGTGATTTGTACTGGAAGCTTTTGGATTCTGTCATGGAGAAGGTCCGTGCTGTTGGCTCATACCATGTGACTTGGAAGCACACAGAATGTGGTCTGTGCCGTGTACCTGTTGCATCTGTGGCAGCGAGGGCAGCAGGGCTCAGACCCGCCAAGTAGGAGAACATGGTTGTCTCCAGCAGGGGCCATACAGCTGCTCAGAGAGAGGCACCATGTTAGAAGTAGTCATACTGGGGTTTTGGGGACAGTAGAAAATTTACCAGCCCACAGCTCAGTGGTGGAAGTCACACTTGAAACCACCAGTGCTGTTACTGTGGTGTATTTCTCAGCTCAGTGACTCATGCCCAATCCCTGCCACTTTCAACAGTTTTTGTTTATTTTTAAGATTCTTCCTACCACAAATTCTATGTTATTCTGTAGTTGCACTTTCTGTTTTTTTAAAATAAACAAAACAACAAAGCCACAGGAGTTAGGAATTAGACTCATAGGAAAAGGCTTCAAGACACTGCCCAAAATTACTAAAATGTAAATCACAATTCCAGAAAATATAAAAACTTCTTTATATGGGAGCAAGGAAAGAAAGTTACCCTTTTCCCAGTGCTGATGATTTTTATCTCCCGATTGATGTCTTTGTAAGCATCTATCAATGCCTTTAATTCCTTCTAAGGTTAAGAATAATAGGAAAGACGTATATTTGTGTGCATACACACGTAATGCTGCCCACTTGGTGCTAAAGTTGTAACTTGTAGTTTATGGTACAGAACCATCCAAGTTTCTGAGTACTTGACTTGCATTTCTTGAGGAATGGAGAAAGGAAGGGAAAGCAGAGTGCATTAGATCAGCACATACATCCTGGGTTGTACAGGAACATTCCTACCTATTGCATCATCAGCTTCCACCAAAGGTCCTTGTGGACCTTCCCTCTCTGCTCTCTATGTGTGGCCTCTGTAAAGGTGTTGCAATGAAACCGTGAGCATGGGCAAGAAGGCAAATAAAGGAGTATGAAAGGTACCATTTTGTATTGAAAGCTGGAGCCTGGGGAAGTGGCAGGTTGTGGTTCTGGTGTTGGCTGTTTCGTGGATTTACAGTATAACTTTCACAAGCTCTCTGCCAGGGGAGGAAAGAGGGGAGCAGCAACAGGGATCTTTCCAAGTTTATTTCACTAGTGTCTTGTGAATGGCTGTAGCTTTTCCTATCAGAGGAGATGGATAAATACCGGAAAAAAATCTACAAAATCCACACTGCTTTCTAATCCTATATACATGAAGGATTTGATCTTGCATAGAGAAATGGACTTGTTCATGTTACTAAGTCTGCTGAGAGGATATGAAACCCTTCTGCCTGGATACAACTGCTTGTGTGTTAGAGGTGTGTTTGTCTGTTGCAGAACTGGAGTTAGGAGGTGATACTTTTATAGTCTAGCTTTGCAACTCATTGTGGGTAAGAATAGGAGGATTAAATATTTGAAGCTTTGAAGTAAGTGTGATCTGTGTTTCTGTGTTGCCTCACACGTAAACGTGGTTTGGATGCGAGGGAAGTATTTTGTCTGTTGAGACTGTATAAGCAGTTCCTGTACTTTGTGCTGACCCTTTGTATTGCTGTGAATGTAATTTACAGTTCCTAAAACAAGGTGAGGGCAATCAGTGGCATAAACTATGCATCTTCATAGGAGAGGCCTACTTTCCAA
Source organism: Promerops cafer (assembly GCA_013398275.1). Lineage (NCBI taxonomy): Eukaryota > Metazoa > Chordata > Aves > Passeriformes > Nectariniidae > Promerops > Promerops cafer. Next base: position 1,258,838 of record VZSE01014033.1, on the reverse strand, counting down.
AGCTTATCTCTTATGAAGAGAATGTTTGGACTCCCAGCACAATTTAAAAAAGCAGCCCTGTTTTTGTCCCAGTTCTTGAATAATCCTATGTCGGCCTTCCATACCCCTGTTTATTTGGGCTCTTTTAAAAGGAATGTTTTTATAATAACCACTGAAGAGCTCAGTAGCTACTCTTGTGTTGGATTTGTTCCTGAAATGCCCAGTGTAAGGGTGATCAGTGTGCCCTTGATGCTGGATAAGTATTACAATGCAGGTGGCAACATCCTGCTGTACTGCCCCTGCTGCCACTGCAGTTTTTAATGTGTTAATTTCCTGTGAAAGGATTGATGGTGTGGATCACACCCTTGAGAGATTTTTCTTAGGCTGTGCATTGAGGATCAGTGCTCTAGCTAGACTGACTCTGATCTCTGTACTTCAAATGAACTGTTTCCCCAGTTGGTCCATGTCTGTTCTGTACAAAATTTTAAGATTTCATGTATCATAAATGCAAAAGCATCTCTCCTTATGGATGTATGTAGATGTGTTTATATTTGCTAAGGCTTTGTTTGTTGTGTTCAGAATCAGTAATTTAACAAACCACCTGTACTTCTGAAGAATGCCATAAGTCACTGAAGTGACTTTGGGCAAGCATGTTTGGGGGGGGGGGGGGTGTTTTTTATAGAGCGCCAGATGACAGTAACGTGTGGGTCTGGTTACATTTGACTAGCACTTAATATTGTCCATGAAAACAAGTATTAAATTGTCTGTGAGCATGTGATAGAGTTGCATGTCCTACACCCTTTGTGGTTATTCACCTCAGTTATTTTTGAGGAACTATCCAGGTTGCTTTTGTTAGTGTGACAGCATAGCCCACATCCTGCTTATGTTCTCAGTATACTTTCTTGTTATTTTTTTACTGTTTAGTCCTGCTGTCTTGCTTAGTCCCTAAATTTTACTTGTGTGTGGTGCTGCCCTTGTTGTCAGTGCAAGTGACTTTCTAGGTTAATGGACCCAATTAAAGTAATAAAGTAAAAAAAAGGAAACAGAGGGACTCAGTGGTCCCCAGGAGTGAACTCTGATAAACTCATCTACGTCTTGAGTATGTTAATGCACCTCTTTATTTTATTTTTTCCCAAGCAAGTTGCACATAATTGTGCTTTATATATATTTATATGTATATACATGAATGTATTAAAGTACAAAAATCTGTGTGGGAAACAGCTGAACAGCAACACACGGCATTTTGGAAAGAAGCAACTTGCCTTCCAGTGCTATTTTTGTGAACTTCATGTTCTGCGCCCGAGATAACTGATGTACTTCACCCTCATGTATTTTTTGAGGATCTCTTGAGAGGCTTGGAACAGAAGTGCTTAATTTCAAGGGGTTTATTCTTTCCAAATAAATACCTCCTCTCAGCATCAAGCCCTGCAGTCTCTAAATGTTGCATCTCCAAGGAGTTTTGTATTGATATGTGTTTAAGTTCAGCTCCCTCCTCCCTGAATATTTCATGCTTCTGGAAAAAGGAGCAAGACTGAACTGCTTCTCTCCAGAACTTGGGCAGTTGCTCCCCATCTTTCCCACTCCTTCCCAGACTTTGCATGCCTCTCTTGAACTGCTGTCATCCTCCTCACCTTGCTGTATAAACATTGAGTCTAACAGGAGCTCTGCTATGCGTTTTGCCAGTAAGGTACACAGAGGACTTGTGTCCTGGCAGGCATGCAGAGTTTGTGTAGCTGTTTTTCCTACATTAGACCACAGCAGGAAGAAAATTTGAAAGGGAGAAGGGGAAAGCATTATGCTGCGATAACCACTTGAAAACTCCCAGATTAATTCTTTTGTTTCTTCAGTTTACACTCTGTTATGCAAATTCTCTCTCTGCTCACTAGAAGATAAATAGTAAGTCAGTTTTATAGCAAGTATATAAGTTTGAAATTCTAAATCTTGCTGGTAGATGGTCTGCATTCTTCAGCTTTTGAAACAGCCAGACTGACTGATCTTTCCATTGTAACAATGTGCAGCTCAGGAATACAAGACTCCTCATGAAAATCTAAAAGCATTCCTAAGTTCCCTTAACTTTGGGGAAAAGTCTTAATATATGCTCAAGTTATTCCCCAGTTTGGGAATTTTTGGAGAAATTGTGGTGGGTTGACCTTGGCTGACTTCCAGGTTTACATCAAACTGTTCCCTCACTCCCCTTCCTCAGCAGGACAAGGGAAGAAAATAGGACAAAAAAGTTTGTGCATTGAGGTAAGGACAGGGGGAGGGGTGTCATTCACCAGTTACCATCGTGGTCAAAACAGACTCTACTTGGAGAAGTTTAATGTAACTTACCATCAGCTGATAACAAAGAAGGGCAGTGAGAAAATGCTCTAGTAGTTGCCTTTGGGGGAGGTGGAAAGTGATTCACACCCTAATTAAGCATGAGGCAAATAGATAGTTCTTCCTTCAGATTTGGGGTTTTTTTTTGGTGTGGCATGTACAGATACAGTCTCCTTGCAGATGAATACACACATGGATGCAGCCTCACTTTGGCTAGCTTGATGCTCACTGACAGAAAGAAATGCTGAGAGTAGCTGAAGTAGAAAACACAGCAGATCTTGCTGAGGAATGGAAGTTGGAGGGAAAAGAGTAAGAATGAATAGTCGTGTAATTTGCTTTTAAACCTGAACATGTGACCTCTTAGTCATATGAATAGATGCTTGCTGACTTGGTCCCTAAACAGACATTTTGAGGTTTGAGTCTTTTGTTCTGTATCCAAAGGACAGCTGTTATTAAAGAATGTCCCTCTCTGGTTTAGATGCTCTAGCTAGCCATTTTCTCCTAATTAATTTTAAGGGGTGTTTGATAGAAGAGAGCTTCTTGGCAGCATTGTGATCTTAATAGCTTCTGAGAAAATGCATTGATTGGCCCTTTCAGTTTTAAAAGATTGCTGTAATTTTCAGTCATTATCTATAAGGAAATCACTAATTTATTAAACCAGCATCATGGATTAAGAATTGAAGACCTGACTCTTATCACTTAAACTGATGTTATGTAGATGTTACCCATGAGGACTTTAAGGAAGACAAAGAGTAAATGTAATGTGTTCCTGTGGACTCTTAAACCAATGTTTCTAGACCTCATTCATAAGTTCAGAGCTGATTCTTTTTGTTACTTGTATCAAGAATAAATTGCAGTCTTGGAGTTTGGGTAATGAAAACAGTCCAAAAAAATCTTGTAAGAATGAGTTTATGTCTGAGAAACAGAAATTTAGGGACCATTCCATATACAATGTTTAGGTTGCACATTTTATAGGGAAAACAGATTGCATGTTGTCCAAAGAGAAGATTTCTCTGTGTATTCCCCACTTGTTGGAAAAGAAGAATTTAAGCAGTGTCTCTCATTTCTTGTTCTTTTTGTGAGCAAGTTAGGTTAGATGCCTTTGAATGGTACTGCTTAAGTAGATTTAGTTTGCCTTAAAACAGCTCTCTGAAGCTTTACCGAATTGAAGTTTGATGGCTAAAGTAGGAAAGTGAGGAATTACTTTCACACCTTCCATTGTGGCTTAATAAAACTGTAAGGCAATAATTGTTTTATCAGGGTTATCTCATATTTGTTTATTTTATTTCTGTGAAGTTTTATTTTAAAGACTCAGCAGGAAATAAATTATTCACATAAACATAACATTTTAATAAAGTTTGACATCTGTTATAATGAAAAGGTAACAAAAAAAAATACTGTATTAATTGGTGGACAAAAAGACTAATTATTTTTGTTACGAAGTCTGCCTGTCGGCTGCTTACTACAGCAGATTTATGTTGATTATATCAAATAGTGAGTTTTCAGATCTTCACTAAGTAAGCAGTGCTCCAGTCTTTATTTGTGGCTGCTGTTTTTATGTTTTATCCCATGGCTTACTGATCTCTGGGAATTACATTAGTGTGATTCTGTGGGATAGAATTAAACAGGTAGACTAGCCCAAAAAAACCTTCTGATCATTTTTGGCCAAGGACAGTAGGATAAACCCAGTCATCAGGGTTTTGGACACTGTACAGTCTTTGAAACCATCCACTTGCAGGTAGCTGGTTGCTTCTATTCTGCCTGTTTTAAAGAAGGTTGCTGCCTTTCTCTTTTTAATTGTTTGGCTTTGTCTTCTGAGTGTTCAGTGGAAGGGTTGGAGAAGAAACACCGCAGAGGTTCCTACTAGGCAACATTTCTCATTCTGCTTAGCCTTCAAAAACAAAGCCTTTGATCAAAGCCCAAGCTAGTAAATTGTCCACCACCCTAGGAATCACATCTTTAATAGGAAGGTTTCTTAAAGCTGGAAAAGCTTTTTGCGAGTATCATGACAGTGGTTACTACAATGAATAGAGGCCTGTCCTGCCATTCTGAGCTACAGCTGGTGTCAGCTGTGGTACTGAATAGTACAGCAAGATAAAGGGAACAAAAGGGCACATTTTGTCTGCTAATAATAGGCTTGGGACTGCCATAAACTCTTTATATAAATTATACAACAATACCGATTTCTCTTTCTTAAATTTTTCCTCTTCTTCCTTGCGGTTGAAAAATTGGCTAAATAACTTCCGAAGGCTCTGCAGCAATTCTTGTGGCGAGCAGAGTCAGCAAAGGGGAGTAGAACAAATGTTTCAGGACACTGATCTAGACTCAGTGCCTATATGAGACATAATGGGGTCTCATATAAACTAAAAGGATAGGCATAAAGATTTTTTCCATCATTAATTCCCTAGGCTGCTGACAGCTGCTGTTTTGTTATTGCATGCGACTGGCGCATTCAGAAATACTGTCTCAGGGCTTCCTCCCTGGGAAAGCTCTTCCACGCCTCAGAGGGGGAAACAGTGGAGGAATGGAACAGGATGGCAGAAACACCTCCTGTCTAACTGTATTCAGAATAATGGGGGTTGTGTTTACTGAGAGATGTGTCTTCTCTCTAGCAGTGGTGGGAGTGATGGTAGGGGGAGGTCAGTACAATATTTGATAGGTCAGAATACTCTGCATAGGACATTTCCTCTGAATGCTCAATTGCTAAGGTTGGACTGGACCTTTCCAAAATTATACAAACATTTCATACATAACCTTAGTGTTGATTCCTTTCTGGAAACACTGCTGGGTCACGGGTTAGTACTGTTATTGACGTTTCATTTCTGGGTTTATGGATTATAGCTGACAGAATCAGTGTCAAGGAATAATTGGACAAATTGTGTGTATTGTGCATAGCCAAGCTTTTATTCTCTTGCCAAAATCAACTGTCATTTGAGTATGAGAGGGGAAGAAGACAATAAAACTAGAATTAAGGGGCTGCTGCTACCTCTTGTTTGGGGACCATGGCTGGCATAGCTTGTAGAGAAAAGCACATCTAATCAAGATCTAAAGCTTGTATTTACTTTGGAGCTGCTCTGAAGATTACAGAGGTGACAGTGTATGTCTTATGAAGTACAGACAATTCAAATAAAAATACAAGTTCATATCAAAGCTGTCATACAGTTCAAACCAAAATATTTGCTCATATTTTATCAATGAAGACCTTATAGAAGAGTATTGTAGTCCATGAAGTGGAGTCAAATTCTCACAGGTTTTGCAGAGTTGAGACTGAAATTTAAAAATTTGTTTTTAAAGCCAAGTGGAAATTGATTCACAGATACAGTATTCTCTTTCCATTGTTACTTTTGCAAATACTGACATCAGGCCTTTTCCTATAATAGATTTAGCTTTAATTTAATTGTAAGTGTGAAGTCTGTTTTAAGTCTGTCTGTAGAAATAAATGCACTCTGTAACTGCTGATACTATTTGGTTTTGCAGGTTGTCTTCTGAATTTTGTGTCTGAAGGTATCCTCTTGCTTTCTCAGCAAATCATGGACATCGTTGGCTTTCTGAAGTCGCAATTCATTTGCCACCTTCTGATCTGCTACATATTTATAGTGTCAGGACTGATCATTAACTTCATTCAACTCTTTACACTTATACTTTGGCCAATCAACAAGCAACTGTTCAGGAGGATCAACTGCAGGCTGGCTTACTGCATTTCAAGCCGTAAGATTTCTTTTTTTTTTCCTAAGTATTTTCATATTTTGTCTTGAGGGACTTGGTAGAAAAGTTATGGATTTCAAAGCCTATATAAAGGTCGTGTTTGCTTCCTACAGCACCTGCACTTGTTTGAAGAGATGTATGCCTTGTTGAAATGTCTTCTTGTGCTAAAATGTTTTCTCTTTTATAGTGGGATACTTGCTTGACTCAGTATGTTGAAGGAAGATTGCCTCTCATTTGGCTATCCATCACAGTTTCATTAAACTAAATGAGAAATATTGACCAAATAATGCATCTCAGCAGGTTCAGCTATTATCTGTAGGCTTGCAGTGTTAACAAGTCACTTCCAATAATGCTTTCAATCTTTTTATCACCTATGATTTTGTTTATGATCTTGGTTTAAATATTTCATGTGCAAATCCTATTCAGGGACTGAGAAATAACAGGAAAAAAAAAAGGAAAAATCTTCGATTTCATGTGCTTCTTTCTTAAGCCAGTTATAAACTGTTTTTTCTTTGAATAGGATTTCAGATGTTAAGCTGCATCTTTATGTATTCAGTATATGCATGTAGTTATAATGCAGAATACAGCAGGTAGCATGTAACCATTTGAAAGAAGCAGGAATTACAATGATACTGGTTTTTCTGGGGGAGATGGGAGCATGAGCTCAGGATGTTGTAGAAAGAGCAGACCTTTGAAACTGCTGTGAGATGTGACAGTTTACTGGCACTTGATGAAACAGATAATTCCAGTGGAATGAGTGAGAGCTGTACCCATTTGTTTGCTCTCTGTTAGAGGGAGTTTAGTGGAATCTTCACCTGACAACAGTGAATTATCAGAGCATGTGCAGTTTTCTTGTTATAATCAGTTTGCTTATATATTTGCTTTTAAAGAGCTACAAGTGCAGTTTCAGCAATTTTATTGTACTGCTGCTTCTGACTACCACATAACTGCATTAACTTACAGCAGAGAGAATTCTTCACAGAAACTGTTATAGAAATGCTAATGTACCCACATTCAGTATTTAGGAGTGTGCTGTTAAATGTGTCCACCTTCCAGAGAGATTTCCCTGGGCCTCTCAAAAGTACTTTCTTAGAAGGAAACTGTTGAAAAATGCATGCTTTTTGTTGCTCCCTGAATATTATTCAAGTGTGATGTTGCTGTAAATGCTAAGTGACTTATGGGTGTTTTCATACTGGGGAAAACAACCCTCCAATACAGTGTTTAACAATTGTGCAGAAAAATGTGTAGAAATTGTGTAGAAATGCAGCAAAATGGTTTCTTTCAAGTAACCTTTTCTGCTACTTGGAACCTGAAATGGAAATACATTGTTAATATTCAAAATAAACTGTGTGAGGTAGAAATCTGTCACATGCCTCTACTTGGGGGCCACTAGGTGTTTTTTGTCTTTCATCAGTGACTGATGAGCAACTATTCAAAGCATTTTTTTAAAACGTATTTTTGACTTAAATTTCAAATGCCTCAGGATGTATAGGCCCAAATAAATTGGGGATGCTGTTTTATTATTTCTGTAATGGACAGAGGATGTTCCTTCTGAAAAATTTCATTTTTGCTGTCTGTGAGTATGTCCCTGAAGTAGTGAGTTTGCAAGTACTACTCATTTGCATGTACAAACAATGGCATTGAATATGGCCAGGTTTTTACCTTTTGCCTGGCAGCATAGTGTATGTTTGAAGCCATGGCATGTAGAAGATACTGTACAGCTGTATGTAGGTATATATTATTATTTTTCATGCAATGCCTTCTGGCTCATTCTTGCTTTTGACTACTTAGTGCAGAGATACCAGCTATTCTACAATCTCCAGGCTGAATCTTTCAGTTTAGCTCAATCTAGTCTGGTCTAGGGGATGGACAGTGTGGAAGAGGGAGTAATCCTGCATGCTTGTCCTTGGTGGGGCAGATGGCTTTGTACTCAGGGTTGCTGGTTTAGTCTTCAATGTTGATGCCACTGGAATAGATTGTGTTGTGAGGTTTTTGCCCAGTCATGCTCAGAACAAAGTATGTCTAGGTTAAAGCCATTTATTTTAGCTTTACAACAGAGCAAGCTAGCATTTGATGAGTCATCCTTATCTGAGTGATATTTGGAAAGGGAAAAATGATAGTTAATTTGAAAAAGTATTTCAAAGAACTAAAGACCAGCTAATCAAAATGGATGTGTTTTTGGGGGCCACTGATGTGTAGACTAATACGTCAGGTCTGTATGGGTCTGATGAAAGTCATGGAAACAGCCTACAGTTGGAGACAATGAGGTTCAGCACTGGAGAATATAAAGAGGCATGTGCTTTTGCTGTGGTGGCAAGCATCATGTTGCCTTGAGAGCCTGATACAGCCTGAGTCACCAAGTCAACCAATGAGTGAAATAGAGCAGGCATGGTTTAATTGAAAAATGAAATGAAAGCAGCAGTTGCCCTTAGATCCTGCAAGTTCGGTTGTTTTCCATTTGATGTCAAAGGTAGAGATAAATGGCTCCATGAAATTGGAGAGTTATTTTGTCTTTGATGCTGTGCTCTTTGGGCAAGATGGGAGTTTTTGTATTTCAAGTAGTGGTATTCTCTTACACAGTTTTTCTTCCTATCTCCTTCATAATATAAGAACATAATATTCTCACTTCTCCTCATGCACTGTCTGCTGTCATAATGCATGTGGGAAGCTAAAGTACTATTGTGATTAATGACTTGTCCTCACTTGAGTAGTACAGCCTGAGCTGGGATGCTTCTCTGTTCGTATGGATCAAACTAGATGAGCTCAAGTTAAAGTATTCACAGAATCATGGAATCTTAAGGTTGGAAAAGACCCTTATGGTTGAGTCCAACTGTCAGCTCAGCAGTGCCAAATCCACCACTAAACCATGTCCCTATGAGCCACATCTACACATCTTTTAAATATCTCCAAGGATGATGACACAAATCCTGGGCAGTCTGTTCCAGTGCTTGACAACCTTTCCATGAAGGTTTCCCAAATATCCAATCTAAACCTTTCTGTGTGCAATTTGAATCCATTTCCTCTTGTCCCGTCACTTTTTACTTGGGAAAAGATGCTGACCCCCACATTGCTACAGCATTCTTTCAGGTAGCTGTAGTGAATGATAAGGTCTCCCCTGACCCTCTTTTCTCCCTCAGTTGCTCCTCATGAGACTTGTGCCCCAGACCCTTCAGCAGCTTCATGCCATGAACTGGCTGCATGGAGTGACTGTGGTGTGGTAGTTGAGCACAGGTATCTGTGCAGGCTGCTGCTTCTCTGCCGTGAGTTTGGCACCTGTGCTACAGCTTCTCAGCATAACTGCTGACAGCCCAGAAGGCTAAAGCCACTGACATCAAACTTTTCACCAGTGCAAGTTAGAGAAGAGCTAAAAACCTGGTTTCCAGTTTGAATTGACAGAAGGATTAACTAGAGCAACAACTTGCCTTTAATGAAACGGAGCAGGTGTAATGGCACATACCAAGTTGCCTTCAATGATTGATTATGAGAAGTTATTGCCATTATTGAAAACAATTGTGAGTCACTGGGGTGAGCTTAGCTTCTCTATTGACCTGCTCCAATATGTAACAGTATTGGGGATGCTCTCCAAAGGGTGTGTTGTCCATTCCTCATAGTGCATTTGAGTTGCTTTTTATATCTCCAAGATACTTCTCATACTTTACTATAAATAAACTTGTCCTGTTTGATCCTGTTATCCCATTTGAGAAATATGTACAGAGTAATGGTTAGTTCTAGTCCTATGTCCTCCATATGTCTTGACCTTTACTGAAGAGTATTGTTGCAAAGAGTGGGCATCCAGCCTCAAAAGAACAAACTTTTGTCTGTGTTGGTCTTGAAATGAGCCGAAAGATTGGTAAGGGTTATGCACCCTCTTTCATGTTTAAACAAACAAACCAAAAAACCCCCAAAACAAACCAACAAACAGCAAAAGAATCCACACACACAAGAATCTAATAATCCTCCCAAAGTAAAAACAAGACACCAAAATCTTTGGGCTTCTAACTTGCAGATAGTATTTTCTGGTTTCAAATATATATTCATGGATTGATTCAGCTGCCTGTTAATCCACTACCCCCTTTGTAAAATGACAGCCCAGATAAACTCCCTCATACTGAAATCAACAGAGTGCACCCTAATAAGGAAATTGAACACTGCAAATCTCAATAGGGTGATAACAATAAAAATTTCAAATGTAAGTGTGCTTGGAAGTTGGCATAAGAGCAAAGGTTGGGCAAGCAATCAATCTTGGATTTTATTTTTAAATAATTTATAAACATTTTTTCCTCAGTTTCTAAAAGACAGAGAGCAAAGGTAGGAAGCACTTAGTGTGGAATACATCACAGTTCTCGGAGATGCTGTTTTTGCCTGAATTGGAAGAGGTGGGAATACACCTTACTCCTCCCTCTTATGTGATAGCAAACCACCACAAGGGGTACACACAGCTTTTCTGCAGTAGCTTGTAAAGTTGGCAAAACACATAGAAGGAACAGGTTGTCTTGGGATTCATGCTATACATGCACATGGCTGCGCAGTTTGCTGGGCAGAAGGAAAGTGGTTTGTAGTTCCAAATCAGTTTGTGCTTGCTTGGCTGTTGAAGTGCAACCCCAGGCCAAGCAGAGTGTGCTGGGCTCCTGTGGACTGTTCAGGACATGTGCCTAGACTCTGAGAGTGGGACACACACGTACAGGATACATGGCTTCTTTAGATGTGCTGAGTGGGAGATACTCACCTGTGAGTAGAGCAGCCGTAGGTATCTTGTGCTCTTTCTGCCAGTGTACTGGGGGGAAGTGAGCTTCTTGTGCTCCCAGGGTGAGTGGCAAACTGGCCTCCTGCTGACTCACCTGCACCAGGTGAACGTTGCATAAACAAAAGACCTGGCAGTATTGACATGGTCATGTGGACAGGTGCACAAGGGCTTTAAAAGCAACCAACTTAGCTTCTAATCTGCCTTCATAAATAAATTATAGTAGTACTAATACCTATTGTTGTGCCATGAAAGGAGTGTTATTACACCTGTGGGTAAAGTTACACTATGTAGGCTGCAGTCTGTAGATCCTGCTGAGGGGAAGGCCCTTGTTTGCATAGAAAGAGGCACCCAGATGCCTGTTCATTGACTGCAGCAAAAACAAGATGGAAACTGATTCTTCTTATGACAGCTTCCTAGAAACAAAACCAGAAGAAATTGAGAACTACAAGTTCCATCATCTCATCTGTTACAACACAGGAAAGCTAATTCCTTCCATGTACAACTATAGGTTTTGCAGTGTGAGGACTGAATATCTGAACAAGGATTTGTGGTAGTATCAGGGCCATGCTAATCCTCAGTCCTTTGTTTCTTGGAGTTTAGAGGAGCCCTCAGCCATTTTACTTGTTTGTATGAAGGTGGTGCTGAGGCAGGGAGGAGAATTCTCACCTCTGGTGCAGTTAAGTAGTTGTGAAGGGCTGGGAAGCAGGAGGTACCCAGAGAGGTAGGACTTTCTTCTTCTTCTTTCACTTCTCTTTACCACCATCTTATGCTGCAGAGGAGGCAGTCTGCTATTGTCAAAGTATGGCACAGTGTCCTTAACCCAGTCTTGTAGTTTTCCATGTATTTTTTTTTTTTATTTAAAAAGCAACCTGAGTTATGCTTGTCAATGTTGATGTAGCAAAGAGTTTTCATAGGACACTTAGGATTGCTTTCTTAGCCTCTCTGAAACGTTGTTTTGAGTAATCTGTGCAAAATGTATTTTTCTCAAGAGCTACTTGTCTACAAAAGCCTTTGTTACCTTAGTTCCACACACCACGTCCATGCAAAGCCACAAGTGAACATTATAGAAAGTTTACTTTTCCCCAGCAGCTACTGGGGGAAAATTGGAGGCCAGATTTGATAGTCTTGCAAAGGGAAGATGTTGATTTGAACCTTTACAGAACTAGACCATCACCTTAGCCTTCTCTTTTTCTCTCAAGCCAAGCCTTGGCAATAACTGTGGAAATAGAGTGTACTGAGAAAATGCCCATGTTAGTTTTAATGTAGATAAACTAGAAAAAGTAAACTTCAGTAGAAATCATCTACCCTAATGTGTCATCTACTCTAACTCATTAATGTCTTCCTTCAGCCTATTTTCTAATACCCTTTTATACCTGTTATGTACTTATGACAGTGCTTCTGGTTATCTGAGCAATTCTCCACTGAGACCAGCTCACTGAGACCAAACCTTGACTTTCTCTACTTTAATTTGGAAAGACAGAAGGAGCAATTACTGCACCAGATTCTCCATTGTTTTACTGGTAGAGTAAAATTGTGTGTGTGTGTGTGTGTGTGTGTGTGCGCGCTGCATCCATCACAGCTTGAACTTTTTTTCCAGATTTTGTCTGTGGAATTGCATTAATTGCTATGAATAAGTCCTCTGCAGTGCCTAGCCTATGCCTCCATATTTTCCCTACTATCATTACCTTGCTGTATCAACTAATAACATTTCAGTCCTTCTCATTTTGTGCCAGTTGCAGGTGTTGTTACTCAGTTTTCGTAGGTGTTCAGGTATGGACAGAGAGCTTGAATGGATCACGCAGGACTGTATGTTGATAGCAGGCATGTTGTGTGAGCGTGGTGAAGGTGTGTTTGAATGACATCTGTGCATGACCTTTACCAGAGTTCCTAGTTCAGCTTACAGGGGATATGATCTGTTATGCTTAGCTGTCAGTTCAGGAGAAAGGGACTGCTTTCTGTGAAAATGAATGTGGAAAAAAGCTTTTGATACTGATGCTTTCTATACAAGCCTAGTGAAGATCTAGAGAGGCACTTTGTCTGATCTTTAATGAAAAGGGTACCTTCACTGTCCCTGATACTATTTTGTTATTGCTGGAGCCTTTGTAGAGGTCACTTGTCTTCATTTTCCTTTTTTTTTTTTGCATCAGATTCCCGAAGAAGTGTGATGCTGATAGCCTGCAGACTGGAAAGAGAGATGGCAGGGAAGCAAGAGGTGAACTGCATTCTGTTTGATGTCTAGCATCACATATCACAAAGATTCTAGCACCTTTTGTTAAACATTAGATCTGGCCAGCAAGCTTCCTAGATTCCTGAACTGGGGTAAATTTTGGAGTGTTTATGCAAAAGCATTTCTATCTGACCCAGCATAACTCAGGAACATGGTATCTAATGATCCATGAGATAGCACAGAACATGAAGACATTCTGGTGCAAGAGTTGTTTATTCATTAAGGGTGAGTATCACAATCAAAAGATCATTTCATATTTGTAGAAACCCCATTTTAGCTATAAGCCTGATTTTATTGCTGAAATGGAAGGATAGTCCTTTGATGATGTGGAAACTGCATGCAAAGATGCAGAGAGTGGCTCAGTCATCACCAGTTAGAAGCAAGTACAGACTAGCAGTAATCCAGTCCTTTCCAGGGAAGCACAGTACCTCCACAGGAAGGACTACTGCGGGAACTCTGAGTTCCCCCTGTGTTTGGTCAGGGAAGAGATCTGGTGTAACATCTGAGTAAGGTGCATTGTCTTGTCTCATTTGCTATTGTCTCATTTGCTGTTGATTTTCTACATCTTCTGCTCCCTCCCGCTCCGGCAGTGCGCACCTCTGGAAGTGTACATCTAAGTGATTCTTCCTCATCCCAAATCATAGTCACGTAGCAGCAGGTTTTCATGGAGCAGGTTTTCAGGCTCATCCTGTAACAAGAATTTCAGCAGCTGGGCCAGTGAAAGTATGTGGTATCTGACTTAATTTTTTGCAGGAGGATTTCCAAGCCAGTAGGAACCAGTATGTCCTTTCAGAAGATACTTGAGGTTTTTCAGTGTGACACTTGAGATGAAAGAGTTTCTGAGTGCACATGCTTGGCACTCTTCTGTGGCTAGGTGTTTGTTTCCTGTGACTTGCTTGCAACCTTCAGGTTAAGGCTTCTTACTTAAGGATTGTATTGTTTTCTCACTTCTGAGACTGTTGCTGAATTTCCTTTACATCCATCTTGGAGCAGTATATGCTTAAACATGTTTCTTCCAACACCATATTCAGGAGAAATCCTTTAACTGTGAATAAGAAGGCAAATAAAAATGTGTGCAAAAAAATTTTTTCATCTACTTGGTTTTGGAAAGGCAGTTACCTGTTTTCCAGACACACTTTGTTCCTTGCCAAAATAACATTTGAAACAAAATAAGGAACCATAAAGAGATTACAATGCAGTTGTTTGTGTACAGATTGTTTTGCTCTTCAGTTAGCACACTTTTATTAGTACCTTATTTCTGTGGGTTTCTTCTGTACTCAAGCAAATCGCACTGGAGTGCCAGTAGCATTTCTTTCCTCTCATGGTTCTAAGTTCACTTAGCTGTGTTTCTAAATTGAATCTCCTGTATATTGCATCTGCAAGTGTGGGTTTTCTTTGAGAGTTAAAAGCAAGTGGGCTTCCTAATACATGAGAGATTTTTCATTGTACATAAATTTTGTACTGTTCTTATGCTGTACTTATATGACCCTGTTTAAATGATCCCCAGATCAATATGTGCTGCTAATGAAAGATTTTGATGAATGAATGTATCTGCCTGTGTTAGGTAAGGAAATAAAAATAGTGATTGTACCAACTCAGTTTCTTGATGGCACTTCTCAAGAAGCTTACCCTTTTTTTTTTTTTTTTTAAACTGCAGCTGGGAGGCTTTTGTCAGGAGCTCTCATTAATACAGCTTTGCTGCTGTAAAGGAGCTACTCTCCTATCCTACTGGATTTTTTTTTCCTAGGAATCTCATACCATTCTCTGACATTTTCCAGGTATTTCTCTTTGCTCTTAGAGTATCTCTTCTAAAGATGTGCAATGTGCTAATCCTTTGCAGTTTGCTGAGGACTCTCTACTGGAAATCTAATTATAGAGAACTAAAGAATCAGTTACTTCCTTCAAACTCATATCATTTGTCTCTAGGGCATATATGACAGACATTTGCTATTCTTTCTACAAAGACAAAAGATAGGGAGGGAGATGTTAAGCTTGCAGTATTCAGAAAAATGCTTGCATTGTATGGGTTGGGTTATATTTTTACCCACCAAAATATATCAATTAAAACTTTATTATTTGAGTATGCATTGCCTTTTGTGCTCATAAAGGAGGGAGGTACAGGCAAAATAGCTGACATACCTCTTTATGTACTTAATTTTTCTAGTTTAAAATTGAGACCATGGTGCATTTTCCTTTTAGTAGTACAGTATATTTTCAGTATTTTTTGAATACAAAGGGTTTAGAAAATTTCTGCTTGGATTAAATCTTACCATGAAGCTTGTCTCTCCTATGTCTTCACAGGCTCTTCATTAATTCATGCTTAAAATTCAGGGTTTCTTGAAAGGTGATTTCAATTTCTCTGGTTGTACAGTGATAGCTTGTAGCTTCTTTTTGGTACATGCAGTTGTCAGAATTAGAAAAGCTCAAATGGCATATCCACGAATCTTTGTGATGTGATAGATTTCTTCATGTGGAAATCAAATGATGGTTGATAAATAGATAATTACGCAAGTGCAGGTGGGCAGAACAGCATACAATGTCCCAGAAGCAGCCCATGCTGTGTGGGTTACACTGTTGGATTTAGTGACTTAAAATTTTGGGGAAAAAGCTGTCCTATGCTGTTGCTCAGCATATGTGCCACCTAAATAAGTCCTTGAAAAGTTCTTTTTCTGTGTTGGAAAGGTGGGGATGGGAATTGGACCTCCTTTAAGAGCAGTGGTATGCTAGGTTCCTCCTGTGTTGTGTAGGATATTGGAGTGCCATAGGAATCTTCAGGACTGTTTTTCAAAGGTGGTTCCTGTGAACAGTATTAGAAAGTGAAAAATAATGTGTAGTACTTTACCATAAATAGTGTGAATGAAAATGCTGTCTTTGACCTTCATATAGAGTCAGCATGCTGCAGTGTCTCCTTTATTTCCAGTTTGTGTCATTGATTTCTTGCTGTAAAAAAGTCCTGTGGTCATGTTTGCATTTTTAAGCAAGGAAGACTTAAAAAAGGAAGAGGAAGGTTGTCTGCTTTCATATATGAGCAGTGCCTATTGCAGGTGGGTGCTTCTCTAGGATGTCTTTCTTTGAGATATGGAAAATAAATGCTAAGTGGAAGAAACCTCTGAGACCAACTTGTCCGTCTGGAAGGACACTGTTGCTGATTACTGGTGTTATGTTTGGAAGGTCATTCCTGCTGCTCCCTTCCCTGCTTCGTTAGGCCTTCAACAAGGAGCTTGGTGCTGACCTTTGGGGGCTGTGCAGGTGGACAGAGCAGCAGGAGGAAATGCCTGGTGGTTTGTTATCTGCGCTGACCGGTCCTGTTACCAAGCCAGGAACTGCTGGTTTGTTGAAACGTGGGAGTACTGCTAAATTCCTTGGGGAAGAAGGATAAGAGGAGCCTTCAGATGTGAGACAAATATCTCTGACACGTGGCTGTTAAATAATTAATTTTCCCAAAGGGTTTGAAAAGAGCATTTCAAAACACTGACTACTGCAGATCTGTATGTGTGTTAAACCCATTGTACTTCTGAGGCTGGCTTTGTTCCATATGCTGTGTAACTTGGAGAGAAGAAGCTGTTTTCTAGGCAGATTGTGTCAGGATAAAAGACAGAAAAAAGCTGTGAAATTAAATGTTTGAAGTGTGCAGGTATTTTTTTGTTTTTTCTGAATGGATGGTTGCTTTATAACTTGCAGCATGCAGATAGTTTGAAAGGAATAGTGGCTAAAGAAATGAACAAAACTTGTTTCCGTATTTCTCCACTCCTCTAGCTCAGAAGTGCACCAGAGAAGGAAGGATCATTTGAAAGTTTTTTCAAGAATACATATGCTGACTTAAAATTTCTTCCTCACCTGAAGAAACAGTGGATTTTACATTTTGTGGTTGTTATGTTAGAAGAGAGAATCTATTTGATTAAACTGGAATGATGTGTATGTGTTTTGAGAGGGAAGGCTGTATGGGAATGGGAACTGGAGTGAAGCTAGGAAGAAAGGTGGTGTGCCAGAGCACATGCAGTAACTGGAAGGGTCCTGTGCAAGGCTTGTGCCCAGATCAAATGCTGGTTCAAATACTAGAGATATGCCATAATTTACAGATCTTAACCACAAGTTTTTGATTCCTATCATAGCCCCTGTGAGGAAGGTCCGCTCTGGCTTTCTGTATACCGTGAAGGCATGTGCATTTGAGATCTTGCATTAAATCTGATTCTGATCTTGATTCCCAAAGCAATTTCAGCTTGGCTGCATTACAGGAATGCTGGCTTGGCCATATTAAACTGTTCGTTGTTTATTTTATTTTGTATGTTTCATCTGAGAAACCACTGATGATAACCCATCAAAAAGGGTGAATCCCCTTTTTATCAATAGTGTTTTGTTGTCTTAATTCTGTAAGAAAATCAAATGGATCTTGGTCATGGAGATGAGACACAGCAAGCACTGGAACTATCACTGTGTAATACAGCCATAATGTTTTAATAAAGCAACATATTTTTCACTTAGTACATTAGCCACTTTATGCACATGCATATTATGCAGGTTTTATTCTGTGACTAAGCAAGCACTGAGGTGAAATTGCTAGGAAGATCAAAGCAAGATAAAGCTTTAGCTTTGTAGTAGGTGTGATGAGTCTAATCCTTATTTTGAGTAACTCAGCATGGTGTTAACAGTAACTAGACCGGAGACAAAGATTATTTTTATGCCAGTTGAGAATCTGACCAACTGAAGTAAATGTCAGTGTGTGTTTGAGGGAAATAAAGAAAAGTGGAGGGGAAAAAAAAATCTGTGTACCATCAGTCTTTGGTTTGGTTTGGTTTTTAGCAGCACTATATATTTGGTCTCTCTCCTAATCTGTGATTTTTATCTTGAAATTACGTTGACAAATTAATAAGTGTTAGGCAGAGGTGATTTGCTACCAGTTTAAAGTGAAGGCTTTGTTTTACTTTAACATTCAAAATGACACACTTTATGAAGTGTTCTTTAGCATATCATTCTAGTCACAGGCATGCCTCTGTGTAGTGCATGCCTTTGAGCAATTACCTGTGAGCTTCTCTTTCAGCAACCTGTGTGTGCCCTGTGCTCTGCAAAAAAACACTGCCTTGGGTGCTTGCCTGAAGACTGGTTCTGTACCCTGAATACCCTGCCTTAACTCTCTACATCTAAGGGGTGAGCAGTGGGGTCTGGCCAGCCTAGGACTCCCTCTGTCCCCCCCTCCCAGGAATGGTAGATGGCAGGTGAAATGCTTCCTCCTGTCCACATTCCTTCTTGTGTCGGCTTTTTGATAAATGGCCAACTCTGATTTGCAAAAATGAACCGTATTTTAAAACAGTGTTTTGAATCTTCTTTTAGATTTTTCTTTGCTGTTCAGCTATTTTTTTCTTCCCTAAGAGTGGAGGGAGACTTGTTCTTCAGATCTGATGCTGGACCCTCAGTAGAAGAAGCTCTACTTTTTCTCTTCAAGAGTATGTACCTCTTGCATAAAGTTCATAAATCAAAGTCTTCCATGTTGAACCTTGAGATCTGCTCACTTGCCCACTGCTTTACTATGTCAAGGAGTGATCTGATATGCTGCAACATCTAGATTTGGAAGACTGTGAGTTGAGTTTTTCCTTGTGGAAGCCTCCATGCAAGCTTTGTCCCACAGAGGCAGGCTGTTGGAAAAACCTTTGCATGACATCTAGCTGAAGCTAGAAGCTTGTCTCACAAGTCACACCCTTGGCAGTAAGAAAAAAGTGAAAGGAATGATGCTTACAGCAGCCTAGGACATGAGTGATTTCTGTCCTTCAGCTGAACAAGCTGATGTTTCTTCTACTGCAATTGGATTACATGGCAATTCCACTGGGAGAAAGATTTGAACTGCTAGAAATTACACCATTTTCAAATAACAAGCCCCTAATTAGACAGAACCTCAAGGCTCTTCCTGTTCCTTTTCCTTAGTTCTACTGTGATGCAAGATGTTGCAAAGACATTAATCAGCAGTATTGATACCAGAGGAGGTTCCTGTCTTAGCCTTCAAATACAGCTTCGTAAATTCAAACACTAAATAGTGTTTATTTGCATTGGCTTTCTGCTTTCCAGCTTTTTAGGCAAGACTTTAGAGGAGATCCAAGTGGCCTGCACAAAACCACAGAGACCTCTGGCACAGTGCTAGCTGGCAGTCTAGAAGGTGTAGTCTGCACTTGATAAGTCTGATAGAGCTGATGCTTTTACTGTGCTTCTCTTAATTTTGCATGTCTGAAATCCTGTGAGAAGTCTGGATGGCCTTCAAGAAGAGTTGTTTCTAAATAGCTGTAGGTCTTCCTTAGCAAAGAGCAACTGTCAGCCTGCATGAGTTAAAGCAGAGTATTCTGATCCATGGTAAATCAGTAGTGTGTATGGCCTGAAAGGTGTGAAGCCCCTGTTGCTTTGCAAGCTGATAAATGCTGCATCCAGGTCGGTGAGTCACGTGGATCCTGCGTGTCTTTCATTTTGAGAAAGCTGAGGCAGTGAAGGTGGTAAAGGTAATTCAGAAAGGAAGAAAGCTAAATTCAGGGAAATAACCGTCTTGCAATAGGCTGCCTTTTTTTTCTGGTACTCCTCTACAGTTTTGATCAGTTTGTCATGGGATAATATTTTAGTACCTGGTATCCTTTATGTAATATTGTATGCCCTCGTTAAATCTTGAAAAGTTTCCTTTTTTTTTTTCTGTAGTAGTAGAAATACTCGTGATAAAGTTGACAGAAATATCAATAGTGCATATGCATATGATTTTGTGATACTTCTCTACTCCTGACATGTGCATGACTTGTTTGTATGACAGGTCTTTATTTTACTACTGCTATGACAAGTCAGATTGTGCCTTTTAAACTATTTCTCCTGTACCAACCTGAAATGGTGTGTCTGGCTGCTACTCTTCATAATTTACAAAGCACTGGATAGGAAAATGGCTTGGGTCACCAGAGAAGTACAGCCTGCCTTTGTAACTTCCAGAGGTTCTCTTTCTGGAAAATGAATAGACAAGGGTAAACTCGGAGCCTGTTGATGATGCAAGATTTCCATGGACTGTGTAAGCTAAACCTCTGTTTTCTAGGAAGATTATTCAACACAAATAGTTCTAAGAATACAACACTGTTGCTTCACCAGATAGGAAAAAACAAAAAGCTTATTACCTCTTTGTGCAGAATTTTTGCAGTTACACTGAGCCACTGGGACTACATAGCAGGAAGACAGTAATGCTTTTTTTGTGGATACCCATTCAGTTTGAGCAGTGAGAGGTTAGACAAGCAAATGGCTCATTTGCATCCTCATCTGCTGAAGCACATGATCTGCAGGCTGTCTGAGCAGGTTATGATGTTCCAGCAGTGGATTATTTTTCTAAAAGCTTGAGGAAAGAGAAATGCAAGCACAATCAAGCTAAATGTGAATTGAGAGGCATTAGTGTCCTTAAGTGTGGTGTAATATTGTTGTATACTTTGGGTATATGTCTGTCGTAACACAATGTGCACTTTCTCATGTGTGCAATGTTTCTCTCATTGCATTCTTCAGTGAAAAAAAATGGGGATTTTTGTATATTTATGTATTTGGATAACATCATCTTAAAGGGTTACAGGCTGCACCCAGTACAAAAATCACGGCTTGATACTTGATAGGTATATTTGATCTGTAGTACTTTATTTTTAATTCATGAAAGCCATTTGTTTGATTTGTAGTTTCTGACCTTATTGTCCCTCTAAAGAACATTTTGTGAAAGTCACTGATAGGGATTAAGAAGCTAAAATAAGCACTGGGACATAGTTCTTGTCTCTCAAGACCTCACGTGATGAGATGCTGTAAGATTACAGGCAGAGAGAGGGAATTCATAGAAGGCAAGTGAAAAATGAGTAATGGTTTTGTTCCAAACAGTGTTCTCATGATAGAGGTTCCGTGGTTATTCACCATTAACTCTAATTATATAATGCAGGTACTTGGTCGGTTTTTTCTTCCATTATTTAAATTGAGATATAATATGCTACAAACTATTAATTTTTAGACTCAAGGCATATAACTTCTACTTAGTCTTCTTATGCACAAAATATTCTATCTGGAAATATGTAGATATTTCTCCTGAGCACACCAGTTATCTGAAATCAAAATCCAAATTTAAATGTTACTGGAAAAGTATAGAAACCTTAGAAGCCATTATCCCCGGTTTTCTTGTTCTGCCATTCTGCAGACACCTCGGTTCCTTCTTTTTGTGTTTACACTTCTATGAAATGTAATTCTTGATAACTAGAGGCTTTATTTAAAAACACTACAGATTTTCTTAGGATTTAATTTACCTTTTGTTTGGTTTCCTAATTCACTTTTCTTCGAATTTGTGCTGGAGATTTCTTGCTTTGGAAACTCGTAGTTTTTTTGTATCATCAGTCATTTTTCTCAGAGATAAATTCATGTCAGTTCTTGTCAGTAGCTGAAAATGCAGGCTAAATGTGTTGATGGCAGGGATTTAGAGCATCAAAAATAATGGGATTTTGTCCCTTGTTCTGAAATGCTTTCCTTCTAACACCCAAATTTTTGATTTTTCATTTGAAACTAAGGAGGATAAATTTGTGTATATAGAAATTAAGGCTATTGCAAGAATACATTCAAGAAGGAGAAAAATTGTGTGAGAACAAGTCTTCCTCCTAAATATGTGAGTTAAACATGATTCACCTGAGTCAGATAACTTCCCTAATGCATATGGCAAAATAAACCCAGTCACGTGAGCGTGTGTACTTTTGTTCTGAATGAAGGCATGAGACCTGAGTGTGGGCAATGCTGATCACCTTATAATTAAGGACATGCTAATGACTCATGTCAAAGAAGTCAATTGTGATTGAATAAATACAAGTTAAGATTGACATCTATTAACTTGGTTTGTGTTTGCTTATTTGGATACTCGAATTTTGAGGTCCTGACCTCCTGGAAGGCAATTTTCAACTGAGAACTCCCTTGGAAAGGTTTCTGTCCGGTGCTATCCTGCTTAAACAGAAGCCTTTGCTCATTGCTGCAAGGTACTGTCTTCCCCCTGGTCCAGTGAATGCTCATTGCAGCCTGGGGCAGCAAAGTATTTCTCAATCTGCAGTGTGTTTCTCAAGCAGTGATGGAAGAGAGGAAAGAGGTCTGTAAGGCAGACTGGGAAAATCTCACTTTTTTTCCCTAATTACAGAGAATAGGACTAGAAAGGAGTTCCTGAATCATCGACTTTCTAGCAGTGGTATAGTGCAGTGTTTTTAAGACGATTCTTACTCAATTTACAAAGCTGCTATGCATTTTTATCTGACAAAGTAATCAGAAGACTATTCAGAATATTGGATGCCTATATTTTCAGTCACTTTAGACATGGATGTTCTTGTGGTTAGTGGTATTTAGCTTAAATTGTTCTTTTTCTGTACTGTTAACTTTCCTTATCCATAAGCCATGTTTGTGGGGAGCCCACCCAAACCTCTTCCAGCATTTGTTTTAAAGCTCCAGTGAGCCAAACTCTTCTACTTTTGGGTCATCCTGATAGAACTGGTCTGCATCTGCTTTGCTGCAGTGTTTCCTTCCTGGGCATGGATGTCTGGTACTGGTGTGCTGGCCCAGAGATTCTCTCCGTGCAATGCGTGATTCCCTTCTCTCCAGGAACAAACATCCTAATGCCATAGTTTTCCTTCTTAGGACTGCATAATATGAATGGAGCAGAAATGTTCAGTGGCAAAATAATGTTCCCAGATAATTCTTTCCTCTGTCATTTCCAAATTATGACGATCTGTTTTTATTAGTTCTGCAAGATATGATGTGATGATATGTCCCATCAAAACTAGTTCCATTTAGGTTACCTTATCTCTCAAGGTCATCTGATTCTTAAACTCTGTTCTGACTTTGCATCATCCACAAAGTTCATTAATAGGAATTTCTTTTATTGTACTACGTGAGTGGCTTAATATTGCCTGGAAGTAGTAGATTTGAAGTCTCTTTTGTTTTCCTGGCCTTTCTGGCATCAGCAAAATACTTGAAAAGAAACTGTAGAAACTTGAATACCTGATGGCAAGTACTTTTTTATGTGGTGTTTTATGAGACCAGATTTGTAACCACTCTTTAATTACTAGATTTGATTTTTTGATTCTATCATTTTAAGATGGCACTTACTTAAGCTTAATGTAGGTCACCCTGCTTTCATTTAAGCTTCTGTTTTGGGATTTAGACAGCAATATGCCACCCTAACCATACAAATTAGAACTGGAGTAACATCGTATGTACTGTCCATTTAAGCTTCATTGCTTCAACACTTCATCACTGGGACACAGAAGTTACCCCAGGGGTAAGGCATGATCTGGGGTCATACTCGATGAGGGCAGGACAGGAGAGGGATGTGTGATGGATTAGATGATGTTTTGCGTTGTCCCAGGTGACTCTGTGTGCCAGAATAAGAAAGCTGTTTGATTATCTCTTTAGAAAGTGGTTGCTGTGCAAGCCCAAATTAATCAGATAAGGGCTATCAAATGCTGCATTACTGATCACTGCAGAACACTTAACACCTTATTTTAAGTTTTTTCACCTAAAAATTTCTTCTCTCAGCACTCATCTCTTCTGCCTGTATGTGCCTGTAGAGATGAGTGTCCTAGGCTTCCTGGTTTGTGTACATCAAAAACTGAATAATTTAATAAAGCCCATGATCTAATATTCATGGAACCTGACACCAGCTGCTGCTCACTGAGATAAGATGCTTCCTTCTACTAAGGACAGAGCAGAAATTTTCATATTTCTTACCCAGAAAATCTGCTTTATAGTGCAGACCTCACATAGCAGTTGTGACATAACCAGTCAGAGTATAACTCTCCAGACTTCCTTCTGCATCCTAACAAGGCACCTCAGCAGAACATACTGTTGGTGTGCATGTGTCAGAGTTGACTCTGTCCAGGTGTCAGGCACCTACCAAAGCCTCTCACTCATTCTCCTCTGCAGCTGGACAGAGGAGGGAAGATTTAACAAAGGGGTCATGAGTTGAGGTAAGAACCAAGAGAGAGATCACTTATTAAATACCATCACAGACAAAACAGGCTCAACTTAGAGATATTAGAGTGAATTCACTTAGAAGTGAATTTTTTACTTGCAAAATCAGAGCAGGATAATGAGAAGTAAAATGAGCCCTTAAAAACACTTTCCCCCACCTCTTCCTCCTTCCCAGATCTATCTCCTACGCCAGTGGCACAAGAAAACGGGGAATGGGGGTTATGGTCAGCTTTTCACCCGTGGTTTCTCCCGCTGATCAAGGAGAGGAGTTGTTCCCCTGCTGTACTGTGGGGTCCCTCCCACAGGAGACAGTTCTCCATGAACTTCTGCATCGTGAGTCCATCTCAGGAGTAGCAGCTCACTGCGAACTGGTGCAATGTGAGTCCATCACGGGCAACAGTCCTCCCAAAACTGCTGCAGCATGTGTCACTCTTCCATGGGGTACAGTTCTTCAAGGACAAGCTGCTCCAGCACAGGAGTAGGACCCTTCTCTCCATGGGTCTCCCATGAAGTCACAGCCTCCTCTCAGGCATCCCCCTGCTCTGGTGTGGGGCTCCTCCACAGGCTGAGGGTTTGGTGGGAATTACTTGTGAGCAGTGCTGTTTGACAGACATCATGAAGTACTGTGACAGGCACTTGCCTGTCCTCACAGTTAACAGGAGGCTCTAGCATATTTGGTCTTTACTGTTTGGGATGATGTCTGGTTGAGCACAGCTGGGAGAGGGTTAAGGAAAATGGATCATGTAAATGATTTGTCATCAAAAGTATTGTTTTTGTTAGACCAGTTGTGACATACCTGAAAAACTGGAAAGGATTTGCATGTGAAAAGCCTTCTTCAAGTTTAAAAAAGAAATCGCAATATTCCGATTAAATTCAGCCTGTCAGAGGAAGGAGAGTTGGTATTTAGGGAGAGTAGGGATACAGAGCAGACAGTGACAGAATTGTCTATGGAATACTGTGTTGGAGGTACACAGGTATCGTGGAGGTGACATAAACAATAGCTTCATAATCATCCTTTCCAGCTATCTTCTGACTGGTTTTAGAGTATTATAGATTAGGCTTTCTTTAAGAGGAAGCAGAAGTTACTCTTATGAATCCACCAACATGGAGAACATGCATGTGTTCTTAGGACAGATACACGTTGTTTCTTCTTCTCAATTAACTTGCCTGTGTGAGAGGGTCAGTGACTTCTTCCCACAAGCTTCTCAGGATCACCATCTAGCTGGGGTTGGTAGCTTTAGCACTTCTTTCAGGCTGTCATCTCCCTTCTGCTGATAACTAATTCCCATGAAGAAGTGAATGTTGAGGTCTCTGTAATAAACGTACTGGTCATGATGTACCATTCGTAACAGTGAATGGTTTATTTAAATAGCTTGGAAGGGACAGTATTTCTTAAAAATATGCAGGCTTAAAATAATACAACCTACAAGTAGGCCAAGGATGCGTGAATCAAAAAATATTTTCTGGGGATGTGTGTGCATGTGTATAGGAAACTGCTTAAAAGAAAGCATTGGAATGAGACTGGTGTTCCTTTTGCACAGTGACTTGCAGTGAATGAGCTGTAACCATTTGTTCTTTGCTAAGCAGTTCCTCTGTGATGCTGCTTCTGCCCGCGGTAGAAAAAGCTAGCGGTGTTTCGGACAACAGGAAACCACGTCCGGAAGAGATGCAGCTGCCTGATTGCATGCCCATACAAAGCAAATGGTGTCGTAGGAACTTGCCAAGCAGCATGTTTTCTTTCACTGTTTGTTGTACTAACTCCTTTGATCACCACGTGCTATACTGTCCTCAGTCATTTGTGACAAATGCAGCACATTATGTGTGTTGGAATATATGCTTGTTGAAGAAAAGTACATTTAAAAAATTTCCTGCAAGTAAATATTGAAAAGAATGTGACTTGGAACCTGAATATATGAAAGAGCTGTGCTGTTCCTATCTTTCTCCTTGCAAGCACATCCAGTAATTCATTGTGATGAGTGGGGAATTAAAAGTCATCATTTCTTTCTTCCTCTCTGTTGCTGTTTTCTCTCCTTAAAAGCACAGACATGTAATTAGTTGAAGTGTTATTCAAGGGAGTTGCTTATAGGGTCTTCCAAGGAGACTGGGGCAAAAATCTGCAAAACCAGACCTGAAGGCAAGAGAGAAGTATTTTGTTTGTTTTTCTTTTTAAATTTGTGTGCATGATTCCCCATAAGCCCTCCCTGCCATCAGCCAGTACTCTTGCTGCAAGACAGCTTTAAGAGAGGGGGAAACAAATCCCACGATAGAAGTGGTTTTACCACCAGCTGGGGTAGATAGTGGGGGTAGGGAATGGGACATGGTGGTGGTGCTAAGGAAAGAGGAGGCTGGATTTTAGTCTTCTGTTTAAACCCACAAAATCACACAAAACCAGGCATCCTAAGCATTTTCCTACAGGTGGAAGACCAGGACCTCTGTGTTGGAGTGTGAACCAGATAACTCCATTATACCTCGCTTGTGCAACACATGCATGGAAGAGAATCTGAAGCTGGAAAGCTGATGCTTTGTCCAGCTGGGCTCCCTCCCACTTATCTTGGGGAAGGGGGAGAGGCATTGCTTGACTTTTCAGCTGCAGGGGTTTTTCCCCCAAGAACTAGTTTTTCTTGCCCCTCACAGGAAAGATGTATGTGGTTTTTTTATAATAGTAAGTTATTTGGAAAATTTTTCCCGTAGACATGTAGCAATATTCAGCTCTGTGCTCTAGTTTCATGTACCTAACCAATGCAAGCAGTATTCCTGCCTTCAAGTTTTCCTCATAATTACTTGCAGCTCCTGCAGAGAAGAAGGAAGTAGAGACCAGAAATAAATGCCTGGTCAGGTTAGATGGCAGAATGAAACACTAGAATAGCCTGTGTAAGGAATACTTGGAAGTATTTGGAAAAACTCTTAGGCAGCTTTGCAGTTAATTCAGAGGTTTAACCCTGTCTGTGATGCACAGAGGGCTTTAAAGTAGTCTAGGGAAGATACAGACTTGCTTTTCTCAGTTACTTTTAGACTTCATTCTATGAAAAATGCTTAGGAAGTAACCCTAACAGGTGTAGTCTGAAAATCTGGAAAAGGTAGTAAGTTATTGCAAGTCATTCTTCCACAGACAGGCACAGACTCTCGACTGTGCTAAATGTCAGTCTGTCTTTAGCCTTATTTTTCCATTTTTTAAAATGTTTTCCCCGGTGTTCTATGCAGTGCAGTCATTCATCATGCAGCCATTCACCCTGTCTGCTCTTTGAAACGATGGTCACAGCTTGCCCACTTGTTATGCTTTTATTTGCATTGGAGAGTTTGCTATGCTTTTTCCATATGTTCCCGTGAGAATTTTCTGAGTTCTTTTTCTTGGTGTTACCTTGATACAGAGATTGAAGAAAATGAAGAGATTAAAGGAAATGAGGAATGTCATGGAGGGAAACAGTTCTGTAGTTCTTTAAATAAGGTTATGCACTTACTTGAGATCTTCAAATTATTGTACCTATTGAGTCAATACAGAATTATGCTTTTAATGGAACTTTGAAAAAGGTAATTTATAGTTAATCTTGTAAGCAAATGTTTCTGTTGCTTATCACATAATCACAGAACAGATGAGGTTGGAAGGAACCACAGCAGGTCATCTGGTCCTTATCAGGAATAGTTAGCTAAAGGAATTACTAACACCTTTTACAGAAGAACAGTGTTAACTGTTTTAATGACTCATTCTTGCAAAACTTTGAGGTGGAAGTCTCAATAACTCTGTGTGTTTCCCTTCTTCCCTTAAATGTTATTTTTCATTTAATGACTTACAGTTCAGCTCTGCCTTGGAGATTTTTTTCCTAGGTACTTGTTCTGGAAGTGCAGGCATTGAAGCAGCTCAGATTTGTGCAGTGAAGGGCAAGGAAACAATCTACTCTTGCAGGAGGCAGGGGTATTCTTTGAAGCAGGATGAGTGCTTTTTTTTTTATTTCAGAAAGGTAAAAAAGCTCAAAATTCCTAAGCACACAGGGTATCCATATTAAGTATTTGAAGTCATGATTTCTCTCTGCCATCAGCTTCTTCTGAAGCTAGTTGTAATGCACTGCAAGGACTCTGTCTTCAAAGCAGGGAGTGGAGATTTCAATTTCCTTTGGTTTTTCTCCTTCTTTTGCCTTAATTGTTTGACAGTGTCACTGGAGGAATTGCTTTGAAGGGTAGGAACCCTCACGATGTGGTTGAATATGTATTCATCAGCTCAGTTGTAGTGTTGAAACTCCAAAACCTCATTAAAGAATCTTTTTTTCTTCCCACTATGCAGTTGATTTCTGCTTACACAGTATGACTGGTGTACAGAGGAAGAAACTTCCTCTGATCATCTCTGTACTGTGAAGGAGGGAGGAGATTGTGAACGAGTGACCTTGTGTGGCTGAGCCACCACAGCAGGTTGCTGGGTGATAAATTTTTGTGGAAGGTTGTGGAAGTAAGCTGGTGACACAATGCAAGAGTAGCACAAACTGACACTACTTGTCATTGCTTGAGATCCACAAGGAGAAAGGAGGCTAGGAAGAGGGGGAAAGAAAGAGTAGGGAAGATGAGGGAAAGAAACATGTTAAGAAATAAGAGGCTGGCAGATGGTATTTACTGTATTTAAATACAAAGGTGTGCAGTACCTGCGTTGTTTTTCTGCAGCAGCTGCCTGAGCACAGTGACAAATGGCGTGTGAGGTGAGGGATAGGGACCTATTTCTGCAATATTTATTCAAACAAAAAGCCTGCTTATGTGGAGCCTGAAAAATCAAAGCACATCTAGAAATATTTTTGCCTGTGCTTTTTTGGAATGTATTTGAAACTGAATATATAAAACTGAAGAGCTCTATGCATGTGGCACACCTGTATAGTGAGATTCATGATATGTTATCAGTTTTGTTCAAATTCCTTAGTAAAAGACAAAATAAATAAAAAATTCACACTTGAAGTGGGATGACTTTTCTCAGGTAAAGTTGGCTTTTTTTGTCAAGAGAGCCTTACCATCATCATCTCTGCCTTTTTGGTTTTTTTCCCAGGGAACAGATTTAATGGCAGGAGGTGTTAAAAAGAGGGAAAGTCATTTGACTGTCATTTTTTCTCTTAGTTAGATTCCTAGTTAAGCAAAAGATCTAATCCTGTCACTAATTTCCTTTCTTTTCTGTGATTGTGTTCTGCCGTAGGATATGACTGTAGATTCCACAAAAGTTCACAAATTACAGTGTGGGATGGTTTTTTTCCCCCCAGCTATTATTCAATTTTGCTGTGTTTTGGGGAGTGGAAGGCTTTTATTTCCAGTATAAATCTAATAGAAAGCTAGGACCTTAGAAAGGTATAATACTGTGTTTCACAAGAGAGCTCTTTGCAGGGGAAGTCTTCAAGGTATATGCTTCTGTATCTTCACAGATGCCTCGCTGAGATGTGAACGTATTTGGTTTTCACTGAAAAATTAGTTTGCAAATCTGCCATTCCCTGCTTAACATATGGCAGTTTAGGTCTCCCTCCACGTCTCAGGCTATTGTTTTGATGCATAATAGCATGCTTTGAGTAGTAATGTACTCCTGCTGCAGTAGTAGTCACATTCCCTGGTTAGAAGTAAGCAGGCAGACTGACAAGTCAGTCATTTATCTGTATCATAAACACACTTTTATCATAGTAAGGTAATGTTATCTGCATAGAGATTGTCTATTAGCCTGCCTGTAGCACTGTTAGATAGAATTCATTCACATCACTAATGCCTGTTCTCCAGTGTACGGCGCAATGTCATCCAAGAGCTTCAGGCAGTTAATTTTACTCATGATGACTGGAAATGTAGACCTGTTCCTGGCTGGTTTCTGTTTCCTGTCACTAGATGTGACCAGTAGGGGACCAAAATGGAAAGGAATTCAAATGTGTTTCAAAGACTGGCCTGGTTTTGATCTTTCCTGAGGTAAATGAGCAATTTTGGTGCCTTCAGGCTTGTCTTAAGCCAGGAGAGCATCTTGCATGTCTCATCCTTCCAGCAGAGGCATTCATGTGGCATCAAGGAGATATGTTTCACTTAACAAAGAATAACCCCTTGCATCAGACCTTTGCTTTGGTTCAGAACTTTCCTGACAGCTTTGACAGGATGCAAATGTGTCCCTCAACTCCTTTTCAGTCTCAGACAGACAGCTTTCATTTAGTCCCACGGTACCCCCAGCTCAAGAAATGGGTTGCTTTAGGAGAGCCATTGCTTTTAAATTTTCTTTTTCCATCTCCATGGAGATAGGGCTCTCTGAGCTTCTTGGCTTTACTGACTCACCTCAACTTCCTGTGCCCCAGACCAGAGTGATTTTGCTAAATAAAGGTTTGATTCACAAGTCTTGTGGTCAGACTTCAAGTTCCAAGCAAAACAAATACGAAGCGTACAGTACAAGCCTGTGCTTGATAATGGGACAAGCAAATAGGAAATAAAAGGCCTATGATAGTCACTAGGATACTGCTGAGAAATCACTTTCCAGCTTGTAAAGATAGCTGTGTTTTAAACAGCCCTCTTACGTGTTCTTCATTACAGCACTTTGCCACATGCCATTGAGGTGACTGATGTTTTCAGTGTGTTACTGATTTGTGGTTTTACAGATACTGTGTCCATTCACATATTTCTCATTCTTTGTTTCAGAGATGGTGATGTTGCTGGAATGGTGGTCAGGCACCGATTGCACCCTTTACACTGACCCAGAGAGTTACCACAAGTACGGGAAGGAGAATGCCATCGTAATCCTTAATCACAACTTTGAAATTGATTTTCTCTGTGGCTGGAACTTCTGTGAGAGATTTGGGGTCTTGGGGGTGAGTTACTTAGTATTTAAGATAAATCTCCTTGGATGTGAAAAAAACGCCAAAATTAGTTAATTGTGTTTTTGAATTAACAGATCCATGCTCGAATTTCACTCGGCAGCTGTCCAAAATTAGAGGTGAACCTAAGGCAGTGCAGTGCAAGTATGTGGAGACAGGATGGCTCGGGAAACCACAGATATTTTAAAAGCATTGCAATTAAAGCTGATGAAGGAGATATTTTCTTCACCTGTGGAGATCATTACAGTGATTTCTCTCTGTGTGTTTACTAAGTAACTATTGCAGTTCATTGTGCTGAATAAAGATGATCCCATGATTCTTTCCCAGTTAAATTACAGAATTCGTTTGCTTTTTCCAGTGTAGTCTTACAAATCCACAGCTAGAGTTTGAATGATGTGGCCTGCCTCTCTCAGAATGAAAGAGCAGCCATCTTAAGTGAAAGCAGTGACCAGCTAAAAGCAGTAAGAGATGGGGGAGGGATGAGTTATTTGTGGTTGAATACACTGCTACATTAAGCTAGGAGTTCATGTGCATTTGTTTTCAGGGTTGCTTTTTTGTTTCCCCTGTCAGATCATGGGGGTAATTCAAGCCTCCATCTAAATCAGCCTGACTTCATTCTGTGGTGGTGACGATATTCTCTGTCTATAAAGGATTTAGATAAGGGTTCCTCCCTCATAAGAAAGAAGGCCAATGACTCATTTTGGCAGGGTTCTGCAGCATCCTACTGGCTTTGATACTGGCCACTGTCAAAAATCCTGACCTTGAATTGTGTGAACCTCTGATTTTTGTGGCCTTCCCTTTGGACTCCTTTCATTTGCTGGACACTTAGGCACCACTCCTGTCACTGTCAAATTACAATAATGGCAGTCTGTTTAACAAAAACATAAAAAAGGGACCTTAAAAGTGGAGGAAGGTGAACATAAGCATTACAGGCTCTTTGTGTAACCGAAATGGCTATTGGCTTCTGAATAACACTTCTGCCATTTTGTCTAGGACTTGAGCACAGAGCTCAAGAGGAGGCATGCATGGAACAGTAGGAGATGTAGGGAAACCTGCTCCTAGCAGGCAAATGTAAGTGCAAAAAACAGTGGTGCTGTAGTACAGTCTGTCTAATTTTGTAAGCCAAATGGCCTCAGTTCTCTAAATAAAACTGTGTTTTCAAGGGTCAGGTGCTTCTTCAGAAAACACCAATGTAGAAAATGGAAGGACTATTTCTGTACAAAGTAATAGGGGCCCTCATGGTCAAAAAATACCTTGTTTTACATTGTTGCTGTGTGCTTGGATGGAATCTCACTAGGTGCAATTTTTTTTAATAGTTTTCCAAGTTAATAAGGGTGCTGTTTTAGTTTTTTACATTGTTACCTACACATAAGGAAACCACAATGTAGAAACAAAGTGTTGAAATTGCCATGCTGCATCAACTGAATTTTTATTTTTCCTTTCTTTGGCTGCTTGCATTTATTACTCAGTTTGCATTTATGCTAATCTTAGGATTATTTTAGAAACTGATGTATGCTAGTTGTAGTTTTGCTTTCTTATTTTTTAACAACAAAACAAAAAACCTAAACAATCAACACCAAAACCAACACAGAACTGTTTCAGTTGTGAGTAATGTACTGTGGTTTTACTTCGCAGAAACTCTTCCCAGAAAAAATCGTTTCCACGTGCTCTCATTTGCATAGACATCTTTATTTAACAAAGCAGTGCATTTCCCTCTTGGGGCAACCAGCCCAAGTTCTTCTTAAGCCATGTTAAAAAGAACATAAAGAATGGAAAATGCCAAACAGTGATTTTCCTGATTGGATTGCCTGTATTGCTGTACTGGTACTTGTGTTGGGCCAGTGCAAGGGTAGGTGACTGTGCAGTGGAGAGTGTAGGTTGGTTTGACTTGTGCTGCCTTACATGAGCTTCCACTGTGCAAAGTTTCAAGGCATGGTGTGGCAGCACAGTTAGGAACACAAGAACCATTAGGGCTGACATTTAGGAACAGAGTTACAGGAAAGAGGCAAGTGTACAGAGGTCTTTCTAAGGTGTCGCAGCCTCCAGTGTTTTGTAGCTCAGGGACTTTGTAAGCCAATGGGTGTTTATATTTAATGATGTTTAATTGTATACTCCATGAAGTTTCTGTGCAAACTTTGGGTATCAGCCAACGCCTTACTCAGCTGATCTCATGTCCGCTGCTGCTGCTGAAATCTTGCACATGCAGTCTCCTGTGTCTGTCGTGATGCTTGTCTGCCCTGTTTGGTGATGTTTTAGATACTGTTTCTGTATCTTTTCTGCCTTCACTAATCCAGTGAAGAGAGGAGACATGACCGGGGAGGGGGAAGAGGGAGAAGGTGAAGACAGAGCCAAAGGAGTTGGAACTGACTGTGCTTGGCTGCAGAAGGCAGAATGGCTTTGTTGTGACATCTGGCTGTGCCCTGCAACTCTGGCAGACAACAGTAATGCTCTTAAGAGTGTCACAGGCATGTGTTCAAACTCTTAGTATTTTACAGCTTGAACATTTCTTTATTGAAGCCCTTAAATGTTGTAAGTTTTTGCTTGGTTGTCGTGTTTTAACCATCCAGGCAGCTAAACACCACACAGCTACTTGCTTACTCCCTGCCCCTATGGGATGGGGGGAAGGGGGGCAATTTGGAGTTGAGGTAGAGTTTAATAGAAAGGAAAAGGAAGGGACAAAAATAATGATAATGATGATGGTGATAAAAGAATCAGAGTGTATAAAACAAATGATCCACAGTGGAGTTGTTTGCCACAGTCCAGTTCCTTAGCAGCAGTCCCCAGCCATCTTTCCCCCTAGTTTATATACTGAGCAAATGTACATCAAATGGTATGGAATATCCCTTTGGCTAGTTTGAGTCAGCTGTCCTGCTGTGTCTCTTCCCAGCTCTTTGTGTCTGCCAGTCTACTCGCTGGCAGGGTGGTGAGAAGCCAGAGTCCTTGATGTAGTGTAAACACTGCTTAGCAACAACTAAAACATCCTTGTGTTATCAACATTATTCTCCTCCTAAACCCAAAACAGAGCTACTGGGAAGAAAATTAGCCCTATTCCAGCTGAAATCCAGACATTGTTTTTTGTTTACTTGAAAACAATGTTAAATATCCTTAAACTTGTCTTGCCCCTTTGGTTAACCCCCCCCCCCAAAAGTCTTTCCCTTTTGAAAACTGCCCTTCCTAGTCTTAGTTGAACCATTCAATCTGTGCATTTGTCTGTTCCTTCTCTTGTCTCTCTTCTCCTGGGCTGGCTTTCTCCTTATAGCCAAATTGCCATAATCCCTACAAGTTTATAAAGCTCTATCAGTGTGGCTTTGATTTATCACTGTGGTTTAGAGTTTGGGGTTTTTGTGCTGGTTTTGGGAGATAGAGTGGGAGTGGCATTAGTCTCTTGCCTGTTTTTAGGTTTGGGAACCTGAGTATTCTTGCAAGGACTCAGATCTTGCACGTGTATGGCATGAGGTTCTCTGCTCTCTGCTGTGTCCTTCCCTTTCCCTGTCTGTGAAATTCCAGTCCTAGGATTTACCTTATTAATGGGAACAGCCTAGCCACTGTGTCCCCATTCAAATGCATTAGTAGCCCTTAGTTTTGTCAAGATGTGTTGCTAAAAATCCTCTTGAAAAGAGACCCTCTGGACACCAGAACTGAAAATCAGGACATGGGCAAGTTCTGAGGGAGCTGTTATTCAAGATTCTTACCAAAGCACTTTAATATGCTCCCTGCCTGGATTCACTGCTTTGCTTTTAGGTCTGACAAAGCAGCAAAAAATTAGCCTTTTTAGTAATTTTAACAGCCATTTGTCTGAGATGAATATTGGCAAAAATTTCCTGTGCTTTAAAGCTAAACCTGCTGGTTTTAACCTTTACTACCTGTTCCATATGTCATGAAACTTAATTTTATTTGAGAATTGCTTATGTTGAAGCTTGCTGTTTGAAAAGCTGAGTATGGCCTTAAATGTAGGTGTGAGAAGATACTTTTTTATATTGTTGTACGAGACTAATAGGTGTGTGAGCACAACAGGTTGTTTGTGCCTTTTAATATATTAACAGATTTTTAAACTAGATTTGAAGTGGTAAAGGGACAAAATCAGGCTTGCTAGAGATAAGTCTGTGTTACCTTTCCAACATGGAGAAGTTTTATTCAATATGAAGCATGAGGAATTAGGAGCATAACTAAATTTCTGGAATGATGGCTTTGAGTGACTAAAGAAACATACCTTGCATCATGATGTCCCAGAGAATAAAACAGGAAGGAGTGGTATATTTCAAAAGTAGAGCAGTTGGAGTCATTGAAAGTATGTCAGTGCTGAAGGCAGCCTGCAGAGCAAATGACTTACGAGGCGCATTGCTGTTGCTAATGGTTTGCACTACAAAGAACTTAAAACTCAGCAACATGTTTTGTTGGACACTTTCAGCTTGCACGTTGATTTCATGCTGTTTGTTGTGTTCTTTAAACAAGAACTGAGGCTGGACATGTAGAATCAAGATTTTCTTTCTTTGACAGCATAGTTGGGCAAATGCACTAAAGCAAGTTTGTAAAAATATATTTTTAAGGTGATGTTGGTGCAGTCATTCACGAAAGGAGAACTTAATGGGTATTTCGTTTGAACAAATTTGGCCAAAATAAATTAACCTGGATTAAAATGTTAGTATTGTAGATCAGTTGTACCTGTCCAGTGGTAATTTCATTAAACATCTGTTGAAATTACACAGTTCTGAGCGCTGAAAATGTTTGACTTCCTTCAAGAACGCAGCTTATGTGGAATAAATCAGCACTTTCTAATGATTATTTTTCCGTTGAACAAGCTGAATTTGAAGATTAGAGGCAACTGTCACATGTTCACCAAAGCACTTTAGTAAAGGAAAAGTTAGTGGCTGAAGTCAACTAGAGTTGCATTTTTCCCCCCAGGTATTTTCACAGGAGCTGTGCATGGGTAGATGACTGGAACAGAACAGCTCTAGTTATAGCTCTAGTTATTGTAAGAGGGATCACAGAATCACAGAACATGCAGAGTTGGAAGGGACCCACAAGGATCATCGAGTCCAGCTCCTGATGGTTCACAGCACCATCCCCAGGAATCGCACCAGGTGCCCAAGAGTCCAAATGCTTCTTGGGCTCTGTCAGGCTGGTGCTGTGACCACTGCCCTGGGGAGCCTGTTCAGAGCCCAACCACCCTCTGGGGAAAGAACCTTTTGCTAATATCCAACCCAAACCTCTCCTGACACAGCTTCAGGCCATTCCCTCAGGTCACTCAGGACCACAGAGCAGAGATCAGTGCCTGCCCCTCCTCTTCCCCTCATGAGGAAGGTGTAACTGCAATGGGGTCTCCCCTCAGTCTCCTCCAGGCTGAACAGACCAAGTGAGCTCAGCTGCTCCCCATACGGCTTCCCCTCAAGGTCCTTCACCATCCTTGTTGCTGTCCTTTGGACACTCTCTAACAGTTTAATGTCTTTTTCACATTGTGCCACCCAAAACTGCCCCCAGCACTTGAGGTGAGGCCACTCCAGAGCAGAGCAGGACAGTCCCCTCCCTTGCCTGGCTGACAACGCTGTGCCTGATGCCCCCCAGGATGGGGTTTTCCCTCCTGGCTGCCAGGGCACTGCTCATTCAAGTTCAACTTGGCATTGACTAGGACCCCAAGGTCCCTTCCTGCAGCACTGCTTTCCAGCTTCCCATTCCCCAGTCTGTATGGCAGCTTCTGAGGGGAGGCCTGATGTATCCCTCCCTCAAAACAACAGCCTTGCCAGCATAATGCACTGAGGAGTTTCCTTTGTCTAATTAGTTCTGTCATTAGCCTTCCTTCTACTCCTGGAACAGATGCATGCATAAAATAGTGTGAGGTGATTTAGTTTATTTTTATGTGCATCTAAGGAGTCATACTCACACGTGTCTAAAAGAGCGCTTTTAAATTTTAAGAATGCATCAGCACAGTAAAAGAATAAGAACACGCCCCAGGGAGGAGTTCAGACGTCTGTTGTGCTTTTGTGGTTGTACCTGTGCTAAAGAACACCTTATCTCACAGTATCATTTCTTGGTTTCACTGAGCTGGGTGCAGCTTCTCTCCTGCCTCTTGTGTAACTCATGCTCTTCTTAAAATATGTAAAGTATTAGAAAATAGGTATGGTGAAATAGTCATTTTAGCTAGCTTTTTGGACCATAATTTCTGCACTTTAAAGTCTGCAGGAGGACTTTTCATTGTGTCTTCTGTCACTGTGTTCTGGAGGCCTTGTGCATTCTATGCAGAGTACACTTCGATTAGTTTATGGTAGTTCTTCTGACACTGAACACTTACTGTAAATAAACTTTAAGAACATGTTGAGGTTTCTTCTCTTGGGGGGGTGGGGGTGGTGGGGATAGGGCTGCTGTTGGCCTCCTTGTGCAGGAGTGTGGTAAAAGGGGAGCCTGTTTCTCTGTGCCCAGTCTGGGGAGCTGGAAGAGGAGGCTGGGTTAAGTGTTGCTGCTGTCACGTAATGGGGACTAACATACAATATGGCTTAAAACTGAAATTACTGCAGCTGCTTCTCAGGGGAGCAGTGGGTTTGGAGTCCTGATCTGGGCCTGTCACTGCAATTATGAAAATCTCAAATGCTCAAGAGGGAGCACTATTATTACAAAGCATTAAATCATTTGATAGAGATGGTTCCTGCATTCTTAGAAATGGAACTCTCTGCCATCCTCTGTCCTGCTTCTCTGTAACAGTTGCTGGTGAAGCTGTGTGATGTGCACTTGCCTTCCAGTCTTACGAGCTTTTAGATAGCTTAATTATTTAAGGTATTTTCCTTCTCAAAGGAGAACAGATGAAAAAAATGAGCTGAGATAAAGAATTAGGTCAGGTCTCTTCCTGTAGCAGCCAAATGAACAAGAGTGACTAAAAAAATATAATATTTTCTGTTGATGGTAACTTCTACCAATAAGTAATTTCTAGTCAAATGGCATGTCCTGGAATCTATCTGCAGAGCTTTTTGATGGGCTAGCTTTTAATAATATCATGGTCAGAAACTGGACTGTAATTACTCCCATCTTTATTCTAAGGAAATGTCACTTTTTTAGGAAATGCTGAATTTCTTTATGAACACAACACACGCATGTGCCATTTTATTGGTTAAATAACCAAGTGAAATGTAAGGCAGCTCACCAAGGTAGGCTGGCTTGGAAGACAGGAGAGGAGCACATGGAATCAGTTCTCCTGCCCTAGGGGATGTTAGTCTGAGATGATCACAGAGTTAAATTCTGGAGTAGGATTAACTTACAGAACATGTTGAATGCTTGATAAATCACAGACTTTCTGTGAAGTGTCTGGACCTGTCACTTCAGTGTCTGTCACACCTGTGAGACAGGAAGAGTGCTTTTTATGTTTTTTCCTACTCCAGAAGCATGCTTTGAAGAGAAATTCACTACTCTTAAGTATTGCTGCCCTTTCATAAACAAAACTGAACACAAATTAAGTATTCTTATTGCTGCTGTTGTTTCTAGTGTTTAAGGTTTCTTCTACTGGTAAACCACGTGTGCATAGCATCAGTATCTTTGTATCTTCTGCTGCAGTGGCTCTGTGACTCTGCTTTTCTCTCTCTCTCTTTCTCTCTCTCTCTCTTTTTTTTTTTTTTCTCCCATGCTGAGATGCCTCAGCTTTGGGGAGAAGTACAGTTTCAAGGTATCCTAAAGGAACTTGAGCTGCCACTGCCAGGATCTGATTGAATTAAGAATTTTGATTGGTACGGCTCAGGTCATTTACATGGATTCCTCCATGTTTGAAGGAATTTGGCTTCACTTTTGGGTTTCAGTGTTTGGGTAAGATAGAGCAACACACACTCATGTATATTTAATTCTAGAAGTCTTCCATGCAGATACATGAGGTTAGTTTTGACTGTTCTGTCATGTGAGAGAAACTTATTTTTCTTTGTTTTGCTTTTACACTGGTGTTAAAACTGGGTCTGGTCAATATGGATCAATATGTTTGTGTCTAACTATGCAAGTCTCATACCCACAGTGCACTCTTAAGCGCTTTAACTCTGTTGGACTTGCTTTGATTCTGTCTTGCAGAGTTCCAAAGTGCTTGCAAAGAAGGAGCTCTCCTACATGCCTATCATTGGCTGGATGTGGTATTTCCTAGAGATAGTCTTCTGCAAGCGCAAGTGGGAGGAAGATCGGAAGACAGTCGTACAGAAGTTGCTCAATCTCCGGGACTACCCTGAAAACTTCTGGGTGAGTGATGCTTAACAAATGGAGTGTGAGGTGCTGTAGTGCTCAGCAGGAATGAGAGGCACAGGCAGTATGTGATGCTTACTGGGTTGTTCCTGAGACTTTTGGTTCACTAGCTTTCTTGGGAGTTTTAGGAGAATACTCTCAACTGAATTCTCTCTGGAGTTTCCCATATTCTGTGTTGTCTGTTTCCTTTTCTGTAGTATGGAACCCTACAAATATGACTGCAAGAATACCTGCACTGTGATCCACACAGTAAATTCTGTGGTTCTCTAATTACAGGCACTGGGTAGGGATAGATGCAGGGGTTCATGGCTGTGTAACAGATGCATGTGACAGCGTTGTATTGCAGCACATCAGCTATATTTGTTACCTAAGCTCCCCTCTCACCTTAGATTGCAGTGTTGATATACTAGTGTTTTCTCCTTCCCTCTGATTCTGCCATTCCTGTGAAGGTGTTTGGTCAAACATGGCCCAATAGAAGTGGAAGCCACCTGGTCAGAGAAGTGGCCTGATGGAGCCATTGGCTGTGTTCCAGGGAGAGGATTGGTTTCACTTTTCAGTAACAAGAAAGTCTTAACTTTTCGCATCACCATAATTTTTTTAGTATTCACCATGCCTGGCTTTTCCTTATCTGAGAATGAAAAGCCTTTGATTTTTTTCTCTTCTCAGAAATCATAAAAATTGCAGTTCTTCTGAGCTAGTGATGGCAAGAGTGTGATTAAGTTAAAGAAATGGAATCTTAAGCAGCATCCCCGGGGCCTACAGGAACTGTTGCTATTTCCTTGTGAAGATGTATATGCTGTATTTCTCATGCTCTGAAAGACATTTCTTTTGTTAATTGTCATTGATTTAAATGAGTGCTAAGCAATCAAAACTAATCTCTGTGCTTCGATGTTTAGGTGACTTCCAGGCAGGAGGCTGTTTAGCCAAGAGGTGATTCTGGGATTTTAGTTTCCATTTCTCTCCAGAGATTTGCCTGTGCTCTGTGACTTTTCTGTACACGTAGGCAGCTCAACTCTAATCAATGAGCACAAGCCACCACCATCCTGTAGATACTCCTGTAGAGGGATTATTAAAAAGGAGCTATACCTACGTAAGAGAGATAATTGTTGATGTACACCTGGGGTTATTGCAGTGTGAAGCTTTAATTTGCTTTTGTATGATGACATAATGTCAAAAGGCACAACAATAGCACCTTGGAAGGTAGGCAAGGCAAAGCATCCTAAGTAAACTAGAGAGATTTTCTCATCAGTTTCTCTGTGTCTCATCAATCTGAATAACATTATGCTTGCAATACACAAGTAAAAGCACTCTTGGATGAGCTAGAACTGAAGCTGGTTGCTTGGCTAATTTCTTCAATATCTGTCTTTTTTGGCTACATTTTTGCTGTGGGTTATGAGGACTTTGTGTGATTTGGCAGCGCTCTCTGATATGTTAGTTTGCATTCATGCTTGGCAGAAAGCAGATGAGCAAGTGGTAAATCTCCAAAGATCTGTGTGCTCCCCCCTGCCTGCCAGTGGCCAGACTGTAATTGTTCGTGTCTGAGCACTTCCACTGTATAGTTCATAAGGGCATGAGCCTTTCAGATGTGCTGCCTTACATCTCTTACCAGCTGCCTCATTGGCATCAAAGTTACTGTCTGAAAGGATCTCAAGTGCCATAGGGAAAGCAAGCAGGTTGGAATGAGGGCAAACAAGCTGGGCACTGAAGCATTTCCTAGAAATGTGTTTGGTTTAGACACTTAGCAAGTTTTAGATGCCATGATATTTGAGCACTTCACTATCAGAGAGAGATTTGCAACAGGAGTATGTTTTGAGTGTTTTCTAACAGCTCTTTAGAGATGGAGTGACTCAGAGAAACCAAGTCATTCTAATGGCAAGTAGCAGAGCAAGTGTTAAAGCCTAAAGGCTGAGGTTCAAACCGGATGGGAAGTTGGAGGAGTGTTTGGATTTGGGGCTTTGGGTTGGTTTGTTTGTTTGTTTGGGGTTTTTTTCTTTGTTTGTTTTGTTGGGGGGTGGGGTGTTGTTTGGTTTGGTTTTTGGTGGGTTATTTTTGTTGTTTGGTTGGGATTTGTTACCTCAGTCAAATGAATTACATTAATGTGTATGTGGCTACACCTGTCCCAGCTAGCAGTGTTAATTTGGGTTGTGCTGGTGGGAATTTGAGAGAACTCTGCTCAGTCAGCGGAAGACCTGAGCTTCTAACTGTAGTTCTGTCTTGGTTTTAGTTCCTGATTCATTGTGAGGGCACAAGGTTCACAGAGCAGAAGCACCAGATCAGCATGCAGGTAGCTGAAGCCAAAGGTCTGCCCAAGCTCAAGTACCACCTCCTGCCACGAACGAAAGGATTTGCTGTCACCGTGCAGTGTTTGAGAAATGTAGGTAAGGAAAGTCACAGGGGACAATGCTAAATGGTTATTTCCTCTAACTGCTGACAGTTTGCCATGCTTTTCTTTTCCCTGTAGCGTGTGTCCTAGCAGGAGAATCCTGGGCTGCTTTCAGACTGTTTTTTCACTAGCCTCTGGTTTTATTAACAAAGTCCTGAATCAGTTTGTGGGGTTGGTTTTGGTTGGGGTTTTTTTGTTTTGTTTTTTTTGTGGGGGGTGTTTTGGTTGGGGTTTTTGGGTTTTAATTTATTATTGTTACGTTTTATTAACTGTGACTCTGTGTTGGGGAAATCTCAGTTGCATCTTTTGTACCAGTTGGTACATATTTTGTCGCATATTTTGTACCTAATGCCAAAGAATAGTATTTCTTAGTATTTGCTAAGCAATTCCATTCTAAATGAAGCAAATGCATCAGTAGAGAGTCTGAGGCAGTGTGTCTTTAAATAATTTCTTGTGGTAAAGGACTACCTCAATGCAATTTTGAAATCAAAAAACATTCTACTTTAAATTTCTGTATAGATTTGCTCTTTAGAGTTTCTTAATGGAGCTGAGGAAGGGGAGTAGACCTTGACTGAAATTTATAAACAGTTTCTACATTACAGAACATGAGTAAGTTTTTCTTCGTTAATATTGTTTTGAGCTCCCCATTTATTTCTGGTTACTTGCATTTGCCAACTTTAAAGTGACATCAGTAAGAATATTGCACGTGTTGCCTTTGAAATGATATTCTTTGACTAATACTATCTATCAAATTCTTTGACTAATACTATCTATCAGTCTTCTACTGTGTACTTCATGGACAAAGGAAAGAGAGTGCTAAGTAGCTGTAGTGTTACAGGGTCTTTGGGGTCTGGTAGATTTGTATGTTAGATGGCTGATGTGTAAGAAAGAAAAAAGTGGTTTCTGGTTTAGAAGAAAATGTTCCAGCTTGACTGAAGTTAACGTCAAAACTTCTTTTGTCTTTCAAGACATGTTTTCATGTGGCATATCTGGGATAGCTGCTGTAAGAAAAGCTCCCCAGTCAGCTGGCTTGCTGTCTCTTGTATTTCTTCTAAATATCCTCTGGCAAGCCAGGTAGATCATACCACTGTTGCAGCTTCCCAGGCACCCACAACTTCCCACCCCCAAGACAGATAGCATAGCTGGATCCATTCTGATCCATGAAGAAGAGGTAAGTTATGTGAAGCATCCAGCAACCCCCTTAAGAGCATGATTCAGCCTTGCCCTTTGAATAAGGGTGACTGTTCTGCTGAGGGCAGAGGGTGGTAAACTTGAGGCAAAGAAGAAGGGATGAGTCAAAACTCTGTGGCCTCTAATGCTCTGAGCTGGGAATCAGGAACAGGTTATTTTGGTGGTGATTTTGTTCTTTTCACTGCTCTGTGTAATGCAAGCAAAATACGATGTGATTGTGGACAGGCAACTGACTCGTGGGAAACCATTCCAAAAGGAAACAACTTTAGGAAACCCAAGTGACATTTATAAAAAGTTTTGGACACTCATGCAGCACACTACCATAACACTTACTAGTACCCCAAATATTTGCAATAGCTTCAGAAAAAGAAGACTGAGGTTGCTAGATTGCTTATGTATTTAGGGGAGTATACATCACTGCCTCAATGCAGAAGCTGTAACGTGCAAGGTCGAGCAGTGTAAGGCCAGTAGGAAGGCAGTAATTCCCTGTGAGGGTTTGAGGAGAGGCAGAGTCATAACTAACTTCTCATGCAGTTTCAGCAAAAACTGTTGAGCTTACAAATCCAAGCAACAAACCTCTGGGAGTTTGGTGACCCCAGACTGGTGCTGCAGGTTCTTCTAGGTTTGTTGCTTTACTTGCCTTGTTACTTTTTGTAATGAGAGGGAGATAGAAGGGTTACTGCTTGGGTTACTGTATGTTTCTCTCCTGTAGAGACAAGGGGTTCATGTAAAGAGCATCTGAAAACAACATCTTATTTTTTAGAACTCCTTGTAACATTATTATGTACAGATATTAAGTAAGTTCATGCATGTCTTTTGAATGGAGAATGTGATGGCAGTCTCTTTTGACACTCCATGATTTGGAAATATAAGTTCTGTCTAGAAATTAGGTCATATCCCTGTGCATCTCTAAAAGTGACAGACTGGTGCTGAGCTGCCTGAGCCTATTTTGGGCTCTGCCATTTAGGCTAATGCACCTTCTGTTCTCCCACAAGGGTGATGGGCCTGGCTGGAGTGCCTTGCTAAGGGATGTAGCTGCAGCACAACATAGCAGTGGAGGCAAGTCACAGGTTTGGGACCAGATCACAGCTGGGTGTGACAGAGCTCCTGTCCCATTTTTTTCCCTCCCTTCTGACAAGGGTGTGATTCAGCTTGTCAGAAGCTGTAGTACTATAGGATGGGTAGATGCTGGTTTCTCTGGCTGTAGATGTAATTCACCCATGGCAGCAGAGATCACAGGTTGGTCCTCTTCAAAACTTCGTATCAGGTTTTAATGCTACCTGCTGCAGTCACTCTGGAAGGAGTTCTGAAGTAGTTCTGCAGTAACTGGAAATAGACATTGGTGACATCAGTCTGGCAAGCCCACCTGTTTTGAAAAACTTAGTTTCAGAAGGAGTTTATTTAATGTGCATGTATTGGAAGCTGCCTCCATACCAGTGATGTAACTGTCAGCATAAGCAGATGTATTGGGATAAAAATACCTTTCACACAAAATAATAAGTAAAGAACCTTCCTTCCTAACTAATTTCTTTCATAAGTGATAATGGAATTGTTTTTTCTTCCAAAACTTACTTTTAGAAGTTCAGATCTCCGGACATAATTTGATTCTTAAAGAAATGCTTTTAGTATTTTCTGAAC
Source organism: Promerops cafer (assembly GCA_013398275.1). Taxonomy (NCBI): domain Eukaryota; kingdom Metazoa; phylum Chordata; class Aves; order Passeriformes; family Nectariniidae; genus Promerops; species Promerops cafer. Next base: position 1,214,685 of record VZSE01014033.1, on the reverse strand, counting down.
TTGTTCTGATCTTTTCATCAGTGACCATTCCTACCAGTATGGTTTTACAGATGCAGTCCCCAGAAACTTAATTCCTAGAAGCTGTTCACTTTCTTAATAAATTGTTTGCTACCTGTCCTGTTCATGGAAGCAAATGACAATACAAATCTGTTTCTAAAACATTAATCCATTACTTACAGTAAAAGTAGATGTCTCAAATACTGCAAAAGATATATTTAACTGTTACTTTTATTGTCTGGCTGTATATCAGGCAGTTCCTTTCAGCTGCTCTTGTTCAGTAAAGACTTGTACTTAAAAATGTACTTCACGATGGATTGTAGATAAGCCCAAGTTTTGTTGTGTACCTTTTCCTCCAATTGTGCTTGCTGGGAACTGCTGTCCCAGAGGGAATGCATGAGCATAAATTCCAGGGTGGTATTCTCATGGAGTTCAGTATGACAGTGTTTGGGGGCTTTTTCCCCATGAGCTATATGTTACTCCTGGATTTTTTTTTTTTTCAAGTGGGTTTCTATTCATCGTCCAGAGCAAGTAACCAAGTTTGAGAGGATGAGTGGTTTTTGTTCAAGCTGGCCCTGTTAATGAAATGTTAAGTGAAAGGATTGCATCAAGGTGGTGGCACAGCAGCAGTACAGTGAATGTCACTGTACATTTCCATCCCTTTTCCAGTCTTCAGATCATTTTGTGCTAGTATGAGGATGCACGTAGCCATACTCATTGCCTGTAGGTTGATTTGTCAGTGAATCATCCTGGCATGGTCTACCATGGCCACAAAATAATGCGTGAAATTCAAGAGGACAGTCAAAGTAAGAAAAATCCTCTCTAGATTTGTAATCCGGAGATTTTTTTAGGTTGAAGTTAAGAAATTAAATCTTAAATTCTTAAGTACTTAGCTCTCTGTCAGAATGCTGTAGAAGGAACCAAAAGTTAATGATATGAAAAAAAGCTGGGCAGAGATTAGAAAACAAAAGAAAAAAAAAACTATTCAGTTTTTTGTCAGAAAGAAAAGGCTGTCAAATATTTGTGTTTGGTTTTTAATGAAAAAGAGATTCTGAGATATAACTCCTTTGAAAAAATATTTCACAATTGAAGCAAAACTTCTCAAATGCTGCTTATATTTGCCTGGGAGTGAGACAGTTGCAGTGTTTTCAAGATAATATGGAGTTATTTTTTTACTGTTTTAGAGTGTGAATTTTCTGGTCTCTTCAGCTTTTGGATGAGAAAGTCATGAGATGTCCAAATATAATTATGCAATTACAAAATCCATATTTAATGATAACCAGTTCCAGTGTGTCACACAGCATGATAGTGCTTCTTTGACTGTGGATTCTTTCTGACAAATTTAATTTCATGCAGCCTTTTTCTTGGACATTTTCATTGTTATTCTTTTCCTGCACTCTCAGAATGAGAAAGGTAAAATCTTTAGTTATCTTCAGTTATATCTGGGTACCAGGAGTCTGTTTACTCCTGCACATTGCTATCATTGTCTTGGATTTGGCACTGCTTTGCACCAAAAGATTTCAAAAGGTACTAGACTGAATATTAAATTACAGACCAGCTGGAAATGAGAATAGCATTTTTTTTTTCCCCCTGGAGAAAAGGAAAGCTCTGTGTAAGACTGCTAGCACATAAAGATCTTCCTGTCCATCTCCACAGAAGTTTTTTCAGAACAGAAGAACTATATTCCAATGTGTCTCAACAAAAACCCAATTCATATAAAAACTCAAATGTAGATGCCTTGTAAGAGATGGAAGAAAAAGTGTTGTGTATATCATACTTCACTTTATTGCATCCCTATTGTTGTTAGAGTAATCTCATGCTATTAAAGAATAAACTAAGAAGCCTACACTGTATAAACCAAACTGAGCTCTTGTTTTCCTTCAATTACATTGGATTAGTAAATTAGAGTAGATTAGTAAAATCCTTCTACACTAAGAAGCTTAAAAATGGAGGCAGATAATTGATTTTTAGAAAAGTAATTTCATACTTGTACAGGGAGAGTGATGTGCTTGAAGTAGATTTTGGCTTCTTTTTAGTTTTGAGTTTGGGCTAAGAACTCAACTGTAGTAGGAAAAGAATGGAGTTGTTAGTGAGGGACAGAGTCCTTTTGCAGTGACAGGGGTTTGCCTTTGTTTTCAGTATTTCCTGTCAGCACTGATGCCAGGTTGTTTTGTTCTCCACTATCAATTCAGTTTTGCAGTTACAAATGATGTGGTAAGTTTCTGGGAGCTGAATGCTGAGACCAAACCATATTTCTCTCTCATAGCTAGAGAAGTTTCAAAACCAAGAGCAAATCTGTCCTGCGTAATAGAAGTCTTTCTTAGGTGGGTCAAGAGGTCTCAGTAAGGGTTCACCACATACATTTTTATCAATTATTGCAAAACTAGAGCAGAAAGCCTAAAACACAACAGACTACACATGAAAATGCTTCTTAGTCACTTCTGTGACAAAAAACAGGAAAGTTTTTTTGCTGTCATTGCCCTTAGAGTTCATACCATGATGCACAGCTGATTCCAATGTCAGGAAAATGCATTGTTCTCTGGTAATTTTGTGACATCAGGAAAATAGTGTATCTAAGGATGTGTTCAAATAAACTTTTTTGCAACACTTCATGTGGTTTTAAACAGTGAATGCTTTTTCTGTAGAAACTGCTTGTTACTGCTCTTTTAGTTTATCTGCCATCAGCCTTTGCAAATGGTTTTACTGTTCCAGCTCAGTCCAGATCTGCACAAACAGTTTTCTCAATGCTGGAGGCTTGGCTGCAGTTTTGTTCAGCAGAACTTTAATCTTCTATTGCTCACATCTGCATGTCTTCAGAGCAGCAGCCCGCTCACACAAGATGTGGTGTGTCATTCTCTCTCTGCCTTTGCCCCAGAGCAAGAGCCTGAGTTACCAAACAATGGACATGAACCAGGGGCTGCTTCAGACCCCAGCCATTTATGGCTGCATTAAGCCCTCCTGCTGTAGGGGGTCTCTCACACACACACTTTACCTGTTCTTAGTCAAAGGGTATATATTGTTCATAAAATGTGTCTCCCTGGTTGTTTCCTCAGATTTAGGGGGTAGTTGTTGATTCACAGTGAGCTGAAAAAGGTAACATTTCTGCAACCATTTGACTCCTAGGAAGTCCTAGGTGTATTCTGTCAGAAGCTGTAACTGTGTTCCCTCTGCCCATCATTCTGCACCTGATAAGGAAGGAGGCAGTGGTGGATGGAGAGCAAACCTTTCCATTCTGCTGGTGCAGTTCCTGAAAGAGTCACTGGTTCTTTGGCTTCTGAAAGCCTGCATGTTGAATATTCCATTGTCATTTTTATCTTGGTGACAGCTCAAACTGTGGTGCTATTGCTGATGACTTACTTAAATATCCTCCTTGTCTGAGAAAGAATTGCTTATTTCCATTGTATTACTACAGTAAACACATAACCTGTTTTTCTTCTTGTAGTTTCTGCAGTCTATGATTCTACCCTTAATTTTAGAAATAATGAAAATCCAACATTGCTGGGAGTTCTAAATGGAAAGAAATATCATGCAGATTTATATGTAAGGCAAGTAATCCATATTTTAATTCTTTTTTAGCAGGAGTGTGTACTTGAAATCCCACTTGGTCAGACAAGGGAATGTTTTCAAGTGGGCAGCGGAGAGCAGATCTCTACCAACCTTGCTTCACAGAACTTCAGTTAAAGATTCATATGGGTTGGGGAGTGTTTCTGGTAAAGTTCTGTGATTATAAGTATGTGAGGAGCCTGTAAATGTCTACAGAACTTTTTGTTTGTTATTTTTTTTATTCGTTTGTGTGTCTGTTAGCTCAGCAGCAGCACTGGGGCCTCTTTTCACTCACTTGGCCAGAATACCAAACACAATCTAAGTGTTCAGGTGGAGTTGCTTTTTACCTGTTTCTGGCACTGGACTTCCAGAGATAGTTCCAGTTCCTCTGGTGGAGGTCAGGCTCAGGACTTTTCCATCTGATGGTGTCATTGTTGATGTATTTGACAGCTGCACCCTCCCTACCAAGAAGGGGGTTGTTTAATGAAAAAAAATTACCTGGTTTCGTTTTCATTAAGGTTTCTATAAATTACAAATACCCTAATGGTTTCCCATGATCTTAATGGGAAAGAACCCATTCCCAGGTGAGGTTCTACCAAGGGCACTGGTGCTACAGGCACTCAGGGCATGTGATGATGTAGGGTTGGAGCACAGGAGCCTAGAAGTGATGCTGCAAGTGATCAGGAGTTCATCATAACCCATTAAGAGCTATCGTGGACCAGTGAGCTGGTCCAGTTGCTTTATCCTGGATAGCAACATGAAGGGGAATAGGGTGACCGTTTCTTTCTACTTCTCCTTTTCTGCCCATTTGAAAAAGTATTTTTTTCAGACCTGTTTTTGTCCAAGGGTAAAAAGAAATTTTCTTTTGATTCCTCTTCCCACATGGTAGCTCAGCCTGGTGTCCTTACGTTTTGTGTATGTGGCCTGGCTGGATGGCATTCACGGAGCCCAGCCTGTGGATGTCAGCTCCAGCAGAGCAGAGGGGTTCCTCTTGCTGTGTCTCCCTTTGCACCATTCCAGCCTGCTGCAAGTCAGTCTGGCATAGCATGGAAATTGATTTTCACAACTCAGGGTAGCTGCTTGCCCATCCTGAAAAGCTGTTCCAGGCAGGGTAAACCTCATGGCTAAATATGTTTTGGCAATTAGTTGGGGACTGTCACAGATTTCTTCAAAATTTCTTCCACATTTGCTTGTTGAAGTGCTGTAGGTGTTGCACAAGTTAAAAAAAGGTGAAAAATGTAGTGAGTCTCCACTCAGATAATCTGTCTGTATAGTGCAAGTGCTGTTCATGAAAGTCAAAGTATTTAATATTCTTCAATTTCTCCTGTTTACCATTGGCAGGCGGATTCCACTAGAGGATGTCCCAGAAGATGAGCAGGAATGTTCTACCTGGCTCCACAAACTGTATCAAGAAAAGGTTGGGTTTTTTGTCAAGACAGCACTTGTGAGCCACTAGTGCTCACTTATTTAGAGTGCCAGTAGACCTTTACAGTGTGCATGTGTAGTGTCCTGGTTTGGAGGCTTGGGGTGAGTTGGTTTGTTTGGTTTTCAGGGTAAGTGCTCTGTTTCTCTACATACAAACTGATCTTGTGCTGCCAGTCATGATTGCTATTGTTTTGTACATAGAGCAACAGGAAGAAAGCTTAAACAAGCCTTTCTGGAGCAGTTTTAAGCTTGTTCTTTAGAAAGTTGTGTAAGGATACAAAAATCAAAATTGCCTTACTGCCTTCTGATTGGTAGAAAGACCCCCTTCCCCTAGAAGACACCTTCTAAATCAAGAAGTAATTTGTGGGCTAAATAAGGTGTTTCTTTAGTGTATTAGAATTTTTGTCCCTCTTTTTACCCTGCCTTTTTTCCAGGGCAGACATCCAGCATTAAAAGGACAGGCTGATAAATTGTTTTCACACTGTGGGTATAGAAGGCATGCATTTAAGATTCCTAATTTCATAGGATGGGGAGAGAATAATAATGATTGTGTTTGTAGATGCCCAGTGGTTTGGGTTTTTTTCTTTTTTTCTTCTTTGCAAATGCTTTCACAGGAATCCTTCAGTCTTTCAGAACCTGTTTCTTCTGGGCTGTTTTTATGAATATTGGAGATAGTTGTTGGGGGATGTGCTTTTTGAATGCACACAGCGCTCCCATTTCAATCAGTGGGAGTCATAGGTATGCACGGCATGAGGGCCTGGCAGCTCACTTTGCTTCAATACCTTGATCAAAGTTATGTATTCAGACTGGAATGCAGCAGTGCTTTGGATTTAGAAATTATAGAATATAGCAATGCTCTGGTTTCCTCTCACTGAAACAGCAAAATTCTGCTGTGCCATTTGTCCTGCTCTTTCCCAGCGCACCACATTAGCATTTCTGTTTCGACAGTGCCCTGGCTGTTCTCAGTTTCAAACCATGACTGTTTCTGGTATAATTCATAGTTCCTCTAAGCAGCTTGCTTACAGGAATGTGGAAAGTAAATGTGTCTTAAGACCCCACTTGTAGGTCTACTCCCTTTGCCTCTGATCCCCCTTCTCATAGTTCGTGCATGTAACACCTGGTTCAGGCACAGCCCCCGGCACTGTGCAGAAGAGCAGGGTGTTACCCACGGCCCGTGTACATGCTGGTGGTCCTCTGCTCAACATTGCAGAAGTCCACTTTTTGCTACTATGACTTCGTAGCCCTGTTTCATGTCCCTGAGAACTATTCAAGCAAGACAAGAACATAAGTGTGAATGTGGTTATTGTTTTCCTGAGTCCTTTATTACATAGTTACTCTAATTCACTCCAGGATTTTTCTGTTATTTCCTCTTTGGCAAACACTCGGTTGCTTCTAGTGCAAAGAGAGTGTATTTCTAGCCTTCATAATATTATATTGTACAATATATCATAGTATTCTTCACATGTGTTCTTCATGACAACTTCATTTGCTGGTTGGTTAAGTCTCTGGTTTCCTATTTAAGTATAGGAGTGAAGTTTTGCATCCAGGAGTGAAGTATGCTGTGTTCAGTTTTCCATTCCACTAAAACCTTTTTTGGATATGTAAATGCTTTTGATTGATTAAGGTTGGGGGGAGTTGTTTGTTTGTTTGTTTGTGTTTTGGTTTGAGGTTTCTGGTGATGATTTTATTTTTTCTCTGAAGGCAGCATGTTTCTCTTTCTCCAGCTGTTTTACTTTAGTGAAACTTACTTCATTGCAGTCATTCCTGGTTTACTGAAGCCCATGTCTTTGTAAAATCAGACTGGCAGAATATAGAGCAGGGACAACTTCTTCCAGAGTTCTGAGATGATGAAAGCCCACCTGCAGGGTAAAAATACAATTTTGTTTCACCTTTTTGCCCTGCATCTTAAAAAGATAATAGACTCTTAGGTCAGATAGCAAACAGCAGTGCCACCCAGGTGCTGTTTCCAAAAATTAATTCTGTTTCAGATCATCTTCAGAGTCAGAAAATATTTATGAAGTAATGTAAAATAATTGTTATTCAAAGGGCAGTAATGCATTGCAAGATACACACTCATCCCCTGCTTTGTCTGTTTTGCTTGCAGCACTTCACTTGGTGTTTCAAAGTAAGACTAGATGTGCACACTACTGGAAAGCAGAGACTCTATTTTAACATGCATTATGGTTCCCTGTGCTGTTGCTTATTCTCAATAAGTTTAATAATTTTGCAGTAGTTTCTCAAGACTCACAGTGTGCTGAATTATGCTGTAGTAGCATGATTTAGTGGCTGGAGAGTGCCACAGGTACTGAGGTCAAGGCCTGTGCACTCAAGATGATCAGGACTGCAGAGCTGTTGGAATGAGTAATGAAATCAGCAGTTACTGGACATGGAGGGACATGAATTTATTTATTTATTTATTTCCCCATACTGACACAAGTAGAGGAGTGAGAGTCTTTGAGAAAAGCTTATTCCATTGTTTTTTACCTCCTTGTCTGATCTCACCTGCATGTACCTCAATGAGAGATACTTCTCCCTGGGAGCCTGTCGTGTTTATGTTCTTGCTACTTACCACTTCATTTTTTGGCTTAGTCACTGCTACAAATGCAGTTGAACAGAGTCCTGCCAGATAAACAGTGGCATTGTGCTGCTGCTCTAAACCACTCTTCTCCTTCCTTTTCCAGGCTTACAGTAAGTACCATGTCCATATGCTTCTTCCTCACCAGGGGTAGATTTTGTCCTTCCACATATGGCCAGCACTGTATCACTTAGTTCCAAATTATGACAGAAGTTCATTTTGGGTTGCACATTGCCTTCTCTTTTTATTTAGTTTATTTTTTTAACTGCCATTGCTATAAAGGCTCCCTTTGACTTTAACAAGGACTGGGTTGAGGATCTTCTTGCCGGGTCAGAAGAGGTAATATGTAGTAGTCACAACTCTGCTAGTCCTTGCATGTTTGTTTTCTTTTTTTACCTCCTTATAGCCTCAGTGCCTGAAGTAGAAGTTCTGCTTGAGAATCTTAATTTTCATTAAAAAGAGAGCAAGCTTCTAATTCTTCTTGCTTGTAAAAGAAGCTTGGAAAACAGGGCCTGAAAATATATACAGAAATGTCCTAGGGAATCAGCAAAGCCTAACTGAAGAGAAGTGTATACAGAACTCCAGTGTTTTGGAACAAAGAATATATTTTTGGATACTCTTTCTTTGTGGGCTTCCTCACAAAGGGGTGGCAGCATACCTCTGCCATCAGACCTCCTGGAGGGAACGGGGAGGAGGGATCCAGTTAGCCTCTCACAAGGAGATGGATGTTCCCTGATTTCCGCTCACTGCATTATCCCTCCCCCCCCTCACTGTCTGAAGTAACTTAAATTTGGTGGGGGCAATAGAGGGAGCATGTTTCCATGTTGGAATGTGATACCTGCGTGGATGGAATTTATTACAAACTGAAAAGAAGCTGTGTAGGCAGAGGAAGGAAAGGAACCTTTTGTGAGGAAGGTGATTTTGGGAAATGGTGAGGTGTATTATCTGTTTAAAGCCTGACTTGTTGCTGGGTATCATAGGCACCCTTGCAAAAGCTTTAAAGGCAGATGAACCCGTAGATGCCTTTTGCAAGTGAATAAATGTATTTAAGGGTAGGGAATTGTAACTGAAGAGCTGTGCCCCACAGCAGTGGGAAATGTGGTGGAGCTGTTGGCCTTGACATTGATTTGCATTTTGTATTTGTTTTCCATCTGTCTCAAGCCTCTCAGTGAGGTGTGGTCAGTGATTTTGCTGCCCCTAATGCCATGCAGAGCCAACAAAGCAAACCCTGCTGCACTTGTTTCAGGCGAGCCTGTTGTGCTCCCTGACGTAGCAGGCCCTCTAATGGCAATGCCAGCAATAGTCGGGAATTCTTCACTTTCCTGGGTAATACCAGTATTTGGAAACCTAACTGTATGTAGTAAATTCAGTTTACTGATGATGAGTAGCTAGCTCTGTGCTGTAAAGCAGTCTTCACTGCACTGTGAAGAAGACTTCATACGCTGTGAGCTCTGTTGAAAATGGCTCAGTAATTGGCCACAGTGATCCCAATACAATCCAGCTCACATAAGTAAAACACAATTTTTGTAATCTCAATAGAGTGCAGTGCTTTAATTACTGCATAATCCCTTAAAAGCTGAATGTTCACTTTGACATAGATAAAGTGGTAACAGCTTGTAATTGCTCAACTTGCTATCAAGTAAGTAAAGAATTGTTTGTGTCAGTTGGAGTGTATGTAAGTGTCAAATCATAGCATAGTAGAAAACAGTCTTGTGGTTGATTAGTCTTGGCTTTCCTAGAATTTTTAGAAACTAAAAATCCTTTCTTTAAAGAAATATCATACTTCATTCTGATTAAATTAAGGGGGTTTTTTATGTCAGTCTAATGCGGACTTCATTAATTAACCAGTTTTTTGTGATAATACAGATTAATAGATAACAGATTAATAATCTTTGCTTTTGAACAAGGAGGGAGGGGTGTTTTCCCCCACCCACTTTTGATTTCTTAGGTTGATGAGATCAGTAAAGGCAGTGCTATTCACCTATGTGGGCTATAGAGGAAGGTACTGAATTCAAAGTCTCCTGTGCTTTAAAAAACATGCTACAAAACAAAAACAACTCCCTCCTCTTTGTATTATACTTAAAGTCATTTCCTCAAAGCCAGTGAGAGATTTTGTACTGTTTACACACTAAACTGCCTGTAGGAGGTTCAGCATCCAGACTTCCTACAACAAGTGTCACAGGAGCAAGGTGAACAAGACTATATCCATGGGACAAAGACAGGAGGGGGTGGTGTTCTTCAGAGTGTGGGACAAAATGGTGCCTGGTCACCTTTTCTGACAGGTTTGTGGGTGCTGTTTGAGAGCAGCAGTTGGAGAAAACAAGAGGGAACAGAGGATGCTGCTGAGTATGGAGCTCAGACACTTCCCTGGCTTACCTGCAGTGCTTGGGCAGTGGCTGTGGCTCCTGCAGGAGATTAAGCAGTGATGTCTGCATTGCTGCAGGAGTGTACAACCCATCATCCTTCCTGTTTTCCTAGGCTGCTGTGCTCTCCAGATATGGCATTTTTCAGGCTGCTGTGTGTAGGAGAAAGAAAGTATTCACACGTCAGTGTATGCCCCCCCCCCTTTTTTTTTTTTCTTGACTCTGTGTTCATTGACTTTGAAGTACAAGCTTTCCAGCCATCAGCTGGTCTTTGATCTTCCCCTGTGGTCACAAGTCTCCAGAAAGAGGAACATCAAAGCCAGGAATGGCTAGTTTTGTTGGCAGATGGGGATTTAATTGTTGCCCTCCTTTGTTCTACTAGGATGCGTTCCAGGAGGAATATTACCGCACAGGAACCTACCCAGCCGTCCCTACAATACCACCCCGTCGACCATGGACACTTTTGAACTGGCTTTTCTGGGCCTTATTGCTGCTATATCCTTTGTTCAAGCTGCTCATCAACATGATCAACAGTGGATCATCACTGACACTGGCTAGTTTTGCATTTGTCATTATAATAGGTAAGTTTTCTGATGCAAAAAGGTTTCTTACAATGTAACTGTCCAATAGGATTTACTGAGATTTGCTAAATATGAAGACGACTTGTGAATTCAGCAACCCATCTAATATGTCCACTCTAGCCTAGGACTAGGTTAAAAAGATTCTTTTCTTGTTTATTTTTTAATAGTTGTACTACTTTTTGTAAGAGCTGTATACAAAGTTTTCTGTTTCTGTAAAATTCAAACAGTGATTCTCAGTGGGTTGCCTACAAAAGGCTTTCTTTTCTTGTGTTGTGTGTTGCTGTGTTCTACTTTAAATGCTTAGAAGAGAGGCACAAGGATAATTTATTCCTTTGAGAATGCTTTTGTCTAATCATAGTCTGATGTGTCATGCACTGGTAATCCATGAATTCATGATTTAAACACAGCCTGTTGTGGCCATCTACTGTGATTTATGTAGCACAGGGCATGGACTGTCACAGCTGACTCCTACAGTTCTTGTGGCAGTTCTGAACTGCTTTGGTTTGTATTTCAACTAGTGTGATATTTAAGAGGAGGAAGGAAAACAAAACAAGGAGCTGGCCCAAAGAAAGGGAGGGAGATCTTATTTGATGTTCTTCATGGAAGCAGGAACCAGGTCAGTTTAGCAAATTGCATCATATCTGGGTGTCTGTGATTGAGTGCTGGTTTGAAGACTAAGTTCCCTTCCAGAATAAGCCATACATTTTTAAAACAAATACTTTCTGTGATTGCCCTGACCATCACAGGTATTTATGACTTCATCACCTTTCACATCTGTGTATATTACAAACAACCTTAGAAAAAGAAACAGAATTCACAGTCTTCCTGGCTCTGAGAGAACTTGGATACAGAGCTGACTTAAAAGGCCATGCCCAGAAGAGCAACACAGAGGAGATAGGAAAATGTGGAGCATTTTCTTGTCTCAGAAGTGGATCTTTGCTCTCTACCCAGGAAATTGTTCCTAGCACATAACATTTCTTTGCATTCTCAGAAGTCTGAATTTTGAGCTAGATTGATCAAGATTAACTAACTAACATCTTTTTAGCCATCTGTGAAGTTTGATGTGGTAGGCACACAATATTCTTTTTCAGAAACTGCCCACCAAAACAAATGCTGCATTAAGCTCCTGTTGATGCTTCTTATAGAGGTATTTGAAGAAGGAGCAATTTGTGTGTGTGCGTGTGTGTGCAGGCAGGAAATTTCCTTCATAATGCTTTGAGCCAGAGGAGGGAAAACAAGCAAGGATAAGGATCAGCATAACAGTTGATACATGAGGTGGGCAGGGTAGAGGAAAAAGCTCTTCATACGGCAAAATTGTTGGTGCTTGTTACCCTGGAAATGCTTTGTGTAAAATGTGTAAAAGTTCCTTGGAGTAGCAACTACAACTTAAAAGCCTCTTTTTCCACCCACCTTACTTGTTGGAAGTCACAAGCAGTGCCCCCTTCCCCTTCTCTGAGTGGTGAAGAGGATGGGAGTGTGGAGTGAGCGCTGTGGTTGGGGTGTGCTAGGAACTGGAGGCGATGGGTTTAAATCCCTGTCACTTGCAGAGAAGGGTGGATCAGCCTCCCCTGTGCTCCTGTGCAAAGTAGGTAAATGGCAGTGGGTGGGATGAGGTGTGACACCATTGCAAATGCTACTGCCTGGCAATTTGCTCAAGAGGACATTTGTTCTGCCTTTGGAAGAAATGCTGGCATAGTCTGTCTGGTGCTGGATTGTGAAACGATGGTCTAGTGATGCACTGAAGCGTAGCTATTGCAAAATGGTTTGAATTTCTCATCTTTCCTTCAGCATTTTCCTCTTAATTCAGTTTCTCCACTCAGCAGACTGGTTGGTTGGGTGCCATTTCAAAGTGCTTCGTGCCTTGTGTACCCTCCTCAGGGAGCCTCACACCATTATTCAGGGTTTCTGGAGTTTAACTTCAGGGCTGATTGCTTTACTGCTTGGCATTGTAGCATTTGTGATGGTTTTGATTTAGCCCTTTATAATTTAGCTGAGTGACACCACACCCCTCTCCCTGCACCCTAAGCCTAATACAATCTTGCCATTAGTGACCTAGGTCATGTTTTTCCTTTATCAAGAAGTGAAAGAAAGAACCTGCAAAGGAAAAAATCTGTGATGCTACCAAGAATAGAGAGCAAGAACGAGCTTCTTTTCATTTCTTTCCCCTTTTCTTGCTCCCCACTTACCTTTCTTCTGCTTCTAGCCACAAGGAAAGGTTAATAAGCAGGCTGCTCTGAGTCATCTGTTGAATGCAGTGATAATCCAAAGGATTTATTCTCAGGTTATCTGTAATACTGGAGCTACCAGAAGATTACAGCAGCAGCCTGCTGCCAGAATGAACAGCAGCATTGGGTGTGAGCTCCCAGGCTGCCAAAGCCCAGCAGAGAACACCTCGAAGGGTGAGTGATGTGCATTGCTGCCCCATACACACCCACCCCGCCTGTGGGCTGGTGCAGCTTGCAGCCCTCTGCTGGCTCTGCAGCACCTCTGTGCTCAGCAGCAGCAGCTCAGTTCTCATTCCACACCTGGTGTGACCAATCCCAAAGTGCCTGCAATTGCCTGGGATTTGACCTGCCGTGGAGGACCCGTGGTAGAGGCTGCTTCCCGATCAGACTCAGCCACCTTTTACTCATGAGCAGGAAATGAGAAAGATGATGTCACTTAGGAGCAGATAGCAGCCGCTGTGAAACTGTGGAGGGAAGAGAATCCATGGGAGTGGAAGAAAGCTCAGCCATTAGTCAAACCAAACAAAACACAGAGCTGGTTTATCCCTGTTGCTTAAAACGGGATGTGTCGCTATGTGCCAAAAGAGCAGCCGTTACCTTAGTATGTTACAGTCTGTCTCTGTTTTACCATATTCCTTTAAAACCAATGTTATTGCTAGTTGGGAATAATTGGTCTCTCTCTGTGGAAGCAGGAAAAAGACTCAGCCCAAGCTGTCACATGGACTTTCGCAGCCAACAGCTGAGTTTCTGTAGCAAGGCCATTCTCCCCTAACTGTGTCCTGTATCCTAAGGGGGATCTCTGTCATGAATGTTCTGGGTGTGGTGCAGCCATCAGTTGACAGATGAGCAGCCAGTATTTTATTCTGCAGTTTTTCCCCAGCTTTAGGCAAGGGCTCCAGAGTGACTCCTGCAGTGGCTGGGAGACGGTGGAGCACGGACACAAATGCAGCTTGGAGGTTGTGGCTCTTGGTGGCAGCTGGAACTGCCTGCCCAGCACAGCCAGTCCGTAGCAAAGCAGGGAGGACTGTGTTTGCTGTCTTTACAGTGGGAGTGGTAATTGGTACATTTAAAAATGTAAAAGGAAGATTTTTCTGTAGACTGGAGGGACTTACCAGATGACAGAATCAGCTCTTCCCATTGCACCTAGCAGACCTTTTCTCACTGTTTGTAACTGAAGCACACGGGTAGTGGTTTGGTGTTTTTCTGTGGCACTTTGACAGCTCACCTGATACTCCAGAATCAGGAGCTTTATTGCAGTCCCTAATAGCCCATTGTAGTAGATTGCTGGTTTTAAGGGTGTTTCAGTACCTGATACAGGTGCAGATAAGCACAAAATAAACCTTTTGTGATAGAGCAGAGTAACTAGGAGGTCCTTTTACCTGGTACCCTCTGCATTATTTCTAGATTGTCATTTGTCCTTTGGATAGTTTCTGCTTATTGTGCTCTCCAGTAAAACACTGACTGGCTTGTAAGTAACTGGCTGTTCAGGTGGAAAGAGCTGTAAGAAAAATGCTCCAGTCGAGCTGGAGTGGAAGGACAGTAATCCCTCAGACCCTAACTCTGAGATCTAAGAATGTATGTACAGCTCTGCTTGGTTCAGCTCAAACTCCTTCAGCCCTTAATCAATGGCATTTCATTATACAGTGAATGCTGTCCCCTCGTGCTTTGCTGTGCAGCAGTTTGGCTGTTCATACTCCCAACAGCCATCAACACTGTGCTCATACCTTACTACTGGGAGCCCTTTGTAATACTGCTTGAATCAATACAAGGCAGTCGCTGCTCCAGAGGATAAATGCTCAAGTAGTTTAAGGGACAAAAGTGTTTTGAAAAGCAGCTTTAGTTTCACAGGACACATGGCAAGAGATTTAGGTACTTAGCTCACAACAACTATTTAAAACTTGGTGCTGATATTTTGGTGCTGAAGCAGTGAGCACATCTGTCAAATGTCAGTGTCTGTATTTGACAGCAGCTTTTTTTTTTCTCCTCCTCCTGCTTCCCCAGTCTCATTTGGCTTCAAAGAACCAAATGTTGGGTTGCCTTTCATGTTTTGATGACTTGTGATGAGGAGGACACCCACCCTTTATGCTTTTTAAGTAATTTATTGTAAAGCTGTCAACAGCAGTTAAAAGGGGAATGTATGCAGAAGATGAGAGGGTTTTTAAAGGGAGCAGCAGCTATTCCATGTTTAATGCTAAAAGCACGGTGGCATCTGGGCTGGTGGCACGGGGCCAGCAGCTATGTATCAGTTCTAGTCAAGAGAAGTGTTCATCTGAAGTGAGTGCAAGTAGTGATGAGGCAGCTGGGACTCCGTGGGAGCTGCTGTGTGTGTGCTGTGCACTGTGTGTGGGATCCCACTGCAGACCTGGGGACGTCGCAGTGTCCAGGAGCAGAGTGTGGAGCACAGGGCTGCAGCACTGGCCCGCGAGGCTGGCGATGCTTGCAGGCTGAGATGAATGGAAGGTGAGGAGGGGACAAGCCAGCAGGGTTGTAGTAAGTTTTACAACCGGATACAAACCATGTGCAGGATTGTGCCTGTGTTGATTCTGCCTTTTGGTGGAGCTGCCAGATAGTCTTGCCTTTCAGCCTGGTGCCTAGAAATTGGGGGATTTAGGGTGGGTTGTTTGCTTTTTTTTTGTGTGTGTGTGTTGCTTGTTTCTTCTTCATAGTATATAGGATAGACCCTCAGTGGAAGTGTCTACCATTCATACAGTCTTTAGTTGTACAAGTCTTAATTTCAATGCATAACCTATATAATTCAAATGCAAACTGTCTGTGGGAGATTTTTATGCCCCTGCCTGCTGTGCTGCTTATAGCACTTGCTGTGTGGTATAAGGGAGGGCAGCAGATGAGAAAAAATCCTGAGGTGTAAGAGAAAAGGTGGAAATCCTTTGAGCTAAGGTTTTGCTTAGGGATGAGATCCTACATGTGGAGGTGGTGGTTTTCTTGGAGCTAAAATATGTTCCAAGAAAGAGATTACACTATTAGCTCTCTTGACTGTGTCAGCTCAGCCCTCCTTGAGCCCCCGGCACTACAGCAGGCAGAGCAGGTCCTCAGCAACCTCCTGCATCTTTTGGATGCTGAGTAATGGTGGGCATAAAGATGCAGGAGCTGTTACCTCAGTTTGCTGTGGAGTAGTGCAGGTCTGATTCAGCCAATAGCTTCTCTCATGCACTTCTCAGGGTGATCTTAAACCTTTACATCTATGAAGTTAGACACTGCTGATTAGTTACTGCTTCACCTCCCTTTCTCCCCTTTCTTGAAGTGAAGAGCCTGAAGTTCCCCTTAATACAGTTGTGTGTAAAACAAGAAGTGAATGAACCCTTAAATGTGATGGTATCGCCACTGAGGCAGCTCAGCCTTACCCCACTTTGCTTCCACACGCATGGCAAACATGAGTTGTCCTCTTCTCCTTGCACCCCACCTTCCCCCAGGTTCTACAGGGTGAAATGGGGATAGAAGGCAGTGGCAGCTTCTGCCAGGGAGCAAACGACAAAAAGAAGACATCTGAACTGCCAAACCAGTTGTTTTTTGTGTCCAGACATCCTTGGAACTGGATGAAATGCCCACTATGGTGTGTGGCTGCTGGAACAGCTGCTCTTATTTATGCTCTGCATCCATCTCCAGATGCTGTTTCTATCCCTTGTGGTTAAAATCTCAATGATGTCATGCTTACTATTATGTTACAATCCCAGACTGCAGGCTACATGTTGGATCTTCCTCCTGTGTTCCCCAGCTCATGGCCAGTTAAATGTCAGAGATGGTTTTCTTTCTTTCTTTCTTGTCTGTCTGTGAGAGTGAAGCCCTTTGCTTGTCTTAGTGGTGTGTGTTTCTATTCGTGGACTGACAGTGGAGTGTAAGTGACAGTGAGAGCTCTCAGAGCCAGCTCCCTTTCTGAACTGTTCAGTGCACAGCTCTGCCTGTGAGAGGGCCCTGCTTTCCTGGCATCCACAAGACCTGAGGGCAGCCCCATGTGTCACATGCTTCCAGTGTCCAGCCATGCTGTCACATCACCTGTGACTCATCCCTGGTATCCAGTTACCACTTGCACTCTAAAAATTGTCAGTTTACTGTCAGACTACACAGCAGGAGTCTGTAGTGATGGCTCCTCGTGGCAGATGTTGTTGTGCCAAGTAGCAGCTGGTAAAGCACAGGGCAGCACCGTTTGCCAGCTGACAGCCCCCTCCCCTTCCAGTGCTGAGGAGCAGCAACTGCCAGGACAGGGCGTTGTATCAGGGTTTTATCAACAGTTGTATCAACAGCTCTCAAGGGGTGCCTGGTAGTGGGATGAAACCTCTGGATTCTTGTGGTGATCTCAGGCACTGTCCTTTGGCTGGTGAGAATTTGTCCAGAGTCATCTTAGCGAGTCATCAGTAAAGACTGATGGGAACGAGACATTTAGAGCACCTCACCTTACTGGGTCTTTTCACCATCAGTCAGAAAGACAATGAGATTTGGAGGCAAGGGGGAGGTTTGTGGCTTTCTTGAGTTTGTTTGGTTTGGGTTCCTTTTTTTTTGGAAAGCATTCTGAGCAGAGGGAAGATGTTTGTGACTTCCTAAGAGGTTTAGGCCTGAAAGAAGCATGGCAGTTCTGAATGTGTACAATAGCTAAACAGAAGGTTGAGGAATAATAAATTTTGGGCAGCTGAGCCCCTTTACAAAGAAACCAAAAGTGTGAGGGAAGGAATTTAGGTTAAGTTGCATTCAGCTTAGTCATTTTAAGTGCTACAGATATATAAATAAAATAATCCTTGCACAGGGTGAATTATTACCACTGAATCATCTATGAAAGTCTTTTAAATTAACCTGGTTTCTTGTATTGGACTTTTACATGAGCTATCATTAACAAATGCCACAACTTTCATTTTTTTTTGTTTATCAAGATCTGAAGTTCCCTTGCACTTGCCTGTGCTTTTCCAGATGTGGGGCTGTTGAAATCCAGCAGAATTCCCTTCCCCTGGCACGCAGGGCTGTGCACGCCTGTGCCTCTCACCCCCATCCTTATTCCTTGTAGCCTCTTCCCTGCTGATGGGAGGGGACATGTCCCACCTGAGACTCTTCCTTCAAGAGATGCCATAGGCAAATAAGTTGATGTGGGAGCATCAACTGCACCTTTCATCCAAGGTCTCTTTCGTGACCCTACCCCAGTATAGATCTTCAGGCCTTGCCTCAAGCAGCTTTAACTGTGTTTGTTTTGCAGCTTCTGTTGGTGTCAGATGGATGATCGGGGTTACAGAAATTAACAAGGGTTCCACCTATGGCAACAATGACAACAAGCAGAAACGAAAGTAGCACCTTCAGAGACTGCTTCAATCCAAAGGGAACAAATGCAACTGCTGAAAACTCTTAAGTGCATATCACGGTCCTTCGAGTGAGATCAGAGGATGAGCAATTGCCGTGCATATCTGAATTTGTGCTCCTGTTGTTTTTCTCTGGGGTTTGGGCTGGATGACATGCTGGAAAGATGCACTCCTTCGTGTACTCAGCAACAGGTTTGCACATGTGTGGTTGGTTTGTTTTCCTATGAAGTGTCTTAAGTTTTGAAGAAAAAAAAATAAATTCCAGCGTGCTTGTATGAAGAGACTCTACCTGGAAACTGACCAGAGGTGCAAGCTTTAATGTCAGAAGATTGTTACAGGATGATTAAACTTGATAGTTGTGTAGATCACACAGTTTAACAACCCTAATCTGTCAGTGTTTAAATACAGTACAGTGGGATGCTGTGCTTGGTTATAGCAGTGTTGGACTGAAGCAGCTCTGCTGAACTGGCAGAACTACGGTAGAGTTTTTGTACATCTAGAACTTAATCCCACAGTGTGCACTACATGGGCCCTTCAAAACTTCAGCCAGACCCTGGACATGCAGACAGCAGAGCCTGGCAGTAGCATAACCTGGATCAGAATTTGGCCTTGTGGCCTGAGCAGAGCTAAGTTACCCACCACCCTCTCTTTCCGCAGGCCATACATCCAAGGGATAGCTGAAACCTGTAATTCTTCAGAGTAAATGTCCCTTCTAGTTTGGAAAAATTGAGGTAGTAAAATTCCTTTTGGCTTTAAATGCCACTTAAAATTTCAGGCCATCCTAACAATTTTGGAAAGAAAATAACTGGGCATGATGTAGTGAAATAATGCAAAGTGTGCATTAAAGTGTATGCCCCACACCCATACTGTTGTGATCCTAATTAATCTGCTTGTCTGTCTTTTCTGATAAATTAGTTTACTTGGTGCCTCATAACAGTCAGCCTGAAGTAATAGTAAATTATTTTCTTCTGGGGACGAGGGGGAACTAGGAGAGAGACCCAGGACAGTGGATATAGCTGGGGTTTTTTTATGTCTGTCTTGATTTGACACCCTTCTAAAAAAAATAAAACTAGAATCAAGCTCTCAGAAAAGTGGGGTTGCTCTGACATTCCTGGTACTGATTTCAGGGCAGCTGCCTCCTGTTTTTAAACTTCCAGAGTTAAGGATCTGCAGGTTACTAGAAATAACTCGTTTAAAGCAGGAAAAAAGAGAAAAAATGGAGACATTAACTAACAGCAAATACTATTGGAAAAAAAATCCCAATTTTTTAAATTCTACAGATCCTGACACTGGGCAGCAGAGGTTGTGATTGACACTTTCAAAGATAGTCCATATTCAGTCGGCACAGGACTAAACCCTGATAGTCTTTAGTGGAGAAAGTGAGTAGTCTTATTCTAGCAGCTTATTCTGTTATAATAAAAACATTGCTCTTTTCATATGATAAAAATGAGGCCAGAAGAAACAGGCTAATACAACAACATTAATCATTCCATGAAATATGTATTTGCTATTCAGTACATCAGAAACTCACCTTTTTAATATGGAGCCCCTAAAAAGCAGGTGAAGTAGTGCTTTTAGCATGAAGCAATAAATGAAGTTTAGGGATAGTGGAGGCAGAAAAATTACAACATGAAGGAAGGAACAGGCCATGTGAAGTGTGAAAGACTGCTTTGGGGGGCTTTTTTGCCTCACGCATCTTGTGTACACATTCATTCCCTATGTTCTGAAGCTTTCAGGAACAGGTTCTTCAATGTCATGAACAGAAACATGGGCTCAGGTGTTTTTAGAGCCAAAGAGTAGAAAATACAGTAATATTTACAGTGCTATTTAATAAAGCACATGCCCTGCACTCTATTTGCTATAACAGTCTTAACAGTGAAAAACTGAGTATTGCATCCTGTAATAATGATCAGGCACATCAACAAGCCAGACCTGAAGACACTGTACACAAGAGCTGGAAAATGGGCAGGAGGGGAGAAAGGAAAGGCCTCTCCAGGGTAGCATTTGACTGTAAACATTACCTGGCAGGCCCAGTGGCCTTTTCTCAGGGTGGTGGGTGAGTAGTTCTGAGCAGCAAATACATACTCCTGGAGTGACAGAGGATGTTGTGCCTTCCTGAGAGCCACGGATTTAACATGCAGTAAAGAAGACATTTGGCATTCCTTATGAATCTTAGTCCTTTCCCCTCCAACTGCGTGCAGTGCTCTTCTTCCAGAGGAAAGCACCAAACAAGTAAATACTTCTGAAAGAGTGCTGAGATTATTTCATACCCCTTTCCCTGGGACCAAACCTTAGAACAGGCTGAGGGCCAAACGTGCCACTCCTGGATCCATCTTCCTAAGCACTTGTGCAAGTCCTGGCACACCACCGAGGCTCTTCCAGCACTCAGACAAACAGAGAAAGCTTAATGGTCCTTGCCAAAGTTAAACTTGTCTAGTTCACTGTATTAAAACAAATACATAGGTTATTAGGAAGCAGTGTTTGCCCCTCATCCCCACAAGCAACTGTATGTTCTACAACTGCCTTAACAAAATTAGTCTTAATGTTTGTTTATACAAAAATAAAAGTTTAAAAAGCTAATATACAGTGAATGAGTTTTCTTTTGGTTGGGAAGAACAAACTGGTAACAGTTTGACACCTCTATCCAGACTCCTAAAAGCTGTCCACAGTTCCTGTTTGTGTTCAAGGGCACCTGAAACAAGGCAAGTGAGGACACAACTCGCTCAGAAACTTCTATTACACTGCAAAGTGAAGCACACAGCAAGCTGAGGGGATGCTTTTACCTCAGGTACTTTCATAGTCCTTTACTGAGGATGACAACATACTTCCCCATCCTATCACACAACAGAAAATAGAGCACTGAAAAGAAGGGGAAGTCTTTGTTTAAATACAGCATTATATTTTTTGAGAGCCTAAATACGTGCACAGGTGACATGCAAGGCTCATCCTTTTCTAGATAGAAATACCAGATTTTGTGGTACCTCCTTGACAACTCACCCCACACCTGTGACTGATTGAGGATTTGTGGATTAAGATGAGAGACAAGACACTAGAATATAAAACCAAATATTAAAAGCAAGTTTTACATTACCTATTTTAAGTCTAAAGCTGTAACAGGAATATGTAAACTTGCACTAATGTTTACAAGTAACAGTTTTAAGTCACCTGTTTGTAATAGCAAGCTGAAAAAAAAAAAAATCAATTAGATCATGCATTGCAGACTATTTCTTCCAATTGCTAACCACTTCTAATCTCTCTTCCTTTTCTGAGGCTGATGACAACTGAGGTGTGGTGGGGAAATAAAAGCCCAGGAGCAGAAGTCAGTTTTCAAAAGGTAACAGTAGGTTCTTGGTTTCACCAAACAGAATACAAGAATCAGCTTGTACAGTTCTCTTCTACTAGAAGACAAAAATGCCATGTAGAGCACTCCCTGTTCACAGGGCATACATTCAAGAAGGAAGTTATCCCTTAGATAAAAGGCAGTGCTAGGAATTGCTCATCACCCTCTTTTCTCAGAAGGTGATGAAAGGGGGAATCTTACTGCTCTTATCGCTTGAGTAAGAAACATCTCACACTACTCATCTTGAAACTTGACAGAACACTGACTATTGCAATACAAGAGCAGCTTACTCCAGTCAGGTCAGCTTAGCAGTCTTATCCCAATGTTGCAAAAAAGTTTAAAATGCGACACACTCCTACACTTATTTTTGGAAGAAAAACCCTTCACCAACATCTCCTAAAATAAACCATTTATTGAGAAAAACCTTTTTTTTTTTTTTAAATTTCATTAATCAGCCTTGTGCATAACAAATCCGAAGCTTGCCAAAAACAAATAAACAAAAACCCCAGTAAAAGTTCACAGTCAGTGCACTCAGATTAAAAAACAAGGTCCATAACGCCTGATAACACTACAGCATTTTTCTGAACCTAGAGAGTTCAAAAATACTACATATTAACAATACGAGTTCTCAATCAAATGAGAAACAGGAGAAGGAACAAGAAGGGTATGGTCCATATACAGTAGTAATGGCACTTTCACTGAAACATGCAGCTTCTTCCAACTTGCGGACACGTCACGTGAGCAACATGTGCCAAGTAAAATGTACAGGAGCAGCAGAGGAAGTGACACCGTCACTTGTGCAGTCTTCGTTAAGGTCAACTTTTATACTGTTTGTCAGCACAGTCTTTATGTAAATATTACATACAGTAGTGATTAAAATCTTGTCAGAACAGAAAAGGCCAGAGATTGAGTAACTTCATTCTTCATCTGTGCAAACCTGTGAAGGAAGCAAAAGGCGATTACTTCAGCGATCTCCCTCCTGCAGCAAGATGATAATGGATCCATTTCTTTAGCACCTTCACATCTTTGAAGTTTTTTTTCTCTCCCTTGTTCCCCAGTAATGCATTACAAGTGTTTGTATGGGGGTATTGACATTTCCACCGTGCATCCCTTAGGTTTCTAAAGCATTGTCCACCTCTGATGGATGGGATCTGCTAGAGCTGCACTGATGAGGGATGGGTGATGATGCCAAACACACTGCTACTGAACCAGAACACCAAAGTGATCAACCTCATGCTGGAAAATGAGACAGAATTCAGTAACCTACTGCACTCCTTCAAATAAGAAGTTACTAATACAGCTCAGTTTGTAGCTGTGAATATTTGCCTGTTCTTATGGAAAGTATCACACTGTAGTTCATGCAAGAACTGCAGACTGTTACAACAGCTGCCAGATAAAACATTCAGTATTACCTTAACCTTAAGTATGAACTTAAAAGAAAAGCAGCTCTTTGCACAGAAGAATGGTTTCACTTTTTATGGGGCCCTTATGTCTAAAAACCTGTGCATTTGAACTTGCTGAAGTTTTTTGCTGGAAAGCCCTTCAGATCCCATTAGCTACCATTGAGTTGAAGCCTGACTTGTCTTTTAATGTAAAGATAATGCATTTCAAAACAGCAGTGAAAGCTTATTGCATGGTGCACACCACATCCTATAGTCACATGCTTGCTGAAAACAACACATGGGCTTCTGGAAAGTTGCCAGTCCATTTTTCGTGGACAGCCCCTCACCATGGTACCAACCCCTGTGGCATCAGTGAGAAGAAAGAAGCCGACTAAAAGCTATTCCCCTTTCCTGTCTGCAGTTTTTGTAGCCAAAGTCATCAGACAAACCTTGACAAAAGGATGATCGAGAAGCTGGCTGGCCGTCCACCTCATCTTTGGGTCGCTTTCCAGGCAGTGGCAAAGGAAGTCTTTCCCTTCTGGGCTCACTTTGTCAGGAATAGGAGGTTTATGACCCATCCCCACTTTATACATGATTTGGAAGTTGTGCTCATATTCATGCCAAGGCCTCTGCAACAGGTAACAGCATTGCTAAGTGCAAGCTTTAGTGAGTAACTTGCTACCCACTAGAGCATGTATTTCTGTGCTCCAGGAAATGAAAAACCATCCCAGTCTTTGCAGACTTAAGTGTGACAAACTGCTGAGAGTGGGACCAGAATTTGCAGAAGAACTGCTGAGAACAGTTTGCACTTCATCAGTACATGAAACATCCCTACCTTGCCCGTGACCATCTCTATGACAACACAGCCCAGGCTCCAGATGTCTGCTGCACGTCCATGCCCTTCTCCTTTAGCTCTAGTGATTACTTCTGGAGCCATGTATGCTTTGAAACAACATATATGATGCCATGAGTTCATACAGCAGAAGGAACAGTATACATCAAGTGACCAACTGGGTAAACCAAATGCTTTTTAGAATACCCAGTGAATTACTACTCAGGTTTTTCTTGCTAAGTTTTGCCATTTGCTGGTTTCCTGTTCTTTGATGTGTTTTCAGCACAACTTTCAGTCTTTCAGTTGAAAAGTGACATTGAAAATGCTGTTACAGTACACACTTTCAGTCACTGTCGTTTTCTGAAAATCGATTAAGCAGCTGTTTGGTGAAGAGTACTGTTTCAGTAAGGCTGCACAGAAAAATACAACCCCAGAAAACACATGCTCCAGCATCTCTATAGTTACAGACAAACACAATTTTAATTCTCACTCACTGAGTGTCATTCATTCACTGATTGTTTTAGCTTCTGTATTTAAAGCACAAAACTAGCTAAGGTAAAATCAAGTTTCCCTGATACACATGGTTTTACTACAGACTTCTGGGAAAGGTATCTTTTATGGTAACTAGACAAGTACCTGCCTAGCACAAGCTTCCTTACCTGCAGTCCCCAAGGTACTGTTCACTTCTCCAGGCATTGTCTGAGTATTGTTCTTCAACTTCACTGAGCAGCCAAAGTCTCCTAGTTTAATCAGTCCAGATGAGGTAAGAAAGATGTTGGCTCCTAGGAAACACAATGAAACACAGACACGGTTGTTTAAACCAGAGCTGAATTGAGGAATGAGGGCTTCTCGACATAGCCTTGGAAGTTGCAATGGATAATAGCTGAATTCACATTTAAATCTTTACCTGTGAATTAAGAGTGAAATATGACAGCATTAAAGATGTTCTGGTGGGCTTGTGCTAACATGAAGTGTACTGGAAGTTGACAAGTGTTCAAACAAAAAAAAAAAAAAAAAAAAGCAGTATGGCAGGCAAATTAAACAGCTTTCCATACAAGCTCGTTACAAGAAACAACTCCTTCAGGAATTCCAGTGCTTCTCCTTGTGAATATTAAACTCACAAGAAGCTGCTTCCTGGCAGAGGCCATTGCTGTGTACCTCCCACTAATATCTCTTCAGTTCTTCTGAGTCACGACAGATGATACCATACTTATTAATAAAAACAGTGTGGCCAGCAGGACAAGGGAAGGGATCATCCCCCGTACTCAGCTCTGGTGAGGCTGCACCTCAAGTCCTGTGTCCAGCTCTGGGCCCCGCTCTACAAGAAGGACATTGAGGAGCTGGAGCAAATCCAGAGAAGAGCAACGGAGGGGGTGAAGGGTCTGGAGCACAAGTCCTGTGAGGAGTGGCTGAGGGAGCTGGGGGTGTTTAGCCTGGATAAGAGGAGGCTCAGGGGGGACCTCATTGCTCCCTATAACTGCCTGAAAGGAGGGTGTAGCCAGGTGGGGGTCTGCCTCTTCTCCCAGGTAACCAGGGACAGGACAAGAGCAAATGGCCTCAAGTTGCACCAGGGGAGGTTCAGGTTGGACATCAGGAGGAATTTCTTCACTGAAATAGTGGTCAGGCATTGAAACAGGCTGCCCAGGGAGGTGGTGGAGTCACCATCCCTGGAAGTGTTCAAGATACAACTGGGCATGGCACTCAGTGCCATGGTTTAGTTGTCTGACATGGTGGTTTGTCCAAGGTTGGACTCAATCTTGGAGGTCTTTTCCAATCTTAATGACCCTATGGTCACAGTTGACTTGCAAAATAGAGTTTAGAGTATTTTATTACGTATACTACCAAGTGCCTACTCCTGTTGCACTTTACTTCAGAGTAATTTTTGGAGGAGGACTGCCATTAAAATAACTTGCTATACTGGCAGCTTACACTAGAACAAACTTCCCTAGCATAGTTAAAAATCTCCAAGGGGAATCTGCAAGTGGCTTCAAGTCAGTTGCTCAACACAACAATACAAAATAAACCAAGTGGTTTTGACAACCTGTGGCTCTCTTTCATTCAACATCCTGCCAAAATATTCATTTTACAGCAACAGGAAACAGGTTGAGCAGAAGGAACTCCTTATGTCAGGCCACATTCTGGACTCTGCAAGTATCACAATGAAAGCACAAGTAGGTTGCAAGTATCATCTGGCAGAAATAGAGCTTCAGCTGTGATCTTTCTGGAGGAAAGATAGATAGTATGCACAAAACAAACTGCTCACCTACTCTAGGAGTAGGCAGACGTTGAGGATTTCACTACACATAGCCTCTACCCATGTCACACACAAGATTCATTCAAAAATGGCTCATTTCAATAGAACCTTCCAAAGTTTCTCACTTTTGGTCCATCTTGAGCAGTGCAGAAATTCTTGGCTGCTCCTCCTTTGTGTTAGTCTTAGCTAACAGCTTTTTCCCATTCACTTGGTTGGGCATCCCCAAGATATTTATAAAGAATACAAAGAATTGTCAAAAAGCTCCAGTCAAAAAAAGGCAGTGCAGGTCAGTGATGCCAAAACCCTGCCCATTTCTCAAAGGATTCTCTGACTACTTTGACAATAGCTGGTAACTATTTAGTCCAAGAGGTATTACATAGAACTACAATTAATGGGTGAGCAAATTCATTAACAGAATTAAATTCCAACCTTTAGTTACTGTAGACTTTTACAAGTCCTGAAAGAATTAACATTCAGGGAATACAACTCATCTCCACATTGTGTGCAATGGTTTTCCACTTCTGGCATTCCGATGCTTGCACATCCTCCAGAATTATTTCACTGGATTCTGCAGTTTGCCATCAGTGAGACCTATGTTCAGAGCCACCCTGCAATCACAGGTGTGTGTAATGGAGTTGGGTAGACCATCCCTCAGCTTCTTGAAAGAAGGATCCAGAAAGACACAAAGCAGTACAAGAAGGCTGCTTGATGGGACACTAAGTATGAGCAATGCATTAGGAGAGTGCTTTTCCAATGTTTTCAAGCAGTTGCTTGTCAGACAGAAAGTAGGTGCACTTAGCCTAAAAAGAGCTTAGGAAGAACAGTCCTCACTAGCAAACACTTTTACAAGGATGTTCTGGAAATCTGTGTTTCCATTCCTCAAGAAAGCAACATAAAAATTTCACAGAAGGCTATAAAGTGTTTCCAACTACTACACTGGATGGAGCCTGGCAGTGCTGAAGTGCAACGATCTCTCTTCTGACAGAATTTAGGCTACTGGAATAGTTTAGTTTAATACAGTTCAAATCCTTCCTCCAAGGCCTTGTAAACTAGACTTTGTCCCCTTTAGTAAAAAGTAATAACAGTTTAGCCTAAGTATTGCCATGAAAGGTCCTGTGAGCCCTTTTCCTGAAAGCACTTGGAACTGTCGAATGGAATAAAGCACTGAACCAAAGTTTCAGCAAGAAGACAGAGACAGCACTTGAAGACTCATGTTGCAGACACTTTCTGTCAGCTTCCACTGATGTGGTATCACTGGAGCCTGTTTTGTAAACTGCTTGTTCAGAAACCAAGACCAGACTGTAGAAGGAGTGTTTAAAAAGGGTAAATGAAACCTGCACAGAATCCAGCAGGACCCATGTAAGAAGAGCAGACAAGAGGTCAGTACTTTGAAGACGCCCGATGCTTTTTTACCTTTAACAGTTAACACTACTGGGAATATAAGGAAACTCCTACGTATCTGCACGGTTCATAGGCAAAATAAAACCAAAGACCATGAGTAAAACAGCAAAAAGGGACTGCCCCCATCTGTTCCTTCTCTCCCCTTACACATGCACTGTCTGAAGCACTACCACTGGATGCACTTGGCAGAGGCAGAAGGTTGCCCGGTTGTGCACAGCTCTCCCCCTGTGACACCACAGGTCCTCCTGGGCACACTGTGAAGAGACTGTGTCAAAAGCCACACTCCTGCTAGAGCAGCCAAAACCTAAAGCATTTAAACTCAAGTTTCATGCCCTGTACCTCTGCCAAATCAGCCCCGTAGTAAGAACAGTGAAAACTGCACTAGCATGATTGTCCAAAGGTTTTGGTGGAAATCCCATGAGGCCATGGAGCAGTACAAAAAGCCCAACTAAAGGCTGTACTGTAATTCCAGAAAAAGAGGCAGCTCAGACATTCCACAGCCAGGGCTTAAGCAGTGTAGCAGCCAGATTCATTCAAGAAACAAGCAGGCCAAATGCTACCCTTGGATGAGAAAATCAGCTTTCACATACTCTTTTTCTCAGTCTCTTAGAGGGCATGACACATGCCCACAGTCTCCTATTGCAATTTTACAGCTCTTGCTGAATGACATTCCTTCCTCTGTGCTCATCAGGAAGACAGGATAGCAGAAGTTTTGAGCTAAGAACAAGGCTACAAGAAGACAATAATACAGTAGCAGTTTGATCTCATTCACAGATTTCTGATTTACTAAAGCTGCAGATACAATCCTTTCATTTTCTGTATTCATCCAAGCTCTCTTCAGGAACATGCCCTTCTCTCCTGAAGAGAATCCACCAGGCATGGCCTCATTAATTCCTCTCAATTCAGCACTTGTGAGACCACACCTTGAGTGCTGTGTCTTGTTTTCAGGCTCTCCAGCACAAGAGAGACAATGACACACTGGAGCAAACCCAGGACAGTGGCATCAAGATGTTCAGAGGGCTGGTGCACCCAGCATCCAAGGAAAGGCTGCAAGATGGGTTTGCTCAGCTTGAAGAAGGGATGCTCAGGGGAGTGTGTGTGCAGGGCATTTATTGCTGTTTTCAGCTGTGTAATGGGAGGATAGCAAGACTGCGGAAACAGATTTTTCCCTCAAAGGCACACTGTGAAATGGTCATGCAGCAATGGACACAACAGCAACCTTTGCAAATTCCAGGGAGCTAAAAGGAAAAAGCTTTTTACAGTGGGCATAGGTCAGTCATGGGAACAGGGCATCTCCATCCCTGGAGATACATATATATCTCACCTCAACAAGGTCCTGAGCAATGTGATCTAATCTGACATTGGATCTGACACTAAGGCTGGCCCTGTTTAGGAGAGAGGGCTCAGAGATGTCCACAGGTTCCCTCCAGCATTAAACATTCCATCATTCTGCTTCACTGACCAGAACAGCTTCCTTACAAAAAGTGAAATAATTCTAACCAAGGAAACTGGGCTTAGCCACAGGAATTAAAATTCAATACCCAGAACAGAGATTAAAAGAGTATCACAAGAGACTATCTCCTGCTAAAGACCAGCACCACCTGCTTTTCACAATGATGCAGACTAAGCAAAAGCAGTGCAGCCAAATGTAACAACCAGACAACACAACCCTCCATCTGCCCTCACCACCACAGGCTGAAAAACGTTTTTGGCAGCTGCATCTTGCTTTGTCTTTTACCCACATAGAGCTGGATGCCACAATAGCATCTGGAAGACAACGGTGGCACAAGGGGACACTACTAACCAAAAGTCTATTTTTCAGCACAAGGTACTTGCAGACACCAAATACAGGTATCTTGCAGGATACAGATAAACAATCATTATAAGAATTGCTTATCTACTGCTAAAAGAAATAGATCCACAGTGATGTTCAGCAAACTGGTCATGAGAGATCTAGTGTGATCTGACAGGCAGATTTTCATAGGAGAGCAGTTTTAACAGTCTGAATGTCATTCTTCCCTATCAGAAAAATATGAGTACCAGTCTACACAAGAGATAAAATTAAAATTAGGGTGTTCTTTACTGCCATTAGCCTGAAAACTTGGGGATGCAATGTTAGCATAAAAGAAGTCAATGAGCAAAAGACTTCCAATGCATCAGGTAACCTTTATAAAAATACCCTCTGCGGTCTGTCTGTATATTCTGCCATAGATTTTCAGGAAGGTCTGGACACAGATGTGCCTGCAGTGACCCTCTGTTACTCTCAAGAAACACTCCAACATTTGACGTAAGGAACCTGTTGTGACAGAAATGCTCTCAGGTAACACAACATTACAGTTCTGTTAAACAGCTTTTCTCAATCCATGCATTTCCCTGAAGAGCAGAAGACCTATTTGGAAACATATCCAGATATCAGCAATGGCATTGAGCAGCACAAAAGAAATCCCTGTCAGCCAGCCTTGGATTTTGATCACAACGAGCTTCCAGGAAAGCATAATCCAGCTAAGCAGAACCTGGACAAGGAATGATCAAGAAAAGGGCAAGGAGGGAACTGTGAAAAGCACAAAGGGAAATCCACAACTGGAGAGAAACCTTTGGTGAGGAAGGAGAACCAGAAAAGGTAAGATTGCTGGGGAATGGGAGTGAGGGAAAGTGTTTTCTAGAAAATAAAAGCCAAAACTGACTCAAGAGTGGCCTACCTGGGTGGAAGGCCTCTGGATCGTAGATAGTTCTCTTCCCAAATGAGAAGCACGAGGCCAAAGGACCAAGAGCAACTGGGAACCTCCTACACTGCTGCGGTGATTCAAAACCCTGTGAGCAAGAGGGACATAGAAACCCAGCATCGTTGGGTTGCACTGCCTTGTCACAAAATGAGCATTCACAGGGCATACTGTGTGCATTGCTTCCCCTACCTTCGCCTAAGTTTCCTGCCACCGGTGAGCCAAATACGCCAGGCTAACAAAACCAAGATAACCAGACATGGAGGATGTTGTTGGAAGGCGCAGAAAAAGAAAAATGAATCTGAAGTGAGGACTGACACTGGGTGTCTTAAATGCCAAGCCCAACCCCCCTTTGGTTACTGTAGTTTCAGTCTGCTAATTATGTATGCAAATGCTGACAGCCAGGCATGAGGAGATAAATGTATGGAAAAAAACGCTAGATAAAGGGATATCCTAAAATCACTTCAGTTCTTTTAACAACAGTTTTGTTACTAAGTTTAATCAGCCATTCATCTGAAATTCCAAAACTCTTTGGGAACATGGAATCACAAGGAAAAGTTCTGATGCACAACTCTAGCCCTGTACACTGCCTGTCAGCTCCAGAAAACACCACTTATTTGCACAGACAAGAAGGAAAACATCATTACATAATTCAGTACATTAGTACTAAAAATGCAAGGACTAATAACTAATAACTGATTTAGATAAATCCCCAATAATCTTTACAACCTCTAAAAAAAGGTATAAATCATGGGCAAAATTTATGAGTTTGAAATGACAATTGTGAATATTTTTTACGATCTACACTTAAAAGAAAAAGCATTAAACTAGCCAATAGCTTGTAAACTGAAAAGTTAGTGGGAGGCTTTATACAAATAATGGCTGCATAGATAATGCACACTAAATATGCAAATACATCCCCCCATCCTTCCCCCTGCTCTCATCTACCACACTGAAACAACAACATTACCTTTTTGGTTAACATTACCTTTAATGTCTCGATGAACAATACCATGTTCATGTAGCACATTGATAGCAATCGTGATCTGCTTTGAGTAGAGCCTAATTACATGCTCCTGAAGGCCCAGTTTTGATACCTCCTCCAGAGTGCCCTCATCACAGTACTCCATGAAGATGTACATTTCTTCCTGTTTTGGGAACCAAACCAGATTTCACTGAGTATAAGTTTTTATATTTTAAACATTGAATTAAGATAAAGTTTTCCTTACATCCTTCATTGTTCATGAAATAAATAATGCAAGTATCATGTAATGTCTTAATGAAAGTATCACTTACCATGAAATATCTAATAAATCATCTCTTCAGAACTCTATTTTCTCTAGCATACTGCAACCTAACATATTCTATTGCACAGCTGGAAACTCTCTACATGCCAATCTGCATAATTTGTACATGACTGATACTATTTGGTGGTATAAAAATACAGTGCTTTGGCATCAAACAAAAGACACTTTGGAAACCTTGCAGGTGTATTACACAGAAATTTATAGATATTCTTTCCTTATTTAGAGGAGGGGGAAAAAAAGGGGGCACAGATTGATGTTTTGGGCTTTTTTTTAATCCCTTCTCTCTGTCTCGGTTCCTGCAGTATTGTGCGTTTACTGCTTGGAATGGGCAAGTGTTTTGTTCTTTGCTGTGGCTTGAACAAGCATGCCAACTCTAACTCACTTTAAGGAAAAATTATGTTTCTGCTCCCAGTCTGTCTCCAAGCCCAGCTGATTTCAAACAGACTGAATTAATACAAAAAGATGGCAAAGACAGCAATCTCTTAGAATCATGTTACAATGACCCAGTGGCACAGACACCCAAATTTGTGTCTCCAAATAGAGAACTGCAGAAAGCAGCCGATGTCCCCTTCTAAACCAGCGATGGGTCACCAAAACAACTTATTCCATATTGAGCAAACCAGTCAAATCCAAGCAGCACTTTCCAGCAAGACATGAGACTCACAAGTGGGAAGAGCATGTGGAAAGCACAGAGTAATAAAAAGCCGGGTATCTCAGCACACAACTCTGGAATCCAACTCCGTAGAAAAATACGTTTCATTAGTTCTGCAAGAAAACTTGCTTTTTCCTTCTGAAGAGATGCTAGCCAAACTTCAATACTTGTCTGGCATCAAGATTTAAATGCAAGCACAAGATTTTTCCAGGAATCAAAATGATACAATACAAGTACAACCTTTGCTGCTAACAGGGACAGGTTTTAGCCTGTCTAGTCTTTATCTACATACAGAAGTTACCATACCATATATGATATAACTTGCTTTTAGACCAGTTCAACAGAGTAGCAGCATAGAATAGTTCCAGCATTACTCACTCTATTCACTTATTTTAAGCCTCCTCTGTTTATGTACCAGTTCCAAAAAGTCTCTCCAAACTATGTTTCAGAGACCTCAATATCCAGAGGAAAAAAGACACACTGCTATTCACAGAGATAACCAGACTAGATTAACTAGAATGTTTGCATGTAAAAACCTCCAATAATGCAAAGCTTCTTAAGATTTTCTTTGCCTTATAAAAAAAGCCCCAATAATTTATGTTTTCTTACCCTGTGGAGCTCCACACCAAAATAACGAACCAGATTAGGGTGTTTGATGCCTTCAAAAATCTTCAGTTCATCAGCTGTTTCTTTGATGGTTTTGTGATCATTAGGTTGAAATCTTATCTGCAAGAAAGATTTGTCATTATTTTGCTGCTATTTCAAATTAATAAGGAACAAAAAAAGCAAACAACTCATCCAAAACTCAAACACAACAGAAAGCTTTTGTTGTTATTGTTAAATAGCACCATCACACAAAAATCCCTGAAATACCCCTCTCCATCCCCAAACTGAAACAAATAAAGTACACTAAGCTATTTCTGGAAAATTACCTGCAACTATGATGATTTATAAACTTTATAAGAGCAAAATGATGTTACTTAAATGTGTCAATGCACTCGTGTGCACATATGTATCTCTTCTGTGCTTGCCTTCTAGCTTAAGTGTGGTAGACAGACACAATACAAGAGAATCTGCAAGCAATGTCAGAAAGAGCTATCATTCAACAAAGATTTTTTGCCAGGTACTTCATCACCAGAGTGTCTAAGGGATCTCTTTGAGAGGTTTATTCACTGAGAACGAGGCAGCTGCAAGGAAAAGGTGTGGCATGGAACAAATAGAATCAAAGGTTTTGGTGAAAGAAACAGGTTTTCGTTACTTCTCCTACAATATGCTGTGATGGACTGTTCAATGAGGAAAAACATTATCAGGTGTTCTGAAAAACTGATTTTGGAGGTCTAACCATGCAAAGATAAGCAAGATGAATAGCAAGTTATGGAAGATGCTATTTTTACCATATTGTTAGAAAACAGACGCTTCATTAATTGACTGCAGGACAACTGCTAAAGAAATAAATGCCTATATTGCCTTCATATATTGCCTTCAGTTACTAGGATGTTATGATTGTTACATTCTGTGTAACAATGCCAGGATATGGTTTGTACTCAAGCAGTGGTATAATTAAATATATGAAGATTACAAAAGGTGACAAATTATATTCAAGTATTTTACATATTCCCTAATGCATAGTTGCAATACTATGTATTTGTAGTAAAGCTTGTCCACAATAATTTGAAGTCATTTTAATGACACTGTGGTTGAGGTAATACAGTATGAAGAAATCTTGATGCAAGGGCAGGGGAATGCAGTGTTTTTAACCAGTTAAAAAAAAAAAAAGAAAACCAATAAATCTATCTTCTCCCAAGTTATTCTTAAAGAAATCCAGAAAAGCCTTTTATTTGGAAGTTGCAAACAGCTTTCATTCAAGTCTAGTGAAACAAACATCAGTCAAATGATCTATTTATGAGCTTACTTCAGCTTCTGCTGAAGAGCACACACATGCTCATCTGTAAACAGCACCTGCATCAAGAAAGCAACTTTGAATTACAGAAACAGAGTGCAACTGATGGGGGGAAAAAATGTTATTCCATCAGGAGAAAAAAAAAAACATAACAGCAACAAAATCTCAGTATTAGTCAGTGACTGAGTATGGTACAAGAAGTTAAGCACAAGCCCAGTCTTGCTTTGCTACACCTTGGAGATCATATACATATTGTATGTGTGTGTAAGAACTGGCTCATAAAATGTAACTGCTGCAATATCCAATGGCTGTCACAGTAAGTGCTGTGAACACTTAATGTTTGCAGTTGTCTAAAGATGTAGAAATGCATTAAAACTAAACAATCATTTAAAAGAAAAATAACCACAAGGTGTTGTAGGGGAGACAGATCTCTACACCTACACAACTTTACTTACTTCTATCCTGAAAACTAGATTTTCTGTACCCACCAAGTTAGTCAGCAGTTTTGTGACTCAACCTAGCTCACACTACGGGAGAAGCTGAAAAACATCTGATGTCACACTTCCTATCTTTTGCTCTAAGGAATGAAGAAAAAAGTAATAAAATGTGAGAGGAAACAGTGCAAAGTAAAATATAAATTTGTGTACAGTCTTCACTAATCTTTCAAAATTATTTAAAATCTCTTAATGGAAGTTCACATATATAAAGCATTCATTTAAATTCACAACCATCCTATGAGATCAGTAAAAAAACCATTATCCATTTTACATACATTTAAACTGAAAGTTATAAACTGAAAAGCAACTTGAGGAAAAAGTGCTAACAGCAGCTGTGGCTACATGAAGAAACAATTTGTCTTCCCAGCCTTTCCCCGTTAGCTAGCAGCAGTGTGCACAAACCCTCAATGACTCCTATGTCACCCACATTTGGTTTAGAATAAAAAAAAAGGGCAGCAGTGATTCTTGTAGTCACAGTACTCACTTCCTTCATAGCCATCAGCTCTCCAGTGTCAACACTGATACAGGTATAGACCTTTCCATACTGGCCTTCACCTGTGAAGTTAGAGTAAGGAAAATTCAGTACACTACCTTCAACAAGCAACAGGTACATCAACTGCAATGAGGAAACATCACTGCTTTTTGCCATTTATAACTCCAACTAGCTTTTAACTGTAACAATACCACATTCATAGTGCTGAATTCAAGCTGAATAAAAGTAAAAACATTAATCGGCTGACCTGAAAGAAAACTTCTCAAGAAGAAGGATTTTTCCCCCAAAATCCCAAACCAGAGAGTAAAATATGATCATATGCGGGAAACAATAAGATTGGTGAATTAAATCCCAGAGTTCCAACTAATTTCCATTCACATTTCTGGTTCTTCCAAATGTAGAACTTGAATATTTTACAGGGTTAAACACAGGCAGGTAACACAAGATCATACCTAAGTAATCGTCCTAACCAAATGCTTCTCCTTGTTTCCTGTTACTTGACCAATGAAAACTTCAGTGACCTTCTACATTAAGAAAATCCTAGCCACAACACTATTTTGTATTTTAACATTTTGGTTTCAGTAAAGATGACAATACCTATGCAGAGACCGAAGATTTTTAAAGACAGTCTTCGATTTCCTTCACAAATACTAAGTTTGGTATTTTAGCTAGATAAATGAAAGTATAAAGAACATACCAATTTTGTTTCCTCTCTGCCACTTGAAAGTCACTTTTCTCAAACCTACGTGCATGACATTATCGTAAGATTTCGGTGTGTCACAAACTTGGCCAATGATGTTCTTCCTTCTCATCTCTCTGTATCTCCTTTCTTCAAACAACTGAACAGACTTTTGAACAGCTTCCATCGGGGCTTGCTTGGAAGCAGTGTCTAAAAAGAGTGATGAATTCTGATAAGATCAATTTCCTTGACTGAGAAATATTCAACATTATATTTTGTTGTCTTTTGATATCATATGAAGTAACCAGAGTTAAAAGAAAACTATTTTGTGAGTCTAATTAAGATGTAGGAAAAGAATAAGACATTTTAACAATCATATATGAAACTATCCCTTATGAATCACATATGAAACTAAGGTAAAATGACAAGAGTGGTGCTTTCCTAATCATCTCTTACTTGATTCAAGGAAATCACATTTATGAAACACAACACACTTGTTTGCATTTGACCTGTAACTAACCACTGATAGCAGAAATATGTTAGGGTGATAAAAGCACTAAGGAAAAAAGGACAGGTAAGGTTTTGTTCTTCAGAAATATGAGAGGTTTCTTGAAAGACCCATGGCATCTGTTATTTCAAAGATTTAGAGGTATTAGAAACTCCAGCTCTCAAGTCTTATCATGAAACAGCATCCTAGAGAGTGAGACCAAAGATCTCAGGGCAGTGTTAGTTCATCCCCTCCTAGTAAATCACAAAAATTATATACCTGTCACTGTTGACAGCAATACCCTAATCTGCTCCTGGCAGTCTCCAAAGGATGAAAATGATACTCCCAAACTATATATTCTACTCCCCTACTCCCCTACTAATACTACTTCCTCTATACTAAATATGCCTTGCTCTAGTTTTAAACCAAAATCTTTGTCTTATTCACAATGGACAGTAAAACCAGTTCCCATTATAGCAATCTTCTGGAAATTTTCAAGTTTTCCCTCATTCTTCTTTTTTAGTTTAAACAAACTCAAATTCCTTCAGTATTTATTTTCCAACTTCTAGATTTCAAAATAAGAATTTGTAATTCTTCTCCTGTTCTGTGTAAGACACATAAGGAGACCAGCTTCCAAAGTGACAGAAATGTTCTTCTCATGTTTCGTGAGGTTCTACCCTCACACTCATGTTTGCCACAATACATGCAAACAAGCTTCATGTATCCATCCGTACAGTACACGAGTGTCTGAAGTAATCAACTGACTTTCAGTTTCATGAAAAGCAGTAGTAAGACAGAAAGGAAGGGGCCCCACACAATAGCCTTAAATTTAGGAAACTGTGTGGAATCACACACTATCAGACACCTAAAATAAGAAAATCCCACACTGGGGAGATCTTAGGAAGTGCAGAAGTGCTTCCTACTGTCATAATTGGGCACTGAATACGGACAGCAACCTTCTGCAATTTCTATATAGTAATAAATGAACTCAATTTTGTAGAACACTGGTAGTACCTTTCAGAAACTGAAAAGAATTAGCTTTTATAAAGTTTAATTACTCCTAGCTCAAAAAGTACACCTTGTGATTCTGTTAGCAATATCCCATACCTGCAATCAGGGTTTTATTTTTTCTCCTTCCTATGTATAAAGCTGTGAAAACCTCTTCACAATCCACAATAAAATCCAGCCTTTCAGTACAGCACTGGTCTAACAGGCATTACATTACAGTGACTCCTAAACATCTACCTTTGGTCTGGTTGATTAACGTTCTGAGCTCCCAACTCCGCCGGGATGAACCACTGGAATCTCCTTTTGGATACAACGGCTCTAGAGAAATAACAGTGTGAGCACAAAAGTAGCTTTATCTCGTATTAATAGTTATGCCACTATTTTCAGCAGAAGCTGAGATCTTACATAAAGGACTAATACACCCTACATGTATAGCAACATATGCTCTTGAAATCCAAATCGACTTCTCTTTAGAAAACGAATTATAAAACAGAATTTCATTTATATAGAAACAGAGATCTCCTTCCATAACTTAGGGAAGCACTTCTAGCCAGGGCACTCAGAATCAAATATGCAATATATGTGTAGGAAAACAATTTTCTAAGGTTCCTTAGAATAAGATTTGTATTCATTCCAATCTAAGCCACCTTTCTTTTCATATATATACAAAAAAAAAAAAAAATAAGCATGAGGCAGACAATATTTTCAACATTTGCTTAAAAACTAACAAAGATGAAAAAAATCTCCCGCACCTTTTAATATAAATTTTTAAGGCATTTCTCTCTATGAAATCCAGTGTGGATGACCACAATATCAACTCTATTTTGCTTCAGATTTTGTACTTCCTTTTAATTTGCACAATCAATCTTTCAATGTATTTGTTGCAATAAATACCACATATACAGGGGCTGGGGAAACCTGAAAGAGAAGCCCTGATCAGGACATCAAGTCACACATCCTGTCCCTTCTTCCAGGATTCAAACAACAGCAAGTATTTGTAATATGAATACTGCAGGCATAAAGAACTGGACAGAAAACACTTCACTGTCCTGATGGATCCAGTTCACACCTCATTAACATTGTTTTGAAATTTACTATCAAATGGGGTACATAATTCAGAAATCGTATTACTAATTTCATTTTGAACACTGGAACTTAGTAAAGCAGCAGGAAATCCCTTCAGATACAATTCAGAAACAATATGAATGGCAAGAGAATAATGGATATATCTGAGAAAAAAAGGACTTCCTCTGACCATATAAGCCCACAAGTTAAAAATGTAAGATTTCTGAATGTGATGAGGTGAAAAAAATTTTTGGAAATGGTAAGAACTGGGAACAGAGAGAAATTTGTTAATGACATAAAGCATCTGCACATCCAGGTCACAATTTGTTACTGTGACAATCACCTTCTCGCTCTTCAGTGGGACTGGAGTGACGACTAAGGGATCTGAACTGCAACTCAGCTGCTATTGAAGCAAGTCGATCATTTTCAGGGACACTGGAACCCCTGTTAAAAAGAGCCATCATACTAATTAACTTGTCATTAGTATTTATTTAGTGCAATGCTAATTTAACTGCAGTTTTTAAGAGACAGAACCTCTGAAGGCTAGGATATGAACCATGAAAGCAACATGAAAGAAAAACTGATGCCGAAAGGTAAACAGCAAACTCTCTCTATGTTCTTTTTCCCTCAAATGAAGACTTTTTAGATGATTTTAGTTATGCTGCTCTAAGAAAAAGCCCTAAGCTTCCAAAGCATAAACTACTTCCAACTGTTTCTTGCCCTTAGCAACAGAATCCATTTTCATGACTTGTAACCTACTACTAAGACAGCTGCTGCAGGATGCAGCTTGTGCCAGGGTTGGATATACAATCACAAGTGATTCAGCTGGGTGATAATGTGAGCCACACCATCAGATGAAAGGCAATAACTGAATTCGTATGTGCCTAGTGCACTGCAAATACAGTCATAGTCCATAGTCATTAAGTCAGAACTAGTGGAAAGAAATAAGCTGGCTGACAGGAAGGAAGCTGTTAAATGACAGCAGCCTGACCGCTTAGAGGCCCCAGTTCTTCCGGACAGCACAGAGTAGAATCAGATGCCTCAGAGTAAGAGCCAGATGAACAAGAAGGCTGAACAGAAACAAAATCAGTATAAAGAGAAACAAGACTTAAATGCTTAGGTCTTCAGGCACCTGCCTCCAGCCCCAGACAACAATTAGTCTCATTTTAGAGCCACAAATTCCTTGCAGAAGTCTTTCTACCCTTTTAGAAAAGGCTCCCCTTCAATTTTTAAAGTTTGATGGGGAAGAATTGTGACTGACATCTCCTTAAACATAACGCTTTAGAGGTATCAGCGAAATGTTACTGAAAAGTGGGCAACATTGTTAAATCCTTCACTGAAAGCTAACAGCAACAAAAAGATGAAAGATACCTTGCATCACACAAGCTGTGCACACAGGTCTATGAGAGGACTACTAGTCCTATAGTTGTTTCCAAATTGTATCTGAGTACTACCTAAAAATAGTTACAAAAAAACTAAACAAAAATAACGAAAAACACCATGACAACCTTGAGAAAAGAAGCCAAAACTGCAGACAACCTATTCCCATGCAAATGTTCTCCATACGATGTTTGTTTTGCACTTCTTACTACTGCCCAACCAGATTTTGTAAGTTTGAGCAGGAACTGAAACCACACTAGTGAAAATCCTCATTATTCTTCAGGAAGTTGAGGTTTCAGTGAGCAAGAAGGCTAAGGCAGTTCTCAGCATATACAGAGCAACAATTCCTGATGTACGAAATGCTTAAAAACAAGCAAAGCTACACCACCTCTAAAATTGAGGCAGCAGCTGAACAGGCCTAAGCACCATAGCTTTGAATGCAGGTGCCTAAACCAAATTTCAGGCCCATCTTAGGCACCCACACCTTTTATTGATCCAGACAGTCTGTATGCATACTATTGGGCAAAAATTAAAGGAGAGGAATGCTTGATAATTTTTGGCTCCAGCCCTGGATAAAAAACAAAATTATGAATAATAACCACAGTTAGCTCAAAAATTGACCATCTATAAAGATTATAAACATAAATCTAGCATAAATGTATAAATATCAGAAAGCTCAACGTAAATGACCAGGTATTTGTGCTTTGGATTTTAATTTCTAGTTATACCATACTGGGTTTTTTTTTTCTTTTGATTGTTGTTGTTAAGAAAAACTTCACTAGAACTATGGTGGCATTTGTGCACTATGCACTGCCTAGTACAATTGATTTACCAAGTTCATACATTCAATTTTTCATAGATATTTAATGCTTATAATCATGTCTTAAATATCTAAAGAGTTACTGGAAAGCATACAAAGTTTCTGTCTTTGTTGTATTCCAGCACTGGACTCCACACTTTGCCAAACCACAAAACATTTCATTGATCCAAAAGATTCCATTTCTCTTTTGGAGCACAAATAAACAAAATTCATAATTAAGACTGCAGTGTTATCAAAGTCTGTAACTTTCCTTAAACTACACTAAAACAAAAAAATTGTAGAAATATATTACATTGTAGTATTTTGCCTTTCTCAATAAACAGAACCCCTAAAAAATACTCAGCAGCCTTCAGAACTCTGTCTCTGCTTTCATAAATTTTTTTCTTCAAATTATTCCTAGCTCATACAGGGTATTAAACGCTACTTAAAAATCCAGACAGTGCATTAAAAAAATCCAAGATCATGGGATATTTTATGAACAACAATAAAAAAAACAGTTTCGAAAAAAAAGCTGAGAACGCTAAGAAAAATACAAGTCTTCGAAAAACACTAATTATCCACCCCACTGTCAGCTTATAAAGCTGCCAGAACCTCTCACTGAAAATTTTCTAGCATGTTACTTACTTGAAAGGGTTATTCAAATGCTCGCAGACTACTGCCTACTCTGTCTTTTTCATGAGGGGGCTTAAAACACAGGCATGAAGGACAAATAATGTCTGTGTTTGAATGACAAGAATTTCAAGATGTATTTTCAACCAAAAAAATGGCCTCGATTCATAAGCTATACATCTGGAGGCTAGTGTAAAAGGTGCAAGTCACATCTTGCAATAAAAATTAACTGAAAAAAATTGCAAAAAAGATTGCATATTAGAAGTGGCAATTTACTTCCCTCTTTACCACTTAATGCATGCTTGTGCCATGCATCTGATAACAAATCAAACTATGATGGTCTGCTGGCTCACAACTGAAAATTATTTATTACAAAACAATTCATAAAAAAGTTGTATCCAAGTTTGCTTTGGTCACCATCAATCAATTGTTCCTTCATCACCTCTTTTTTTCTCTACCAGCTGTGTGATGTAGTCAGATATGTGTATCCATTCAGATGAATTTCTATCCCAAACAACTTTCAGTACTCTGCAGTAGAAATAAGAATCCAAAAAGCTATTTTTAAACCCTAAGGTAACACCACCGTGTTAAGAGCAGGCTTTACTCAGTCAGGGGTGCAGGGGAAAAAAAAGGTAAAACAATGTTGGGAGATATGTCAGTGGTCTGACTGTAATATGGGAAAAAGAAATACCAACAGTCTGAAATTATAACAGTCAAATCAAAAGTCAAAAAATAAGAAAGATACTAACATAGGTCTGTCAAAAAATAAGTAATTTGTTATGATACAGAAGCGGTTTCTGTTACATATGCTGATATGAATAGTTTCTTTCATATTAAGTTTATGCTGCATCACCCTAAGAAGCCAAAGGTATAGCAAGAAATGATTAAAAAAAATCCTCACGTGTTTAATTTTGCATTTGCCACTATACAGTATTTCAAAATATTTATGACAGACAATAACAATACCAAAACTGCTAGCTAACATGAAAAAAAAAGGAAAATCCTTGCACTTAGT
Organism: Promerops cafer; assembly: GCA_013398275.1. NCBI lineage: Eukaryota > Metazoa > Chordata > Aves > Passeriformes > Nectariniidae > Promerops > Promerops cafer. The sequence continues at coordinate 1,172,838 of VZSE01014033.1, read as the reverse complement.
TGTATCTTAAGTGATTCTATTATTCTAAGTGTTAGTTATCAGTACTAATTATTTACTAAAGTTATACCAATGAGTTGACTGGCGTATGTTCATTGCATGGACATTTTACTGAGCAAATCTGTAGTCTACATCAGAACTGCATGCTTTTACTACCACATGTTCAGGCATTTTGAATCTGAAAGTGATCTCATCATCAATTTCCAAGACACATGATTTTGCTCAAGTGGAACATGAATGAAGGAGCCAGTGGAAGACACGATGGGAGGGGAGAGCGCGGTGCAAACGATCTATTAGGATGCACGTGGGAACAGTTATGTGGGTGATGTAGGGAGGATGACTCTGCTACGTCACGGAGCGCAGCTACCTGGTCTCATTTGCACTGCTGAGAGGTTTGGGCTGGGCTGAGTCGCTCCCAATGGGAGTGGGGCGACTCACAGCAACACTGCCATGGCTCCGCGCATCGCAAGGGACACTCCGCGTGCTGTGGCAAGAAGAAAAACTTCAGGAAACAGTTTAAAAAAAAAAAATGTATGGAGTTGAAAGTTTGTTTTAGAAACAAAATATTGAAGTGTGTATAATGATGCCTGATTTTAGAAGTTTTTCAATTACATAAAGGCTTGTATTGTGGAATAACTCTGGGTTTCAGAAGTTTTGTGGCTGCAAATATATACAATAATAATAATCATCCTCAAAATAAAAATCTTCAAATCTTTAGAATACTACTAGTTTTTGCCAAAGCTACGTGGCTTCTGAAAAGAATGTCAACTATAGACTTTCTCACTGTCATCATATTCTTGAAAAATAGGGCCCTCTGTGTAAAACTATGCATGGTGATGTTTATTTCGAAATTTTTTTGAACTATTTTTGCAATAATCTCATGTCAACTCTTTCAAAAGCAGGAGAAAAGATCTACTGTTTTAAGCTTATTCACAGCAGGTTGGTAATGACGCAGAAATGCCACCATATTTCAGAATGCTACATTTTTAAGTTACATGTATGTAAATTACAGAAAGCACTGCCACAGGAGCTTAGGCAGGCACTCAAAGTGTGGAAGGAAAGAAAAGTCTTGTTAATCAGCAGTTTTCACTGAATTAAAGCTTTTAACATTGAAACACTGGTTTCAGGAAAGATAAAGGGGATAAGAATGGCTGCAAAGTGAGAACGCATGCACCAACAGGAAGGGGGGGTGGGCAAGCAGCAAGAAAAGGAAACTTGTACTGTCCTTAAAAGCACATCAATAAAATCTGGATCACTTACATGCTAATTTTTTCTATCTGCTTTGCCCTCAAGGGGAAAGAAAACCTCCACTTACTGACATTCAGCATAGCCAAGAGAGGATAAAACAGTTTAAAATGCTGTACTGATGCCCAGTACCTGAAGCCTTCAGGCGTGGGGATGATGAGATGAGGATTTGGTGGATCACTATGGCACCGAGGCACTTTTACAGGACGGGGACTGTTTCGATGAACAGCTACAAACATAAAAACAGATCAAATTTACTCAGAGTCAGAAAAACTCTCTTAAGGGCCATTTCAGGACACAAAATTAAACCAAATTCCTATTTACAGAGTTAAGTGTGAACTGGCACATATTTTCTTATCCTTTTAGAAAAATACATATTATTCCAACTTTGAATAAATCAACTGTATGTATTAACACTTTCCATATTTTTTTACTTAACTCATCCATAAAATAATGAAAATTCTCCAGATAGTTAAAAACTAGCAATTAGAAAATGTGTACATACTCCATAAAAACTTCATCATTTCTACTTCACAAATTAATCTTATTGCAAAATAAATATTAACCAAATAATAATTAGCAAACCAAAGAGCAATATTATGTTCCTTTCCATAAGACTTAAGCTTTCTCAGACAATAATGGAAAGCAAATTAAGCTATGGAAAAAACCCACACATGACAGTTTTACCCAAACTAATGCCCTCCCAAGGAAGTGGTACAAATGGACAGGAGAAAGCCTAAATGGGTAGTCAACCATCTTTATGCCTAACTAATTCAGTGCCTCCAAGAGCAGTCTGCACCATCTGCCCTCAACTCCTCCTTAAATAGTAAGAAAAACACTGTGGCCGTCACATCTCAAGACAGCTGGTTGCCTACCAACCCATGAGTCAGTACTTTCTGCCAGGCTAGGTTCCTCTCAGGGAGCTAAGTTTCTGCCTTGTTTGCACTACTAGGGCAAGCAAAAGATGGCAGGGCCAGGTGTTGGTTTTCCTGCTGTAATGGGCAAATATGCTAGCAGGAGACCCAGAAGGCAGGTCCTAACCCACCCAGGTAGACACCAGCTGTTTCACAAAGCAAAAAGACTGATTAAAACACCAGGAGATACACAGCTACGTGTCTAGAGGCAGCAGCATGAACACAAGTGGATCCTCAGCTTTGGGAAAAGGGGTAGAGACAAGGGGTAGAGACCACAGTGGGTTTAAGTCCTTCAAAGTGATATGCAAATGTAACTAGGAAGTCTTATTTTTCTTCTGATCAGGAGACAGGAATGGATATCTGCAGTATCTGCAGCCAGGATACAGTTTATGTTAAATTTCACATGTATCAAAGTTTCAGACTGCTGTTCAAGTCTGCACCATTCATCTGTGTCACCTCCTCCCCATGCCTCTGAGACAAAAGCTGTCAAGCAATTTAGTTTGTGTGATCTGCAGCATCTGCAATAGCATTTATAAGAGTTTTAATAATTTGGCATCATCATGCTGGTGATTCACCTAAAACAGGCCTCCCTCTCAACAACAGTACTGAAAGTGAATGTACAGGTTTTATATCACTGTACAGAATTTGGCTAAATTTGATTTTAGACTGTGCTTCTTTCTGACTGACTTTCATTGCAAAAGGTTTGTCAGCTATAAGACTTTCTCATCAAAATGATACCAAAACAAGCCTTCCTGAAAAACTGGAAAACCTCCTCTGCTGGAGGCAGATTACCCTCCCCTCATGTCTTCTACCAGCAAGCCTGCCCAGGATGTGGACACCAGGAGAAAGATAAAAGAGATGACAAAGTATTTTGAAAAGTAAATGTGTCAATGGAGGTGAGAGGAGGAAGACAGTTCTGAGAAAGAAATGAGTAAAAGGCACACACAGCAGATGAAACATTCTCAAGATGCATCATCAAAAATGTTGATTTCACTCTAATGATATCAACATTTATATCTATAAAGATGTATTTTACATTATGCCATACTTTATCGCAGAGAACTATTTTGCACAGCCCCCATGTACAACTTGTGTGTACTTGATAATATAAAGCCCATTAGAAGCAAAAACATCTGCAGTGCCAAAGTGTAAATAACTGCAGTGACACAATGAAAGTTTGGGAGAGGGAGCTGTAACTGCCTTCTTGAAGTTAAAATCACTTCTTTACCCAATCTTGTAACAACACAGCCCTTTCCTATAAGATTTGCAGGACTTCACAGGAAGGACAAAATCAGCAGAAAGAATCTGTAAAGCTTTGGAATTTCTTGGGTAAAACTACCACATATTTACACTTTATCAGGGAATAATGGTTTCACATCAACAATCAGAAATAGATTGAAAATACTTTTATTGGTATTTCTCGCATTTTAAACTTTACAATCAAAATTCTGTAACAGCAGCAGCAAAGCTCCAGAACAAACACCAGTAACTTCTGCCTTACCAAGGTACAAACCTGTAACAGGACTGTGAGGTTTTCCAATAACATGGCCAATGCACTCATTCATCAGAGCTTGTAAACTCTAGGAAAGACAAATATAAAAAGTTGTGATGTTTTGTTACAAAAAGGTTGATGTTCATATGACAAAGCTCACAGTAACAAAATTACATTGTTCAAGTATGTAAACTGTCAGATAAGCACCCCTATATTCTACTTATTATATTAAACTTCTGGATCCACATTAGCATTTTGACTTAATTAATTTTTTTAAAGCTAGGAAGGCTTAGTTTTGTCTTGCCTTTTGTCCCTGTCAAAATTACATAACTGTAAGAACTGAACAGCAACATATCATAAAGAACATTTCAAAATATAAAGGGATTGAAACTTAATGTTCATTGTCAATATAATTAAAATCACATTTCCTGGAAAAAGCTGTATAAACTTTCTCTGCTCTCCCCCTCCACATTCCAAGAAGAAACCTAAAAAAATTGAGTGAGAATATGATGGCCTGAATCTCAAGACGAAAATCTGTAGAACAAAAAATATGAAGCCCTGCATACTAAAAGAAATGCACTTTCCTTATCTACCCATGAAGCTATCAAAACTTTCATGAAAGGGATTTTAAAAGTTAAAATCACTGAACTGGGCCTCAGGCAATCTGAGCCAAATTATTAGGTGTACTATTCAATGGGTATGTAATTCTGGACAAGTTATTAAATCTTCCTCTGGTTCAATTTACTTGTCTGAACACCAGGGATATAATGTATCTTCACAAAGTAGTAAAATTATGTTCTTTGGTAGAGCTGCTATGAAGGTCACTTCTATATGCCAGTCATGCAGCATAGCCAAAATTTTTTCCAGAATTTCAAAAATCTGGTGAAGACCAGGAACTTCAAGGACTAAGAAAAAACAGAATTACAAAACTAAAGAAGTGTTGAGCTTGAGACTGGCATAATTTACCAACACAGACTGAGCTAGAATTTCATCTTGAAATGTAGAGCTCTACATCTAGACCATCATTCTGCCATGACATGATGTAGTATCTGAGAAATCAGGATTGACATTGCCATTTCTAGGTAAAATATTGTGACCTGTGCTATACAGATTAATCAAAGTGGCTTCAAGTGATGATCTCCAAAACTGAAATCCAGTTTAAGAAAGAAAAAAGTTCAAAAATGCAGTTAAGATTTTGGGCTCCCCCCTTTCTTTCCCTCTTACTTCTTCACAGTCTGTTTCAGAAACTGTGTCAAAGCAGAAGAATCTGAGGGGCTACTTCCTAAAGCTAAAATATCAGTATATTCCACATACCAGCTTAACTCTGTCATTAAGGCAGACAACCCTTTCCCAGTAACACAAATGCAGGATTAAAACATAATTTACTGGAGAGCTCCTGATAAAAATACATGTGAAAAAAAGACTAAACAATGTATTTTCTGGATTATGCAAGATTAATGTGGTTGGAATTTCATAACACACCTTGAAATTAGTAAAAATCAAGAGGTGCTGACACTCACATTCTGCTATTTTGTGGCAACTGTGCTTTCACTTCTCTCTAGTATTGTGCCAAGATCAGAGAAATAAATTCTCAGAACAGGAAAAGGAGGAAAGCAGAGCAGACAAAAAAGCCAGCTTCAGTCTACTGGGTTTTTCGTAATAAAAACAAAAGAAAGATGCTTTAAAGTCTGTTTCATGTTGGAACTATTTGAAAATAAAAAAATCTTTAAATTACAGGGATTTTGTATTCATATCCACAGATGAACTTTGGGTGCTAGTTAAGCCTCAGAAGTTTACATTTAGAAATTCATTATGACAACTATAAATCTCTGTAGAAAGCTGCTGTCAACTTTCCAAGACACAAAAGGAGGTGGCCTCCCAAGACAGTGCCAGCAACTTGTCAGCAAACTGAAACCATTACTGGCAATGGTCACAAATCTACTCCTTTCACAATCTAACAAAGAGAAGAGATAGCAGCATCAACAGTGATATACAACAGCAATTGCTTCAGAACTGCATCTGTGCTCAGATGTTGTTTTATAAAAAGAACCCCTGCAAAACATATACTGCTAGCTTCACAAGCATTTACAAATAAACACCAGCAGAAAACTTATCCATACCAAGAAGTCATCTTCTGGGAGAGCTGAAATGAATGCTGGCTCAATTGCTTGAAGAAAATCAAAACCTTGAGTTGCCCATCTATGTAAAAGAAAAGACAGAAAATTTAACGGTCTTTGGCTAAAGCCATCATTAAGAGTTTCAACAACAACAAAGAACAATCAACAGTTAATTATTTTTCCTCTGTAAAATATGATAAAATCCTCATTAAAAAAGCAGACTAATACATAAAAATTTTACCTTTTATCCAGTTATATTAGGACAAAGACTGACTTTAGCAAGGACACTGCCAAATAAGGTGAGCAGGCCATGCTATGTATCTACATCCATATACAAGCTATCTTCCAAACAGTATCATCAACTCAACCATAATTTGTTTCAGAGCAACAAGCCAAACCACTGCAATCCCTGCCCAGTCTCCTTTCTGAAACAACACTGAAAGGATACTAAAGATTTCATGACTATCTGATTAGTAATGACTGGGCATCAGTGGTTTCATGGCCTAGATTGGTAAAGTAAGTAACTTGGCTGGAGTGAGCTGTGTCTTCAGCAACCTGCTGCCCTCCCTGCCACAGCCTCCCTCTTTGACCTACTTGAAATAGCAGCTGCAACCTACAAAATACCAATAGAATCATAGGATATCCTGAGCTGGAAGAGGCACACACGGATCATCAGAATTGAACTTCTGACTCCACAAAGAGCAACACAGAAGTCACAAGCACAGTCCAAATGGTTCTTGAACACCAGCAGGCCTGGGGCCATTACCATTTCCCTGGGGAGCTTTTTCCACTGCTTGACCACCTCTCAGTGAAGAACTTTTTCCTAATTCCCAGTCCAAAACTCCCCAAATGCAGGTTTTAAGCCATTTTTTACGCCATTTCCTCTTGTCCAGTCACCAGAGAGACGACATGAAGAAGTTGCAGGTAGCAACTCCTTTTCCTCTTCCCCAAGCTGAGCAAACCCACTATCCTTAATTACTCCTCATTACATCTTGTCCTTTAAGTCCTTTCACCATCTTCACTGCCTGTCTTTAGACCTGCTGCAATATTTTTATGTTCTTCTCAGATTGTGGAGACCAAAAGTGCACAGAGTACTCGAGGTGAGCCTGAACCAGTGCTAAACACAGTGGTACAATCACTCCTTCCAGCTGGTCAGATCTCTTGTGCTGAAGGCACCCCAGGATATAGTTGGCCCATTCACCACCTGGGCACATCACTGACTCAAAGCTTACGACCAACCGGAACCCCGAGGTCCCTCTCTGAATGGCTGCACTCCAATCTCTTGGCCTCTTATCTATATCGATATCCAGAGTTACAGCACCCAGGTGCAGAATCTGGTACTTGCCCTTGTTAAATTTCATTAGGTTGATTATTGCCCAGCCCTCATAATCTATCAAGTTATCTCTGTACAGTCTCTGTGCCCTTGAGGGAATTAATGTCTCCTCCTAATTTAGTATGGCAAACTTATTTAGTATGTACACAACTCCTGTATCCAGGTCACTGATAAAAACATTGAAAAAAATTGGCCCTAAAATTGAGCCCTGAGGAACATTCTAGTGACTGGCCCCCAGCCAGATGTCACTTTACTTACTCCAATTTTTTGAGCCCAACCCTTCAGCTCTACCAAAAACTACCATGGCAGTAACAAGTTGGCTGTTACCTGGGTCGAGTGCCTCGGCCACTCTCACATTTTGTTAGCACATAATTCATCCATTTTCTGGCAAAGTTGATATATTTGTCTCCAATTTTCTGCCTGAATTCTCCAGACATCAGACGAACAACTTCTTTATGGTACTGTAAGAAACTAAAGATTACTTCTCACATATTAATAAGAAGAACAATATCCACTGGAGTATTTGCAAGCTAACAAAAGTTTACAGTATGGTAACAGTCACATCTATTCTTAGGCAAAATTATCTTAGGCAAGCAGTTGCCTATTTATAGGCAAAACATAAATCAAAAAAGTATGATACAAAATATACTACAGTGAGGGGCAGTACTGAGCCACATTGTGTTTTTCTGTGTGTATCAGGCATGTGCTGATGTTTAACAGTGTACAAAACATCATACGTAAACACTTGGTTCTGTAACCAGAGATTGAACTGCAAAGTAGTGTTTATTTTTAGTCATATTGCAGTAACATTAGGGGATAAAGTTATCTATGTGCATTTAAAAATCAAACAAAGATCAGCTATTTCTTATAAGACTATCCTATAAGTATGTTAGGGTACCTTTACAATCTTTAAAAAATTTTACAAAGCACAGAGGAATCAAATAGCAAAACAGTTAAAGCATCTGAACATAGTATTTTGAATGTCCACACTCTAAGGCAAGCACTCAAAAGCTTGCACTGCATCAAAGAACCACCATAAACTCTGAAGGAATGTCTCATGTCTCATAATACATAGATGTATTATGCTATTCTAGGCTGAAAAACAGCCCAGCCAGCATGGGGTTTTTTTTTCATTTGTGAAAAGCAGGTCGCACTTGACTGACTTTATCTCATTCTATGAGAAAGTGAGCCACTTAGTGGATCAGGGAAAGATTGTGGATGTCATCTATCTATCCATATTTTAGTAAAGCTTTTGACATTGTTTTCCACAACATTCTTCAGCAGAAGCTCACTGTTCATGGTCTGGACAGAGGTTCACTGTTTGCTGTGTAAAAACCTGGCAGGATGGCCAGGCCTAAGGAGTGGTGGTGAGTGCTGCTACATCCTGTTGGCAGCCAGTAACTACTGGGGTTCCCCATGACTCAGTTTTGGGGCCAGTCCTGTTCTATGTCTTTATCAATGATCTGGACCAGGGGATCGAGGGCACCCTCAGTCAATTCACAGGTAACACCAAGCTGAGTGGGAGTGTTGATCTGGTGGGAGGGCAGGAAGGCCCTGCAGAGGGATCTGGACAGGCTGGATTGTTGGACCAAGGCTAATGGTGTGAGGTTCAACATGGTCAACTAGCAGGTCCTGCACTTGGGTCACAGCAATCCCATGTAGCACCACAAGCTGGGGGAAGAGTGGCTGGAAAGTTGCCTGGGGTAGAAAGACTTGAGGGTGCTGGCTGACAGCTGGCTGGACATGACCCAGTGTGTGCCCAGGGGGCCAAGAAGGCCAATGACATCCTGGCTTCTATCAGCAATAGAGCGGCCAGCAGGACTGGGGCAGTAATGGTACTGGGCACTGCTGAGGTTGCACCTCAAATACTCTGTTGGGCCCCTCACTACAAGAAACATGGAGGTGTTGGAGCAAGTCCAAGGCAGGGCAACAAAGCTGGAGCACAAGTCTTGTGAGGAGCGGCTCAGGGAGCTGGGGCTGTTTAGCCTGGAGAAAAGTAAGTTCAGGTGCAACATTATTGTTTTCTACACCTACCTGAAAGGAGGTTATAGTGAGTTGGGTGTCAGTCTCTTCTCCCAAGTAAAAAGTGTTAGGACAAAAGAAAACAGCCTTAAACTGAGCCAGGGGAGGTTTAGATTGGATATTAGGAACAATTTCTTCCCTGGTAGAATGGTCAAGCATTAAAAACAGGCCACAGGAAGTGGCTGAGTCCCCATCACTGGAGTTATTTAAAAGATGTGTCGATGTAGACATGGTTCAGTGGTGGACCTGGTGGTGGTGAGTTAACAGTTGGAACTGATTATCCTAAAGGTCTTTTCCAATCGAAATAATTCAATACTTCCGTAAATTCTTTGTATTTCCACGGTTAGTAGTTACCTTATTTGCACCAATGCAAAACCAGAAATTTCAAATGCTCTTTGTTTCCTTACCTCAAACCCAAAATTATAACCCTGAATCATGGCTTCTCGGTAGTATTGCTGCAGAGTGGCAGATTCAGATTCATCAACTTCAGCATCAAACTCAGATGTGAACATGTGATCAACTCTATCAATGGCACTGCTTATCCTATTGCATAGCTGTAATGCATCATTCTGAGTAACAACAAAAAGGGATGGGGGGGCATCAAAATATTACTTAGTCTTGTCAATTGTAGAATGTAAGGCAAACATGAATCTAACAATTACATTATTTTAAATTAAAAGGTACTATAATGCCACAAAAATTCATTCAGTCCTGGAAAAACAAATGTTTTCCAGCAGTTGCATGAAGCAACTCTTGTAATTAGCTCAAGTATTATAATAAAGTTTGCTTGCATGTGGTTAACTTTAAAAACAAAGACAGCAAAAGGGTGAGCGGGGAACCAACAAAAAAAACCACAAAACAAACAAAAACATCCAACCAAAACCAGACAGACAAGAAAGGAGAAAATGAGTTCTACTATCTATAGCGTGACCAAGCCTTTGGTTCTATTTTCACCTTAGCATATGTACACAGCCTCTACTGAATGCAGGGAATTGATACTGTCACTTAGAGCCCCACAAACAAACCCATCAAAGAGAACACTCATCAAACAAAAGAAAAACAAACAAACAGAAAACAGCCCCACACCACACACACAAAACAAGCAAAGAAATATTTAAAAACCCACACCAAATCCAAGAGAAAATAAACAGAGACTATCCACTTTTGCGTTTTCAAATATAGGAAGAAAAGTTGTTTGTTGCAGGTCACTGATTTTGACAGAACTTGGTTTTAGAAAATCATACACTTTCTTTCAATTCAATATTGCTGCCACTCAAAGAGGTATTCACTCTGTTGCTATGGTATTTCATCTGCATTATGGACTTGTTTCCCAGTTATGGAGTGCAGAAATTATTACACCAATATAGCTCAAAAGTGCACTTACAAAGTCATTTGCAATAACAGAGTGGAAATTGTACTGAAAGTAAAGTCCATAGAGGATTACCACATAACTTACCATTGCACAATATGCCATTAGCTTTGCAATCAAATAATCTTCCACTTTTTTACATATCAGTGAGCAAAGCACCATCAGTTTTGATAAATAATCTCCAAACCTGCTTACCTTTAGCTGCTGAAGAGCTTTGGCAATGATTGGTTGGCTGGATGTCTGTTCCTGGTGCAGAGATATTAGCCCTTCAATAGACTGCTGGAAAGCTTTTCTCTGACTCACAAGGTGGGCAGACTGAATGACTACAAGGAGGAGGTTATCAACCTAGAATACAAGACACCACTACTTCTTGTAAAGACAACCCTCTCTGTAAAAATATATCCAATATCACCAGATTCCAATCAGTTATTTTTTTAAATTCTAATATATGAAAGACCACTTGTCACTATTCATGAAAATCTAAATTCACACACAGAAAAGCTTGATGCTGGCAACTAAACTCAAACTCTGATCTAGTGAGCAGAGTTCCATTAGGGTAAATCAGGCAAGTTGTCATGGGGAATATGGTCCTGTTCACTTCTGGAAAATATGGAAAACACTGCATTAAATTATCTTCAGATTAGCTATACACAAAAAAAGCAACAGCTAAGCAGAAATAATTATATTTTCTCAAAGCAGATGGAAACAACAACCATCACATAAACAAAGAGGTTTTATCCAAGAAACACTACATACTTCAGGACAAAAGCCCACTATTGAATAGGGAAAGACGCAGATTTAACACACAGTATTAGCTCAAAATTTGAAAAATATGAATATGTGATATATTTTGGAAACCAGAGCTCTGATATTGCACAAGTCTATAAAAGCACACCAAGTAACAGATGATGCTGCCATACTAAGTTCTGTTGATTTCAAACTACTTGTTGCATCTGCAACAAGTTACTCACAAAACAAGACCTACTTCATCCTGATTTTTAATACCTCCTCCCCAAAGAATAATTTCATGCTCAAAATTCTTTAATTATTCATGAGATTCTTTCATATTATGAGTATTTAACTAACACCTTACATTTTCTCTAGTTTGCAATCAAAATGCATTTTTTTAAAACAGAATCTTACTGAAGGACTTTTTATTTCCTAGCCTTTCAATCCTGGATTTAAAAAAACCTAGTGTTATAGACATATAAACACACACACATAGTATTTTACATATACTTACACATGGAACAAACCATTTCCAAACCCATTTTCATGTATTGCTGCTTTCATTCTCTGAGTGAAATACTAACTTTGATAGAAGTCTAAAGAACTAAGCACTTAATCAAAGGCTGTTTTTTATTGTTCAATTGGAACAACGGGCAAACAAGTAACAACATGTTTGCACATTAAAAGCAGCAGTATGTAGAGAAGTGACTTTTTCAACTGCCTGTAATTGCTAGAACCCTCTGAATGCCAAAGGTCAGGCACAATGACATGGAAAGTCACTCTCTTTGTGGACAGTACAGCCCATTTATGGTAGGGATCCAAGCGACTGCATGACATACCAAAAGGAAAATTCATATAGCTTAACATTAAGGATATGAGAACACGAGGGGCAGGCAGCTGGCTCAGCTGTCAGAGTGCAGCAGAACTGCTGGCAGGGAAACGCTGTTGGCTTGGGAAGAAGGAAAGTATGACTGGAAACATTTCTTCCTGCAGAACTGCTGAACATCCAGTAACTTCCAGAGAAATTTTACATTAAATGTCACAATTCATCCAAGATCAAGAGTAACTGGTTTCATGCCTCAGTGTGTGGAAAGCACACAACCATCACATGGTCTTGGAGACCGATGACTTCTTAATAAAATGTTCAGTTTTCAAGTCTTATCCACACTTCTGAACATCCAACTAGATATTAAAAGTATCTCTATTATACAAGTACAACTCTGAAAAACGCACATTTGCAGAGGCTGTTCCTGACAGGAAATGCTACAATCAATTTAATATTTGCATTTAACACAACTAAGAATCAAACTTATTCCTGAATTTAACTTTTTATTACCTATAAAAGGACACATGCTTCACTTGAATTGCTCCAGTCAATCTGACAGAATAAGCATTCATGGAAGTGTAGAGATAACAAACAGTGGGGGAATAAGACCAAACCCACCTGCATGGTGCGCAGCGTATCAACAGTTTCTACCTGTGGCACTACTTTGACCGGCTGACCCTCCCACGCGCTCCAGCTGTCATCTAATTCATGCTCTTTGTCACTGTGTTTGGTCATCAGCAAGTAGGCCTCATATGTAAGCTCATCTGAATCCTTGGAGCAATCCTTCCCAGCAGCCGCATTGAGGAGCTGCAAAATCACAGACCTTTCCCCCGCAATACTGCCCGGCACAAATACTTGTAAACTCTCGAGTCCGGGAATTTGTACCTGCAGAAAAGAAATACACTCAGTGAGTGAATCTCACTGTCTTTTATGACAAATAAAAAAGATAAAATAGGTAGTATCATTTAAACAACAGGAAGAATCTCCATCCTAAAAGGCTGTGCAATATATGTACTAATACCTTCAGCTGATACCTTCAGCTATTTTTGCATTAGAAGTGAAAATGCATTATACATTATTTCTTTTGAAATCCACTGGATCACCATTTTCAGCGACGTCTTTCTCTGTACTTCAAGTTAATTCTTCTACATATTCTTCTATAGGAATTTTGTTACAAAAGTCCAGTTTCACATATATACTATATATGCATGCATACATGAGTATAAAACATATATACACATATTTTAAAAAGTAAATTAGTCAACAAAGAGTGCAGTATTAAAAGGAAAATTCCTTCAGAATTCATACATTTCCCACTGACTAAAAAAGACAAAGTCTAAAATACTATCAATTATTCTTCTACTTTCATAAAAGCTAGACTAATTCCAGTTAGAACATTCTCTTTTAATAAAATACTATTGCTACTGCTTAAAAACTACTTCCAGTTATATCTGTCACATTGGTAGCAATATTTCAACCAAGTCAGGCATCAGGAGCAGACTGTGAAAACACTAAAATAGCCAATACCTTGATTTGACATGAGGTAATTGACTCACAGTAGAGTTAAATTTTCTCTTTTCAGAGTGTGATGTCATCAAGCTAAGACAAAATACTGCACTTAGCACTTCTACCATTAGGCAGACATTTTTTATAACGTAAACTATTACAATCTGTATGCCAGTGCAGAATACTAGATGGTTGTAACTAAAAGCTAAATTAGATTCCCAAAACTAATGAGCATCTGCCTGAAAAGGCTGTTAAAAATTTAAGCTCCCTACATGATATTAGAGGGCCAATATATAAAGTGTTCATTATCAAAATGTGTGTCATTTAACCCATGTATAACAGATGTGTCAAACTCGAGACAATTTTTTTCTTCAAAAAATGTACAGAAGAAAAAGATACAATCTTTAAAAGGTCTACTAAAACTAATACGGTGTCTTAAAGCAGCCAAGACTACATACTTGGGGGACAGTATTTTTTTAAAATAAACATATACTGATTTCTCTGGAGATTTTCCAACTCAGTTCACGGACCAGGGCCCTGCTGAGCCACTTGTTTTATCTATGTATTTACAATCCTTTATGAACTTCTCTCCTATGAATGTGTTTGTGTCCCCTTAAATTTCTGTATTTAGCAAACATTTACATAAATCTAAGAAGAAATGTCATGAAAAAGTTAGTGCATTATTTCCCAGCTGCAAAATATATATTAAATGCATGGAAGGACGAAAAAGAAGAGCAGATCCAAACACACTTGATCTGTTGAAGCAAACAACTACAAAAAAGACTTGTTGACCTAGGAATTGTTAAGGAATTTTGAAAACCACAAATGTGGGACTTGACATTGCAGTAAATATAGAGCACTAAGAGCTTAACTTACTTTTGCTGTATAACAGTTTTCTGGCATCAGTTACTCTGGAACAGAACAGAGTCCCTGCATTTCTCATGTCCTTAGTACTGTCTAGGAAGCTTGCTAAAGCAGACCTCCACTATAATACTGTTGCTTTATAAAAGCAAAACACAGGTCTATAGTCTGAGATTATCTACTCGAACATGTATCCATTTACCTTATAGATTTGCAAGGATTTGTTTCATAGCACTCACTACTAAGCATTATTAAACAGAAAGGTTTTTCCTCAGTCACAAAGAGAATTGTTGGGAAAAAAAAGGAACTAAGGCACTGATTTCCCAAAACACAGACTAACATTCTCACTCATATAAGCACAAGTACAGATTGTGACTACTACAATTCAAATATTCAATACACAACCCTTTAAATGCTGAAATATAGATGTCCCATTAAAACACTAAAGCATGCCAATATTTGACATTTTGCTTTGCATACTCAGTTCACTTTCATGCCTCTAAACCTTATTACCTATGTGAATTTACCTTCACATACTCTTTTGTTTTCAGAGCATTCAGAAGATCTCGCACAGGGGCTGACAATGCAAATTCTGCTGCTATTTCAAGGTCCTACAAATAACGACAAAACAAAGAAATATGCTTTCAGATTAAATTTCTTTAAAGCATATAAATAAGAGGAGACTCTTAACTTACCTTCCTCAGCATTTTAGCAAAACCAAGAGCTTTGGAGGCCCTTTCTCTAGCTTCATGGAACAGCTCCTTCAGTGCTCGGCTGGTCTCTATAACAGACCTCCTGAAACATTGGTAGAAATTAAATGACAATGTTTTAATAAATCATATTACACTTATACAGCCATTAGAAAATAATTATTTACACATATATTAGTAAGAAGAACAAGTATCTGCAAGCAGCTGACAAATAAATTGAACTTGCATAGGCAAATTTTTGGTAAGAATATAAAAATCTAATTCAAAATCATTCCATAAAAAAACCTCTCATAGCCTGAACTAAAGAGAAGGTCACTAGGCTTCAAAAAAATAAAATGATGATTCATTACTACTGCACACAGAAATACAGTCTATGGAGCCTTGCACTTACCAAGTTTGCATTCTAAGGAATAAAATACATTATGCATCTGTCAGAGGTAGAGAAGCATATATAAGTGTTCTGTTATTACTAAGCCAAAAGGCTTAATACCTGATTTCATCTGATGCAGTACTGTCATCGGCACTGGCCCAAAATTCATCACAACTGTCTTGTAGTCCAGAATCTAAGAATATTCCTGTAGATTTCAGCAGCATTCCTGCAATATCACTGTAGCAACAGAAATGGTGGAACTTCAGTCTTAGTGAGGTAGTATGGCATCTTATACTTCTTCCTTCTTAATGCAAGAGAGCTGTTTCCAAGTCCATGTACAGAAACAAGCAGCATCTTGGGGCCCACAGAAGCCACCTGTACCTACTGCATCCTGCACCTACAGCCACTGCAATAATCCATACATTCACAAAGACTAACAGCTGCTTAGTAACATCTCAAGAAGTCCCATCTGGGAACCCCAAACAAGTGCTGACTCCGGTATAAAACAACACCATAAGCAGGGGAATTAAATAAAACCTACCAAAATAGTTTTCCAGCTTGAGCTTCACCTCCTCTTATATAAGGAGTTATTTCTTTGGTGAAATTCCATTCTTCCTCTAACAGATTTTTTAAACTATGAGATGCTTGAGGTAACTGCTGCAGCATTTGGATCCAGCTTCGCATGTAATCAAAGTAAACCTGAACAAGGAAACACATAATTTAAACAGAAATTGTTACACAGTGTGTTAAGGACTAGAATTTCTCAAATCAACAGACAAACTCAGTATTACACAATTTTTAGAAGGTGTTTCTACAATAATTTCCATTTGCTCCAACTGAAAATGAGCTCCATGTTTTCACACAGAAGGTGCAATTTATGGCTCAGCAAGAATTAAATTCTATGTCTCCACAATAGCTTCCTGAAAATATCGACCACCTTGTTTGCTGTGCTGCTATTTACCATTGTTTTAGTGAATACCCACAGTAGCAAGAGTTTTTAAAGCTGAGGTGCTGAAAAACAGTCTCTAAACCTTTTACTAACTGGATTATGTCAAAGTTTTATCTGAACATATCCTCCTGGATAAGTGCCAGGTTTCTGAGATTCTGCATTACACTCTGTGTTCCTTCGTATCAAGTCTTATCTCTCACCTTTATTTAATTACTATTGGTTTAAACCAATATAAAAAATCCAGGTAAGTTCAATTTTTCTTTAACCATCTGCCCTTCAGGATTATACTGAATGCAAAAAATTACCTTTTGTTTCAGTTCAATAATCCATAACATCCCTCCTCAAAAATGGTTAAGATACTTTCTATTGGTTTCAGGTATTTTCAGACTACACTGTAAAAATGCCAAGATCACAGAATCATGGAATGTTTTGGGTTGAGGGGGACCTCAGGGATCATCTAGTTCCAACCCCTATCTTTCAGAGACCAAGTGTTTTTCCTAAAACTACTGTTTTAACTAATTGCAACAATGAATACATATTAAAAATAAGGTGTCAATTGTGCATTATTGCAATTGTAATACTAAGACATAATGCTAGTCAAAAAGCATATTTTATTCAATATTAAAAGGTTATTAAAAGCTTAGTTCAAACTTATGGAATTTACAGTTCTATATATAAATCATTTTTGGTAAATACAGGCAATTTACAAGTATATTGTACCACAGAACAAAACCCAGTGTTCCTAAAACAGCACTGGCTTCTGTGTTACCCTTAAAAGTCCATTAAAACAGTAAAATTGTATCAAAATAGGTAAAGGAAAAAAAAAGAAAGGCAACCATCCCTAAAAAGGATAACAGATTTCTATTAGCAGTATTCAGGTGAATAGACTTACTTGAACACTCCTTTCTGAAGCTTACCATTAACATTTTATGCAGATCCTCTTCGAAAGAATCAATGTTGCAATCAATCTTTTGTAAGTCATCTAACACCTCCCGTAACATGAACTGGTAATATTGCTTCATTAAGAGTCCACCCTTCAAAACTTCTTTACACTCTCTCACTAGCTGCAAGAGAAAAACCCCAAAACTGCCATCAGTCAAGATATTACTCTTAAATTCAACCATTGCCAGCCCAGTTTATCTAAATCTGTTAGTTTGCCACTAAATAATTTCTACAGCTTTTTGAAACAAATACAGTTGCTCTACACATCTGCAGGAAAGACGTCACTAGTTTTCCAGGATTATTTAATTGCAATCCCATTATTTGCCACATCAATGTAAATGGAGATGGAGGCAGATGTTTCAGACTTACTCCCTACATAATGCCACAGCAAGCTGCTTACTGGATAATTGGTTTAGAAAGGGGCAAAAGGGCTCAGTCACAAAATCACCACTTTCAATGAAAGCAAGTCAGGAAAAAATATGCAATGTGTTTAACATATGCTTAGAGAAGTGTTTCACTGGAGTGAATTCACTGTCAATCTCCTGGGCAGGTGCCCTCAATTCCAAAATCCATATCAGACCTGAAAATAATTAGCGGTTTTTTGTTGCTACCCTGGGCAAAGCTATCATGAGGGAAGTTCTCTTTTCAACTGCAGAAGGGGTTGCCTTTGGAAGAGCTGTCACCTCTCCCTGAAAGCTTAGTCTTTATCTATTTCAAGAGACATGCACAACCACAGGTATAGGAGTACACTACAAGCAAGGATCATTTCAAAGCTACGCTATCAAATGCCTTTCAGAAGCCCTTCAAGTGCTAAGTGTGTATTCTGAAATCATCATCAGTGTTCAGGTTTGACAATCCTTGATCTCTTCTGAGGGTCAGAGGGAATTTTAAAAATCTTCTATAATGGCTCTCCTGGCAAAGTAATATATCAATATAGTGGGCTCAATATATGAGAAATTATAATGGCACAAAAGCAGAAAACATACAAGAACGCTATCAGCATGACAAGAGTCTTTGGAATCCTTTACAGGCCAGAACACATTATGTTGTGCTCCTTGATGTGCAGAGGAAACAAGGATAATAGTCTGAACTCTACAGTTTAATATTTACCAAGTTAGGTGAAAAAGGGTAAAAAAAAGTAATTTTTTATAAGGTGGAAATCCAAAAGGACACTTTTATATCCCTAACATGTCATATACTTTAAAATTAATGTCTTTCTTCACTCCACTCAATCACATCCAGTGTACTTTCCATTAACCTACGGGGTTTTTCCCCTTCAATGCATGTCCATTCCAAAACAAACTTGAAAAACTTCATTAAAAATGGAGTTTATTTAAAGAATACTCTTTTACAGGGGTATGCTACTGAGCAACAGAATATAGGATTTACAAAAAAACAATAGAGCTAATTTTAACATCAACTTTTGAAACTGAAATTCATGCAGCAGCGGCCAAACAAAATTTTGGTGCAAAATGAACACATGAAAGAATATACAGCTAAAACTGAGAATATTATCACTATTTTTAGTTTGATGTGTTGCTTTTTGTTTAGGTAGTTTATAAAATAAATTATTTTCTCAAAGCAGGTAGGGCAAGACAAACCATACCAAATTTAACAGCCAAACAGAAATAACCCACATGCACATACACACATCCACCTCTCAATGTGAAGGCTGAATTTGAGAACCATCTTGAACTGTTCAGGTACTAAACTGCCATTAAAAGAGAACAGCTCTCTCCAATAACAGAGGATTATGAGGATTACAAAAGCTAGTACTCAAAGTGGAACATGGACAAAAAGGAGGAAGGCAGCAAGAAAGGACATGAGAAAAGGCACATTTTAAGAGGCATATCATCTGTGTCAGTTTTCTTTTTGTGTATATACTTTTTATTGAAAATCAGATTAATTTTTTAATACAATTGACTTGCTAGTAATACAAAAATTTAACATCACCTTGAAAAAGTTGAGGAACAAGACTAGCTAGCATACCTGATGCATTCACATACTACTGCTACATATTTCAAATGGTACAAAAAAGCAAGAGACGCTTAAAGGTCTCAGTGCCTCAAATAAGATTCACTAGGTCAATCTACAAAAAACAGACTGTGCTGTGCTACTTGCATAAAAAGAACAATTCAGGGATTGGGTTTGTTCAGCCTTGAAAAGAATATCCACAGGGAATTTAATCAGATTTCCAATGCCTAGAGGGCAGTTGCAGAGAAAAGAACAACAAAAAAGCACTGGCTCTGGCCCTCAATGCAGAGAAAGCCAATGCATAACAGCCTACCCAGAAGGAAATGGAACAGTGCCACTTCCAGAATGCTGTGCTGCAGCACCAGCTCTCCTTCCTAAACAATACCTTGAAAGAATTGAAAAATCTTATGTCTGCAGTTAAGAGGGCCCAGTTGTGTTGAGTTGCGTACAAGTTCTGCATCCCTGCCCAGTGGCCAGGAGAGCAGCATGACTGAAGATTGTTGGGTTGATCTTATTTCAGATGGTCAGCTTCTGAGGGCTACAGAGTGTGATGCAGGACATTGATGAGGTCCCCTCTCAGCTGTCTCTTCTCAAGGCTGAACAGGCCCAACTCCCTCAGCCTTTCCTCACAGGAGAGATGTTCCAAGCCCCTAATCATCTCTGTCCTCCACTGGACCCAGTCCAGGAGCTCCACGTCTCTCTTGTACTGAGGAGCTCAGAACTGGACACAGCAGTCCTGATGCACCTCACTCAGGCTTGAGTAGAGGGGCAGGATCACCTCCCTCAACCTGCTGGCAATGCTCTGATATGATAATAAAACAACCTAATTTGGGGATCAATCTAGTTGTAGGACCCAGCTTCCAGAAGGTTGGAGCAGACTATCTCTAATCCAGTCTTCTCTGTAATTCTGTAATACTCTGTGAACTTGCAGAATAACACAGACTCCTGGTTGTGGTTTTTTTCAGCTTGCTCAAGATGTTAGGAATTACAATTCTTCAGGAAACAAAAAGATCTATTTGTGAAACATCCTCCACAGCTCCTTTGCCTGTTCAGAAATATTGTGTGGGACAGGAAGTATTTGCTGAGTTGAATTCATTTTTTTCAATGTCATTAGTAAGGCAGCATCCACCACCAAAACAGTCTGGTACAAACACATTGTTTTCCAGGAAGAAAGTGTAATTTTTACTTAACTTGGAGTCCACAAGGAGCACACAAAACATTAAGGGGGAAAAAAACAATCACCCCTGTCTCTGAAGGGTATACTGTGCTTAACAACAAAGCATGCTATGCAGTTTTATTACTCTACGACTGTTAAGGTTGAAATTGTAGGCTTCAATCAATGGTGAGAGCAAGGGAGAGCGTGGCGGGGGAAGGAAGAGAGGACAAATTTATTTGGGACCACAAAGTAACATAGCAATGGATTCTGGAGCAGCAAACAACTGGAATGTGAAATCATTATCAGTCCAAGAGCTTATTTAGATGTTTACTCTTAGAGATCACCTGATAAAACCCCATTATAGTTATGCTTGCCAGGATGCAGGGAGACAGGACGAATTTAGTAGGTCCTGGACTATACTTTGAAAACTGGCATTGACCTAAACAGCCTTCATTGTACCTGACAGCCTCCAGAAAATAAATCCTTATACAATACTCTCAACCAGTGACAGGACTGACTATCTTGGGTCACTGCCCACAGAAAATAAAATAATAGGCTGAGGAAGATTTTTTTTATTTCATTTTTCTTCTTAATTAACTTTCACTATGTGACTATGGCATGTTAACAGATGACTTACATCCACAAGAGAAAAAATCAAATCAAAGAAATACAAACCCTTAAAACTACTTATATTGCCTAAGAAACCCAAACACAGGAAGATATGCTAGAGAAGATTATACAGCTTATAATGGAAATGGAACCAATACTGTTTATTTTTGTTGGCTACTAATATTTTTAATCACCAGTTTTGATATAGAAGCCTAAATCAGAGAGCTATACATGACCAGTCATTTATTATGCAAAAAGCAGATCTCCATATGAAATACAAGACTATTTACAATTTTTACAATATTTGCTATTACATAATTATACATTCTAATTTCTTACACTAATTCTCTATAAACTGACACTGTGTCATAATAAAATGACAAAATATTTCAAACAGGAAATATATTTTTAAAAAGCAATTGAAGCAAACCTGTTTAATACTCAAAAGAGATGGCTCCCCAGCAGGTCTTTGTTCCAACCTCAGCTTAAGACATTCATGGATAACATTGAGCAGGACTCGGCAGAGAACCAAGAATGCAGGTTCAAACGATGGCAAATCCATGGATTTCAACTCCTCCCATGATACAGCACTGCACTTTTGCTCGCAACAAGGTGGGAAATTTAGTAACTGCACATAATCTGAACACAACATGGGATCTGGAAATTCTGAAAACTGTAACAAAAAATAGGTATCATGAAAAGGAACCTTAAAAGTCTTAAGAATTTTTGATTTGTTTAAAGTAGCATGCACAGAACTAATGTTTTTAAAAGGTAACAGTCTATTAGCTGGCAAGTCAACCACACAAGTTTCAAGTTTATATCATTGGGGGATTTTTAAAGCTAACTTTTTTTTTAAGGATCAGTCTCAGGAGAAACAACTATGGACCCTTGGGAATGAACAAAATCACTTACTTTACGTTTCTGTTATGACATTATCTAGAGAAACAAGTGTACACTAAGCTACATCAGGTACATAACCTCATTCCTTTTCAAATACATAATGCATATATTAACATAAAATTCCACATTGTAAATGAATGCAATATTCAAAAAAATGTCACTAGCTAAACTAAGCCAAAGTACTGAAAAAGTAGCTTTTGAATTCTGGTAGATTTTAAATTTAAACTGTTTTAAAAAGGTACATGAAATATAGACATCAAGTTGGTTTGTTGTTTTGGGGATTTTGGGTTTTTTTCTTAAATACTAAACTTATTTTTCATTTATATTAAGATTCCATTTAAATAAAATTACTTTTCTAATTAGAGAAAATAATTGAGACTCTATGAAATAAACATCCTAGAAATCTAAACCATATACCTTGTGATAATATTCTAAGCAAGGCTGTACATGGAGGTACTCTGGGGTTTAACTTAGAAAGAAAAGTTGGACTGCAGAACATGTGTAGCTCCTAAAGATCGCAACACACTGGTCATCATTTAAGGATAAGATTTGTTTCAGATTAAGTTTGTTTTATTCTTATTGTCATTCCTCAGCTGCTAACTACAACATCTGAATATCCTTCATTCATACAGTAGACATAACTAGCATTTTCTAGGTTTTCCTTCAGCTGAATTTAAATAACAATACTACAAAAGGGAGAAAAACATTACCAGTAATTAGAGTATAATAATGATAAATGATAGAACTACTACCTAGAAAGTTTAAAAAACCTTTTAAGTTCATAATCTAGCAGAAAATTAAAACACATATCTACAAACATATCTTCTTAGATGGAATAGTAATGTCTTCTTTTTACTCTCTTTAAAAGGAACATATAGCACCAGAATAGCATCAGAGCTAAAGATTTTTATACAAGAAGTTTTCATTAACAAACAGATCATGAAAATGCTACACTTCCACAGTACAACAAAAAAACTTAAGAAATACAATCCTCACGGTGATGCAAATACAGTTTGGGGAAATTCAGTTCTTATAAAAATATTAAAGAACTAGTCTATCAGCAAAAATAACACAGCCAAACTGAATAAATTTGTAATATCTTTTTCTAACATCAAGTATAACAGTAAATGACATTAGAGCTTAGTACTTGACACCCTCACTTCTATTGTTCAATCTAACTAATTTTAATCTTCTGCAGGCTCAATCTGAAATGTTTCAAATACTTCTTATAAAAATTTCAAGAGAAACTCTAAGCCATTTATTGAGAGCATACAAAAAGCCACACTCGAAATTGCAGCCAGTTGAATAAACAGCAAACAGGGTACACAACCTTAAATACGTTCTATTAAAATAACATCCAATTTCATACACTAAAGTTAGAAATATTATCCATCTTCACCAAGAATGAAATTGTACAACTTCTATACAGAATGGACTCTACAATGCCTTAACTCCTGTTAAAGTATCAGAGCCTACAGAGGAATCAAACATGTTTTAGGAAACATTAAGACCAGGAATAGGTATAAAGATTTGCACATATTTAGGATGAAATGAGCATTAAAATGTATACAGTGGAAGAATCCAGAAAGCACATTTTAGATGTGTTTTAGACACGGTTTAAGCAACAACAGACACAAAAGTATGTTCAGAGACTTAGAAGTGTAAGTATACACATAAACACAGAGTCAAGTAACAGAAACAATAAAGATTAACAGAATACTAACAACTCTGTCTGCATACAAATACCAAACTGAACTGCACTAAAAAAAAAAAGACACTACATTCAAAGTATTGTCAGGTGCAAAGACCAAGCAATTGAAACCCATTTCTTCCATTTTAGTATAAAGTCATCTTTTGCTGCAGTAAGTACCACAATTCTGACCAAGAGCTGTTTGTGGTTTTTTCTGATAAAACGTTTCTTTAAATGCTGGTGCAGGAAAGAAGTTTACAATTTATAACATTCACCTTTACTAAAAACCATTTCTTAAAAGAGAATAACATTCCAAAAAAAAAGGTAATAATTACTGAAAATAAACATTCAAAGTAGTCACAAGGGTAGAGAAGGGAGAAAAGATTAACCTTACATCTTATACAAGTCATGCAACACTACATTACCAGAAAGTTTAATTCTGCGAAGCTGCAGCAAAAACTCTAGCTACTTAATGTTTCATTAACTTGTTTTAAAAACCCTTATGCAGTCAAAACTTTTGAGGTTCTTAGCAGTTTCAAAAATACATTCAAAGTCCATTTTCAATACCCCCATATTATGTCTTGTTTACTTCGGGGGTTTTTAAATTTATTTCCACCTATATATTAAGCTGAACTTTCTAAGTGTAAGTGGTTTGGGGGTGCTTTTGGTTACTGTAACAAGATACCTTCAAGTTTTGCTTAGGCACTTGACTTTAAGGAAATGTTCATGCATTTCTAATGCAAATTTTCTAAACCACAAGCTGAAACTAATTAGAGAATAAATAAAAATTCAACTAGTAGCTTCATTTCTACAGTAATATCTACACTAGTAAAAGTACATACAAAAACTTTCAAAATCAAATAGCTTTATATTTATAAGTTTATTAATCCTAAAAAATAACCTCTAAGGGAAATCAACAGTTCTTATTCCTTTTGCAAATGTGACGATCAACATCAAGAGATCTGCAATGTTTTGAAGACCACATATGGTATCTGCATCAGAATGGGCATGTTGGCTAAGAGATGCCTTTGTCCAGAATTCACAGTGCCACTTAACCAAGGAAAGCAAGTAATCCTTACCACCAATTTTTCCTAGCATAAAAATGCCTGCAAGTTAGCTAACAGTTTATATTAAGAAACAATACTCTGACTTGAAAGAATTAGTGACTGCATCTTACAGTATGGAACTACTGTCCTTCACTTACTGCTTAATTCCTACATTGGTTTTATTAATTCAGGCATTCTTAATTAAGAATATAAAATGACCCAAAGAAAAACAATAATTTAGCTAAAAGCCAGCTAAAGAATGCAACACACTAACATGACTTGTATTCATAGATTTCAAGGTTGAGTCTATTCATTTATCCCATCTCTCCTCAAGCATAATGTGCCACCACAGTAGTTCACCTATGAAGACGAGAAAAACCACCAAAAAAACTATAGTGACACTTTTATAAAGAATGTCTTGCAGAAAAACGACCAGTCTTGAAGACAAGAAAAATTATCACCTCCATAGCTGATTTTTCTCACAATTCAACTGTTGGGCCTGATTTCTCACAGTGATTTTTCTGACTTGTTGATTTAGACATTAGAAAACATAATGAACAACGATGTTATCACAAAAATGTCATTTCAATTACAAACAAGAACAGAGAACTAGCTTGGGCTTCACACAAATTCAGTCAAATGACAGATTCATTTCCGTGGAAGGAGAACTGGCTCCTAATCATAACAGACACTGTTTTTCAAAAACCAACTAAGCAACCAAAATGTTCATAAGATCCCAATTCGTACATTTTCAGTTAGGAACAACACAGCAAGGAGGTTCTCCTGTTACCCATGTACACTAGTAACCTACCTCCAGCTGGTGATCACTCCTTACCAACGCCATACGGGCCCTTTGCAATGAACCATGCATTAGCTTGTGCAGTCTTAAAATTAGTTTCCTCAACCCCATTTGCTTCAGTGCTTTATCAACAAACGGCCTGTAAATAGAGGTCAAACAGTGCTGGCTGCAGCGTCCCTCAGCACTGCATTCTGGAACAACCCAGGAAGTAGAGTCATCCTCAGATTCAAGCCTATCAAGTCTCCTTGAAAAATGGTCCTGAAAGTCAAAATTTGGCTTATTAGTAAAATTGTTCTTGATGGCTTGTCTAAGTTCCTCAACATTCTCCTCAGAGATTTGTTCTTCACCATCACTCTCCTCTGTGCACGTTCCTGAGGATTCCTTTACTTCTGTTTCCCTATCAATGTCTTCATCATCTGGATCATTGTCCTTAGACAGTCGAGGAGAAGGAATTTCAAACACTGGCCAGCCAATGTCAGAAAGATTTTTGATGCCCAATACAGTTCCCATAATCCTTAGTTTCTGGTTTAAGTCTTTTGTAATATTTAACCATAGACAGAGTGCCTGCACCCTGTCTTGGAAGTCCTTTGCAGCATACTTTTCGTAGTCCTTTTGAAGCGCCTGCAGAGATGGATAAAGTGCTTCTATGTACTCCAGCAGCTCCATTATTCGCTTTACCTGCTCAAATGAGACCCGCTGGCGATGGAGGTGTTCATGGTAACTTGAGTAACCCAAAGCACTAGTTCCATGTGTTGATTTGCAAACTCCTTCTCCTGAAGTACCATTGAAATTGGCTCCATTTTTTACAGAGGAGAAGTTTCTATAGTCCACTTTGAAGGTGAGGATTTCATTGATGATATCAGGGATAGCTTGACGGGCTGCATAGAGATAGAGGTCTTGGTCATTAATGCTCCGGCCAGCATGCCAAGCTTGCAGCTCCAGCCAGATCAGTTCATTGGATCGGTTCAACCAGACAGAGGAGGTGTTTTCCTGTCCTCTTTGTTCCCTGTCCTTTTTCTTTGAGACTGAGGTAAGTTTTAACAAAAGCCGCAGAGTTTCAAAGAATTTTAACCGGTCTGCCGGGCAATCAGTCCTAGAAGTCTGGCGTGCAGTTCTGGGTATCGGCATGGGCACAGAGACTGGAAGCTTAGCATGGCTACAGCCAAGGCTGAGATAAGGCTTATTGAGATCAACATCTGGAATTGGTTTTTTTGGCAGAGATCCACCAACTGAGTCTAACATAAATGAGCACTGCACATTTTTCTTGTGATCTCGTTCTGTTGTCCTTAGGGCATCTCTGATCTTTTTCCCTTGCTTATAGCTGTGCTCCTCCACATTCTCAATGGTTTTCCCATTGTCTTTATGTAAAGACTGAGATGGCACACTCATCTTTTCTGCAAGCAAAGAAAAAAGGATGTGACTGCAGCAACAAGAACAAGCCTTTTTCAATTCAGTTCCCAATCACTTTTCTTAGGTTGAGCATAAAAATGTTTAATATCAATGAAACAAAATAGGCATGGATAGAAGTAAAATGTAGCCATATTATCAGAAGTTACCACTACTATACCCTAAACCAAAGGATTTTTTCTTTTTCTCTTGCTTTACCTTTTTTGTAGAAAGGACCTCAGAGACTTCTCATCTTGAGTATGCCATCTACTGAGAACTGAGTATGATTAAAAGGAAAAGAATGGTTTCCAACCTCATTTTACATACATTTGTCACACAACCTCCCAAACAAAAACTCAAAATGCAACAAAGCATTCTTACAGCATCAAAGTCAAACAATTAAAGAGACTCCACTGCACATGCAATTTCATAAAAGCTGGAGCTTATGTAGATTTTGAGATATAGCTTCAATGCACCAATCCTGACTCTTGGGAGGGTTGATCTTGGTTCTGTGAACTCTTCTGTAATCTGAATACGTTGCCTTAGCACCTTGAGCCTACCTCCCCACTGTCACAACACACAAACACTTGTTTTCTTCCTTACTATGGACAACAGCCCTTTCCCACCTAAAGGTGCAATCTCCTCCTCGCTTCCTGTTCTTTCCTCAGGAGCAGCAAACCTTGACACTTTTCCAAAAAAACTATGAAAAGCACTTCAGTCTAGGCTTTGCAGATCAGAATTGGAGGAACTACTTGGCTTGAAAGGAGTGGTTCTCTCTCTCAGAAGTGGTGGTAGGCAGAAGGGAATCACCTGTATACAGACTATTGAAGTCCAGTAGTTCCAACTGATCAGCAGCTGGAACACAAGCAGCTCCATGGCCACAGGGCATCTGCTCACTCAAGAACAGAAAAGACTTTCAGAATGATGGCTGAATAGTTTGTCTGTTTTCACTGACCACAGATGGTCATGTAAAACGCAGGAAGTAAAGGCCATGTAAAACGCAGGAAGGGGCATACTGCATTGGCAGGCAAGCACACTCAAAATGGAGCTCGACGGAGATGAAACATACACCCGCTCCATACAGACTTTAAGTAGATTAGAAAAGAATCAACTTCGAACAGCACTTTGATGTTGAAGATTTTGGTGGCCTTGCAAAATAAATTAAAATCCTATTACATGCAAAGATCACTTTCTTAACTTACATTCTAGATAGGAGAACTGAACATCCCTTCAGTTTGTATTTTTAACATGTTATTCTCCCTTATCATCAATCTTCAGATTCCCCACATCAGCAAAACACATTGAAAGAAATGTAAGTCAAAAATTATTCATTATTAGACATCCAAAAAGCCATAATACTTGAATCTTCATCATTCTTAAAAAAAGCCCAGGCACAATAATCTACAAATTGTTTCAAAATCCTCTCATTAAATAGATACCAATGATTCAAATACACCTGACAGTCCTGCAATAAATTAGTATCAATGCTATAACTGTATTGCGGTACTGTAATATAGACTTCAATTAATTTGCAAAAAAAGTTCAGCTGTACTAACATATTTTGAGTTATGATTACTTTTAATGCTACAAAGGGCAGGGGTTTCACAGCTAAGCTACTATCAGTTGATGAGAGGGAGGAGCATGTGGCAGAGTCTGAGATCTTAAACAGGTCATTTAAAGAAAATACGACAAAATGCATGTCAAGAACATGATGGGGGTAGGAAAGCAGGCTCAACAGCGGCTCCCTTTCAAGTATGAAGCTGCAAAAATTTTGTACTAAAAAGCAGATACAGGAACTGCTTTTACATAGGACATGGAGAAGCTAACACTTCAGTAAGTAAGCAAGCATTCACAGAGTTCAGGAGACACAGGCAGATCTTACGAGCACCTCTGAAATGCATTTAGCTTAGAAAAATGTGAGCTCCATAGGTCTTGGGCTACAGGAGAAACAATTCAGAAACTAAACAGATTATTGCATCAATTTATGTTTGGATACTAAATGCAAGTTGTAAGGAACATGGTGTGACAGAAATTAAACAACCAAGTATCAGAAGCAAAAGTAAGCCAAGCCCCTAATTCCCAAAATTCTTTCAGTTGTCTAAATAAAGATACCTTAAATCTTAGTTATAAACATCTGAAAAGTTATTTCAATTTTATTTTTATAATGATTAGTTATATCCAACCAACCCCTGAATGAATTGTCTTACTGAAGTATAACCATTCAAGCTCAGTAAGAGCATATGCATACTCATTCAAGGTCAACAAACTACTCCAGAAGGTTTTGGGGTGGCTTTTTTTTCCTCTCCATAATACAAAATAACTGTTCTGAGATGGTACACATAGACAAAGTAAAAAAAAAAAAATAACTATGAACTTTCCAAAAAAAGATACTTTACACAACACTATCCAATTAATCAGAAAAAAAATGCAAACCTATTTTAAGACACTAATGATAACAACAGGATATTATCACACCTGAAGTAAGAACCATTCCCCTCACAAATAGAAAGACCTTGCTCCAAAAACTCAAAATCTGTAAGCAGGGATAAACAGTAACTCCTTGTTTCTCAATCTTCCACATGTGTTCCCCATGTCCACAAGCAAAGGCTGACAATGAAATATACTACATTACATTTCTTTAGTATCACAATGTCTCTGTTTAGAAGCTCTTTTTTAAAAGCACATAATGAAACAACAACAACAAAACCACCAAAAGCAAGAAAGGTTTGCATAACCACTATATACAGTGGTTAAAATAGAGTTAATGTTGCAACAGAAGAATTTTACTGGCCTTTAAATGTGCCTTTTAGCAAAGTTAAAGAGGCTTAATAATTCCAATGCCTACAGTTAACTGGCAAGAGCAACAGGATTTCTCTGTAATTGCATACAAGGAAGAGGTATCTTGGTGAATGTTCTCTTCAGTGATGTTATTCAGAGGTTGCATGAAGTGAAAGGGAAATAGAAGCTTTGGAAAATGTTTGTATTGGCCCTTCTTTTATTATGAACTTGCATGCCACAGCCATACACAACCAAAGAATTGACTATATTACCATATTCACGCCAAACAATTTACCTTTTACCTACATTTTACCCTTGCTATACACGCTAATATTTCCTTGTTCCATGTGAAGCAATTTTAAAAATTGCTTCCAAAACATTAACTGGCAATAGTCAAGCTGCCATAAGTCTGGCAAATAACTGTCTGACATAAGTTTGTTATTTCTTTAAAAATATATTAAACAAACAACAAAAAAAAAAACCACAAAAACCTAGTTGTATTCTGTATGTAAACACTGAACATACAATCTTAAATGGCTTTTTTGCACCCATGCAATTTCAACAACAACAAAAAAAATCACTTTAAGCTAAAAGATTTTACTATTTGGTACCATTACTTAGCAACATTAGGAAAAAATACATATCAAGCATGGGTTCTCCCCCGTTATCTCCTTATACTAAAGCATCAGAAGCAAGCAGGAGTAACTACACTTTAGGTGCTTCACTGACACTAAAGAGTAAAGCATAATCACTGAAAACTGTATTTTGCAATAAACAGCCTGTGAAGTGCTTCAAAACATCAAAAGTGAACAGAAAAGCAACTACACCATTACTACAGATGACAGAATCGCAGGAAAAAAGTTATTAAAAAATACTTCTGAAAGTCATTTTTTCCAACTTTCTGCTCAAAACTGGGTTTATTTCAAAACTAGTTTAGCCTGCCCATGATCTTAACCAGTTCTGTTTTAGAAATCTCCAAGGAGAGAGATTCCACAAGCCAACAATCCCTCTGGTAAACTTCATTGTTTAAGCACTCTCATAGCAAAATTTTTCTTCTAATACCCAAGAGTCTTCCCTTGTTGCAATCCATGATGGCTGCCTCCTGTTCTTTCACTGTACCTCAGTATTCAGCTCCACTTTCTAAATAACCCCTCCACCAGGTAACAACAGGCATTTTAGGGAAAAAACCAAGACACTACACCTACCTTTCAAAGTGGAGCGGCCAGCAGGTCTGCCGACATTATTTTTCTGATGCTTCGTTGACATACGCTTCATCTGCCGGGGTGTACTAGGGGGAGAAGCGCCATAGAAAGTGTCAGCACTTGCTTCATCTGATAATTCCTCAGGGTCGGATTCAGAGATCTTGGAAGTAGCATCTTCTGATTTGCACTCTTTCCTGCAGACAACAAGATAAGCCATTACATTCAAGATAAAGGAATTTTACTTGCAATATCGGTTTAGAAAGCTAATTCATCCGTAAATCCCAACCACAGTCAACCTTCTATATTCTACTGCTACATCCATGTACATTTACCCCCGTTTTTTCATATCCCTAAGGATAAGTTTCCAATCAAATAATAGGCAACATACAAAGAGGAGGGTATAGGCAGAGCATCACTAGAAGAACACGAAGTAAACATATATATATGTATCTCTTTCTGAAAAAACTTGTGGCAAGCCTAAACTAAGAGGCGCATGAAATAAACAAAGGTTCAGACATACAAACATAATGCAAGAATTCAATCTAATCAGTAGCAGGGATAACAGCAGAGGTCTTCTCTTCCATCCTCCACCCCCTAAACCCCTCATACCACAAAGGCAACTTCTAAAACAACTCTCCCACCCTTCACAAAGCTTTTATCTAGCATAGGAGATCTGAAAGTATTTTTCACAGATTTTAACATCAAGAATATTAATACCACTGAGATCATCACTCCCCAGTGGTGCCATACATGGAATTCTCTTGCTTTAACACATATCAGGGAGAAGAACACACACCATTTTCAAAGAATGAAAAGAAATGGTTTGCCTCTATTCCCTCACTTATTTCTGAAGCAGGTATGCAAATAACTCCACAGAACTCTCAGTAACTGTACAGTAACTGACTCTAGCAAAAGACACTGAGGCAAAGAAACAGTCAATTTAAATTAGTGCAAGATAGCATCAGTATCCAATAACTTCAATTTCATTTGAATCACAAATTATATTTTACTGGCTACTATTTTAGGGGCAGACAAGGAATGTTACTCATACTCTAGTGAAATAAGTCTGAGTTACTGCAGCAAGAAATATGTCAGAATATTACCAGCTAGCAGAACAGCAGTAAGGCTAACAAAACAAAAACAAACAAAACACAGATACTGTACTTCTTCTTGGCCTTTAGCTATAAACATAAATAAATACCTTAGCATGCAGAACAGTTATGTTCTCTACAAAGCCACAGAAACATTTAGTGCATGAAATACTCTTTTCACCCTGCTACTTCAGCTTTGAGAAGGCAGCAGGCAAGTTCACCAACTTCTGCAGATAAACTTTACTGGTTACCCAACAAAAATGACCCAGGTGCTACCACAGCACCACCTGGAGTCTTAGGAGTGCCCTACAATCTGGTCATAGTGACAACCACACAAAATCACCAATACTTTTAGTCTGGTTTCCTTTCCTTGGGACATCACGCTGTTACTGTGTCTTAGCAATGTGATTTAACCAACCCTCACTGCCCAAATATAAAAAAAAAGTCTTACAATTGTTCCTACAGATCTTGTGAAAATAGGTGGATGAATAAGAGAAACAGATCTTGTAAGCACTGAGCTGGGAAAGTGGAACTCAAGTTTACATCTTTTTGGACACCAGACGAGCTTTATTTCTGAGAATGCTTGCGAACAGCCCTACTGCAAAAAACACTTCAGGCAGAGAACACCCCCTCTGATCTTGCCAAAGACAAATCAACCACAAGAGACTAAGCCACATAAAACAGAAGTCATTAGTTCCAGTGCTTATGGAGCCATTTATTTTTTCAGTGACCTCACTGGCCTGGCAAGGCACAGGGTGGGGTGCTGATGCTCTTGCGGAGGCTGGCAGAACAGATCCTGCAAGTACTCACGTTAGGTCTCCAAGGCGGTTTTAAATTAGGAGAAGTTACCTCATTAGGAAAGACCAGTGAAAACACTGCTTTCCTTCTGTTTATAAGTAAGCAACCTCTTCAAAGAGCTTAACGATCAAACCTCTCCACCAAGCCAAATTAAGTGATCTTTAAAGAACTTAAGTTTATTTTGGTCACTATCACTGGAGGCATTTGAAAGATCTGTAGACGTGGCCCTTACAAGACATGGTTTATTGGTGGACTTGAATGTGTTACTTTACAGTTGGACTCAATCTTAGAAGTCTTTTTCAACCTAAATGATTCTATAATTCTACCTTGTTTGTTCCTTGCTATGTCTGATGAGAGGGCATGAGTGCCAGCAGTACCCAAATTACCCTCCAACCTCACACCTGAATTACATACATACCTATACAGCAGCATCCAGCATGACTGACTTAACATTCAACCATTTTTGCTGGTTAATTTAGTAAGACATTCTTTGATAAGAAGCACAGCAGACACCACAAAACATGCAGCACTTGAAATCATATCACAAAACAAGCAATCATGCTCTCGTTCGTAACAACAGATGCAGTCTTGTTAGCAACTGGTGAGATGATCTAACCAAAGCTGGCTGGTCTGCTTAGAGAGAGAAAGGCAGAGGTTGCAAAGCAAGTTTTAAAAATCCAGCATACTCAGTTCAGGGTTTGTGTGCAAAGACTATACCTCAACTCAGAACTCAGATCAGTGCCAATTAACACAATGGATCAGTTTCACCAGTGCAAGCCTTAGGTACAACAATGCACTAAATATACAGGGTCTGAACTAAAGCAGCTACATCAGCTTTGACATGCTAGGATAAATTTTTCTAATCCACACAACACCAGACATATATGATCTTCAGCAGCAACACTAGTATTAAAATCAGTTATGATTTTTTACACGACACATGTAAAATGTGTAAATGACACAGCTTTTGCAATGTTTGTGTGTTATTTACTGTCATGAACAAACCATAGACAAATTAAATCTGCCAATCTATAAAACGCAGTGCTGGCAAGCCTGAATCAGATCATAGTGTTGGTTATTAGACAGAATTGTTGGTTCCAAAACACTTTTGCAACCAGGGTTGAGAAACATTAATCATGGCTAATTTCTTCTTAGCTACCAAGATATGCAGGTTTTCTCCCCCACAGCCAGTGAGAACCATCCAAATCTTAATTAGGCTTACACACAAAAAGTGAAAGCTAGAAATGTGACAAATGCAGTTACTATTTGCCAATAGCAGCCTAAACCAAATCCCTACAAAGAAAACTAGAAGCACATAATTTTCATATTCTATTTACAGGTTCCCAGGCTCAATTTTAATGAGAAAAATGCTTCTTAGAAACTTACCCTTGGAATATAAGAAAGATTGTAGCCAGGATGCATAAATCACACATATTGGGAAAGTTTTAAGAGCAGTATGGTGGTAACAACCACCAAAGCAAAACACCTTGACAGCTCTGCAATGCACCAAAAAAACCCAACAAACCAAGAATGTTTCCAAAAAGTAACTACTGTATGTTACACCAGGGTGCATTTCAACCAGAAGCTGAAAAGACAGAATACATAATTTTTTTAACTTGCACTTCTAGATGACAACAGAATTTTTTGTTTAACTAAGTAAAAGTGATGGTAATGTATCTACAACTCCAGCTCAGTCATGAAAGTCAAGACAATTCTAGATTTTTGAAGGCCTGCAAACAGAAAAAAGGAAGGGGGAGCAGAAATCAAGGCATGAAATTTGAAGCAGCAGAACAGGGAGCAAAAAATCTGGTAACCACCACTACTGATAAAGGCTACAACTTTTGGAAAAACACATTCATTTATCACTAAAAAATTTACAAATGAAAACACCCCTGAGGATCAAATGGGAACATTACAATTAATTAGGCTAAATTCACACTGAGGAATACAATTTTTAACCAGTAGAGAATTTTGCACTTTCCTGAAGCATTATGCAAACTTGCAAAGTTTGTAACAGACATTAATGAGAGATCATCTTAAAAACTGTGACAGCTATACGGGGGAAATGTCTTTTTACTCTTTCCTTTCTATCAGCTACCCTCCTCACAAGCAGGAGGTCAAATACATTAGGCACTTACAGAATTAACTCAGGTTCAGCCATTGCTTATCATCCCACATACAGCTTAAAAGCTTGTTGGGGATCAGAGCAGTAGAGGTCAACGGCCTGGACTAGGAGCAGGTAGCAATAAACTTGAGTTAGGCAGTCACCACACAGGAGCCAGGATCATCGCCCACTACAGTGGTTTGGAAGCTGTGCTCTCCAGACACTGCTGCTGTAAACAGCTTCCTGCAGTTTCAAAGACATCACACCATGCAGGAATCAGTAAGGCTCTTTCTCAACACTTCTTACAGTAGCCTGCCATTTTCATACAAAGAACTGCAGTAGCTGTACAGGGTCCAGCACCAAATTACCAAGTACCAGCTCTTGACATTCTGTGGCTTTGTTTTAAAAGCAAAGTGTCCTTTTTTCAAATATATACTCCTGAACTCGGCTTCAGCTCGATTATTAATATAGGAAGACAAAGCTCCATTAGTCTGCTCTTAGTAATGCACATTCGCAGTCAGCAAAAGCAGGAGAAAACACAGGCACTACATACTGCCAAACACATCTTGTTAAAGTTAAGGCAGCTCTCCCTAAAAGTAGTCACAACCAGTCTATTTCAAACAATATTCTGACAAGAACTGTCGTCACCCAATAGCTGCTGGTAATTAGGTACCCACCTTTGCACCTGTTAAAACAGAAAAACAATAAAGTATTCAGTCGGTGCCGCTAAACACCACACACAACAAAACTCTGGAATCAGAAGGTCCAGTTTCTTTGGGACAGTAGTAGGTTTCATTTTGTTGCAGAAGAGAATGTAATGCTAGTCCTGGACCAACAGCACAAGGAAGGAACTTCACTAAACAATCAGTAGCACCTTGGGTAACAAAGACTGAGGATTAGACAACCTAATCAGGAAAACAAGATGGAAAAACCTGAAGTTCTCCTGCAGTACAGGACAGCTACCTGGTGTAAGCACGTAGTGTTACATTCCAATGTTAGGAAAGCATCATGCACCCCTATATTTTAACCACTTTTTAAAAATTATGTTCTGAGGGAAGCTGTAAGCTTAAATAAATGGACATAGTTCTGAAAGGTTGCTGAACTGAAAGCAGAAGCAACTAAAAATCCAGCTTTGGATAAGGTATTTTCAAAGATCTGCTACATGTCCGAATACCAAAATGAAGTGTTTGATGCTACTGCATTTACTATAAACTGCCCTAAGTGCAGCAAAATGAAATCTTCAGTAGAAGGCAAGGAAAAGATCTTGTTGGGTTGTTTTTAATTATATATTTTCATTACAGCACAGCAGGAATTTGCCCATGGTATGTACAAATAAACCTGTATTTTTTTGCTATATGCACCCTGTTTAATTCTGGCACAGCACTTACAGGTAGGAAATTTCAAATTTCAAATTATGTTTTAAAGAAGATACAGTACCAGCATAACAATTTCAGTTTTAAGAAATATTTGAATTCAAATTCAGCTGTACATAGCTGCATTTTTTTTCCCCCCAGAGGAATCAGGGGAAGACAGGATATGTGATCATTTATCTCTGCAGCCTAGGATTGAACAACCAGCATACTGGGGGGAAAAATGCTGATACCTGGACAGGAGTAAAGGAGAGCAAAGAATTTATTTATAACAGATAGTAATTTTACCATTTACTCCTGACACAAAATGCAAAAAAGCACTTGCATCTTTCATCTAATATGTCTACATATGCAAATCCTACAGAATCTAAGTTTGCATTAAAACAGCTTACAGCAGAGACACTTGTAAAAGAAAGAAATATTCAAAAAAAATTAATCAAGTATGAAATGTAATGCTATTCACACAACTTTTTACAGTGAAGACTCTCAGAAATTACCAACACTACAGTCACAGTAAGATGACACAGTAAGAAGGGGAACCCGTTCCAGTGCACCTTTTGCTTCCCAGGCTGCACATCCCTGCCCCTTTTGCCATCCCTTCTGCACAGAAGGCAACAATGACGTGACCTCAATCACCAACCTGACAGTGAAAAAACCCATTGGTTTTTGGTGCACCATTTACCTGTCAGATCAGTACCCACAAGTGAAAACCCCACAGCCACGTGACAGCCAAGCTCCTCTACTACATCCTTCCTGAATCTGGCATTCTCTTGTAGAGAGACCGGGGTGAAGAAGGCAACCTGCTGAGTGTTAAGTGAAATCATGCCCTCAGTCACTCTCTTCTGGCTGCACATGAAGCAATTTTACATGACTGTCTGTCCCTTCTGCTTTCCAGACACTTTGCCAGAAGTCACCAGCACCCGAGATGCATAGGTATAACTTAAAGTACCAACCCAGCACCAGTTCTTCACTGGTGCTGCCAAAACAATCCAGCTCAGCTGGAATGCCTTTGTCAGCAGGATTTTTCCAACTTCAGCCACTTTAATTTTGATTAGGCAGCCAAATGTACTTAATGTCATGCAAGAAAGTTTCATGTGGAAGACATTCCTAGTTGAGGGAGGGCAAGAGAGGGATTTTAGGAGATGGAACAGTCATTTTTAGCTGAGTCAGCCACAAAACTAATGCAGATTTTTACTTCCAGCAAAATTAAAAGCAAAATAATTGGGCAGGAAAATGCTGGTATCACCAGCAAGAACTGATTACATAATTCCAGTCACTTTTTTATAAATAAACCTATGAACAAAGGATTGTGAACATAGAAATAATGACAGAAACACTAAAACTTCATAAGTGAATTGTCGGGGTGTAACAGTACCCCTTGAAAAGCCCTGCTTTGTTCACTATTTACACCTTGTTTATCTTTGAAAACTAACCTGTAGCAGGGCTGCACAAATGCAGACACTCAAGGCTGCTATGAAACCCATGCCACCCCCTGCAAACTACAGGTTTACACTACAACAACCCTGCTAACAGTTAAGGACCAAGTACAATAAATTCCACATCAGCTGAGGGAGCAGTATAAAGCAAGTATTTCTGCTGCAACACAAACAGTGGTTTGGAGCGAGACTTCACTGTGACAAAACCACCACTATTTCTCCAGAAACTGCCAAGGAAAAAAATAAAAGTCATTACTGGGGAAAAGACTAATGTACAGCTTTGAGCCGAACAGTTAAACAGTAATTGATTCCCAGTGACAACTTTTCCTCCTTGGTAACTCCCAATTAAGCTGTTTAATTAGAACAGAAGGACACAGCAAGTGTGAACACACTTCATTTCTACAGCAGACCTCAAACAGATATCTGACTAGGCATTACAAATTTCCTTACAGCACTAATGTACTCACTAGCAAATTTTAGTTTAACAATTTTCTCCTTCTCAAGATCTGGAAGCCACCAGAGTCAGTTCTGCAAATTACTACTACTCTGGCACTTTTCCCAAAAATTTCCTATATTCCTGGGCAGAAGCTTCTATATGTGCTTACTATATTTACAACAGAAAGACGAAGTCACAGAAAAATCTAACAAAAGCTTTTGAAAGAGTGGTGAGGTATTGAAGCACCTTTTGGCTGATTAGAACAACATGAGAAACCTCAAAAAGAAGAAATTGTCAAACATTGATTCAAGAATAAATTAGGCAGAATGCAAAGTAGTATTCATCACATCTTTTTATAGCAAGTGGTGAGAAGCACTACTGAGACATATTTAAACTATCTAAGGAAGTAATTTTTCTTCTGCAAGTTATATTGACTAGAAATAAGTATAAAAAAATAATAAAATAGAGGTCTTATAAAGTTTTGGCAGTTCTTCATGTTCTCATCTCAGAAAAAAAAATACTCAGAACTTTCTGTTCTTTTTTACTTGCAAATTTGAAAACAGAGAAAGCTTAACGAATTTTTCCATCTTGATTATAAGTTTTCATGCAAATTTGAACCATGATGTAACAGCATTCACAGTAGGTTAATCTCTGAGCTTACCCCCAATAGATTATTTGATTAAAACTACACCATATTTTATTTCAAAAGAAAAAAAAGCCTATTTAATTCTACCCTTGCTCTATAATGTGCAATAAAGTGTGAAAGTGTTGATGGGTTTGTTAGGTTTCCACATCCATGTTTAAGCCTGCCAAGTGAGGCTGCAAACGGACCAAAGGTTAGAACTGCAGAAACAGGAGCTAAGAGAGCTTCACCCAGCCCAGTTAGTATCCAGCTCTCTTCACTGAACAACTGACCTCACAATATTCCTTGATTCCAGACCCCATGCTTCTCCATTAGTGCTACTTTTTCAACCTCAACTATACCCTAGCTCATATTTGGGAATTTGAACTGATTGGGGTTTTTTTTAAGTAAAAAAACTCTGAAATACGTCTTCCTCACTAATGATGTTTGAGCACTACACAGTACAGTATCAATCCAAAGGGTAAGTGCTGCAATTAAGCTCTTGGCACCTGCACAGAACAGATCCCAAGGTCTCAAGCCATACACCAATACAGTAAAGTATACTTAATTAAGAACTATTTATGAAAAATCTGTATTAACACACCTGCATGGATTTTCTGGAAAAATTAAGCTACACCAAGGAAAGTTACATACTACTGGGAAAAGAGTGTTAGATCGCTAGGTTCAACTACAAACACATCATATATAAAAGTGATAAACTGGGAAATGCACAGACCTCTGATAAAAGGTAAAAAGAACTGTAACAGCCATTCTTCCCCCACTCTCCCACACACACTATTCTTCTGGCAGAAAGTTCCATTCCTAGATAAGAAAAAGCTAACAACTGGTCATGATCCCAAAGTTTCAGTTCATCATTTAGACAAAGTCTACAAGAACCCTGAAGGTGAAGCATTGAAAGTAAATAGATTTTCAATGGAAGCTGGTGTCTAAGCATGGCATGCTGGACTTCCTGTCTGTGACGTTTGGAAAATCCGTGCAATGCAATGGGACTTCAGTACTCTGCACTATTTGGAGCATCCCAAAAGGTCAGTGGTCACGCCCATGGAGAGTTCTACAGTGAGGCCAAGAAGTAATCGAGGCATGAGTAACTGTGGCCTTGTTATCATTTACTGAATGGATGTTCTACAGCCAAGATGGTAAAAACCTTTACATTTGTGCTCTCAGCAAAAGCAACAGCAAGTAAATCAGCTGCACAAGTAAGCCAAGGGCCAAATAAACCACATACATTTACACCACATTAGAAAGCAACACATGACACTCAGCATCACTGAGTATCAGTAGGACACAGAAGGAACAGAACTAATTTCCTCCTACCCTAAGACTGCAGGAGACATTCATCAGCACAATAGTTACATCCCATCTTGTCTGGCTCCAGAATAAACCTGATTGGGTTTCATGACAAATTAATGTGACTTCAGACACAGGGTTCTTGGACTGGACACAAATGAACATTTGACAATTCAGTAACACTCAAATTCAGATGTTAAAGACAAACTTTCTTATTTGGCTTTACATTTGCAGTAAGCCAAGAGTGAGCACGGGACCCTTATCAACTCTTTAAATAAATAAGCTTCTAAGTTATTTTTTAAAATTCAAAATTATTTAGTTAAAAAATTACAGACTAAACATAGCATCAGTGCAGTTAACATCTGAGAGAAGAATAAAACTGAAGGAAAGTAACAGTTCTTCAAACATAAATTTTGTAGACAACAGCAAATCCAACCACACAACTGAAGAAATGAGCTAAGGTTCCTCTGCTGACAGAGGTCAACACACTATTGACTAGCAGTTGGTACTATGAAAAATTGTCTTCTATATGTATTTTAGATGCAGTTTAAAAGAATGGTTTGTATATAATTTAAGAAATGTGGTTGTCATGGAAGCCAAATCTTTATAAGCCTCTAAAAATCCCAATTAGTTTGCTGAAGTAAGAATTACTGCATATCCCTTATGCTTTCCTTTAAATTCAGTAGGTTTGTTTTCATCACAGCACAGTTTGCATTACACAAAGGTCAATATCACTGGCTTACATAATAGTAAAACCAACCTTGACACAGACAGCACTAATTAACAGACATAAAAACAACCCAAGCAGCCACGCAACACAGACTAATCCTTACTGCTACAAATGCCAGAGACATCTCAACTAGCACTTCATGTGTTTGTGCGTAGGTGGAGCAATCAGTCATTCATTCCAATCTTGCACATGTAAACAAGAAAATGCAATACATGTAGAATAGAGATTACATCTTACCTCATTTAAATGCATGGGGGAAAAAAAACTATGGCAAAGCTTTATATACTTAAATCATTTCTCCCACTTAAGTTAAAAAAATAAACTCTTTCACTGCTCATATACTATCAGCCACACAGATAGTTTGGCAAGCAGGAAAATATGTTGAACACAATTCATGATATAACCTCAGGCTCCCCCCAAGCCACAGATGCTGCAGACTGACAGCCCAATTCACTGTCATCCTAGAGACAACAAATCTGATAGACACACTACTGACAAGTCCCCCGGCAAGGAGGAAGCCTCCACATAATTCACAATTCTGTTCCACTTTATTTGCAGCCTTGGTCCTTCCTTCACCCCTGGCACTGGATGTATGCCAGGAAAAAAGAGGGCTACAAGCAATCAAGGCACAAGTCAAGGTAGCCCTGTGGCTCTTCATGCCTTTGCAGGGCCCTCAAACAAAGGACAAAGTCCCAACAAAAGACATGCTTAAGGCCTCATTTTTCTCTATAGTGGATTTTGTGCCAGAAATTTCTTGGGAAAGCCTAAAATTGGGCTTGGGAAATTTAAAGCCTATGGGTAATAATCAAGAAGCACCAAACGCATCTGTTTTAATTAGCATTCTAAATTATCTAAGTGGAAACATGTTATCTTGAAAACTT
Organism: Promerops cafer; assembly: GCA_013398275.1. NCBI lineage: Eukaryota > Metazoa > Chordata > Aves > Passeriformes > Nectariniidae > Promerops > Promerops cafer. The sequence goes on along the minus strand of VZSE01014033.1, from coordinate 1,131,140 downwards.
TCCACTTGTTTTAAGGATTGATACTTAAATGTGAATTCTTCACAAAACTTTTCAGTAGTACCTATTCACTTACCCATAACGACTTCATGGGTCGAAGTGCAATTCTATCTCAAAATCAACATCTGCTCGTAGGTTCCCTGAGCATTTTTCAGTTTAGAGGTGCCTCCCCTCTCTCCCCCCACCAAAGTGTGTTTCAAGAAAGAAAGGAAGACCTGGGAAAAACAATGTGCTTTTGGAGAGGGATTCACAATCAAGTGCTTTTGACTAAGGACTGTGTAATTCAAAAAAGCCATAAATATATTTTATGTTTGCCTTCAGTTTACAAAATGTACCATTGCATTTATATTCTAACAGGAGACAGAGTCCTCACACAAAGACAAGCAGATTTCTCACACAAGGCAGTCTCAAAACAACAAATCAGTAAGCTTTGTCTATTAAACAAATGTAGGTGTATTGCTAATTCAGAATGACTGAATACTTCTCCACCAGAACTAAACTTAACTTAAAGAGAATCCATTATAGCAATGCACTTTAGCACTAGCCAGAACTCTTTATCATAAGAACACATTCATACTCTACAAACAGGATTAAAAGCAATCTGTCATCAAATGGATTTCAAATGCCCAAGCCTGTGCAAAATAAACTGATTTCAACAAGATTCTGACCTCACAGCCCCAAGAACAAACACCTAATGATGACTCCAAAATTTAAATCAAAACTAATCATGCTTGAAAAAGCTTCAGATACTTTACTTGTATTACATTTAAGTAAAAGCAAGTGCTGCATAAAGCCAGAGAAGCAGGTGTGAAGTTGGGACACAAAGTACACACAGAAGTGCATCACAGTGGATGGAGTACATGCATTACCCTACACAAATTAAGGCTACTTAATTGTTTTGAGACATCGCCTTCCCACCCACCAGCTCACTCTGAAATAGCTAATTCAATTTTCATTTGCTGGGTAAAGTTGTCACCACATTATCCACACCCACATCCGACTCATATAAACTGTCCTGTAATAAGCAGAATCCAGCAGAGGTCAGAAATGGCCCTGCACAGGAAATGCCTGGGTGTTTTCCATTCAGGCTCTGAAGATTATTCTTCTACATGAAGACAGCCCAGGTCTACGGTCATGCTGCTGTACAAACTTTATTTTAAAGCATTTTCTGCTTAACCTGTAGTATTAGTACTTGAAGAGTCCTTTGAAAAGGAACTTAGAAGCTTGCTAATTCAGTTGCCCTATAGCATTTGTATTTCATAATATTTCTGTTAAATCTTACTAATTGCATATATCTTCTGATTTTGGCATTCTCATGACAGAAAAACAAATCGTTAATGCATATTAATGAAAACTCAAAGGCATTGTTCAACCCCAGAGCCTTGACCAACACAGGAGCACATCATCACTTCCCTTTCATTCCATCAGTCCAAAACACCAGCTCACAATATTCAAGAACAATCTCAGCAACAGCACAGCAGAGTTTTTGCACAGCACACCTGGAACACAATTCACCTGACTACTGCCTTACAGTACTAACTGACCACACAAGCGTTTTAAAAACGTTTCCTGAATGCCTCCTAGTGAGAAGTGAAGTGCATCAACAGGATGTTATTTAAAAATGAGAAATAATCGCCACGGAATTAATAACTTGGACTTATGCAACACTTCTGTAGCCAGCTGGAAACACTAAACCATAATGTAATTTGCATCCCCATCTCTCAGCAGGGCACAGATGGAGACTTGCAAAAAGCCAATCTGCAGGTCAGCACATTCAGGAGGTGACAGCAGTTGCAGAAAGCTTTGAGGCATCACAACACTTCTTTGTGAACGCTTTTTTTTTTTTTTTTTACTCTATCTTCTTACTACTATCGATTGCAATGTTGTCAGCAGCGATACTCCATGACCCTGCTGTTTTACTGGCACGCCAAAGAGAACCCGATTTTAATCACGGCTGCCATAAACACGAGTAACCCTTCCAAGAGGGCAGCGCTTTTATCGCTGCAGTTCACAAGTCAAGGAGCACAGGTCACGCTCCGTCAGCCTCCCGCGGGCTCCAGCTGCTGCTCCCCCTCCGCTCTGCAGCCTCCGCACCTCCGGCCCGACCCCGGGAGCCGGGCGGGCAGTGCCCCGACATACCCGCCCGCACTGCTGCGAGGCTGGGGGCGAAGGAAACTATTTGCTTTTAACTGCAAAGCGCCCACAAAACACTGCCTTACCCACCGCAGCCACTAGAGATTTCTTATCGAAGCACCTTCTTGCTCCGTGGGCGCTCTGCAGAAGCGCTGAAGCAGCAGCAGCAGCTGCAGGTTCTGCAGCGCGGAGGGGCCGGAGGCGGGAGGCAGAGCGTGCACCCCCGGCCCCGGCGCTCGCAGCCCCCGCCTGGCATCGCTCCCTGCACGGAGCTCCCTGTGAGGCAGCGCTGGGTACTGACCTCCCCGGCGGCGGCGACGGCGGCGGCTCCTCCATGGCGGCGGCAGCGGCACAGACCAGCGCGGCGGCGTCTCTCATGCATGCACCGGGGCCGGCATGGCGGCGGGCCCCAGTGCGCGGCGCGGGGGCGCAGCGAGGAGCAGGAGCAGCAGGAGGAGGGGAGCGGGTCCCTAGCCGGCTGCAGGAGCACGGCCGCGCAGAGCCGCCCGCGCGGCCGCCATCTTGGGAACAGCCTCCGAGGGCAGCGGCGCCGGCAGCATCGCTACGGCGCGCCAGGAGGGACCGGCCGCGCCACAGGCGCCCGCTCCGCCGCTGCCGGGCGAGGGGCGGCTCCCCGTGCGGGTTTCCCCCTCTCGGGCGCGGGGTCGTGCCAGACTGTAGGACAGCGGTTCTTCTCTCCGGCACCGTGGAAATTACAGCTCCCCAGCTCCCCGCGAGGGGCCGCGTTTATCCCGAGGCGGGGCGGTGATGGGGGCGCGGCGGGCGCTGCCGCCCCCTCCCTGCCCCCGTGGCGGAGCTGCCGGGCGCTGCCTGTGGCCCCTCGCCGCGGGCTCCGCGGTCCCTGCCGCTGCTCGTTCCCACACCGCCGGCAGACAGAGAAGGAAAATATAACTGCTGAGGGGAAGATGGTTTCCTTCAGCAGGTGCCAGCTCCCTGCAGCCGTGCTGGCCCGAAGTCCGGCGGCTGCGGAGGCTGGAGCGACCACAGCCGGATCCAAGGAGGTGGAAAGCGTGAAAGACCCTTGAGGTCTCCTTTGGGGGCGTGCATGGAAGAATAATCTTCTATCTTTTATACTCTGCTGCTGACAAAGTAACTTCTTTGACTTTATGAACCTGGATTTTTTAAACCCTTCAGCAGCACTGGTTATCAGCCTTGGACAGATAACTGGAGCCACATTATCCAGTTGGAAATACAGGAAGGAAAGTGTGATTTCCTGAACTGTAGGTTGGCTGGAATATCAATATCAATATTAACACCCGTCAAAGGCAGAAAAGTGCCGTGGGTTGTTTAATTGTTGGGGTCGGTGAGAGGGAGCCTCACCTTCTGTGTTACGGCACTGGAAGTACAGCAACAAACCCTGGCATCAGTAATGCGTATACAAAGCACATGCATTATTTCTGATGGGTGACATTTGAGCATGGACCAGAACCAGTTCTAGATTCTGTATTTATGCACCAGTTCCTTCATTAACTGTACAAGAAATTTGCACCTTTCTAGTCTGATACCAAAATTCAGTTGTAAAGTCACTGTTCATGAAATAGTGGTCCACCTCTCTGTCAAAGTTTAGGAAACAAATTTAACAGTGCCTTTGAAATAAAATAATTTTTTTAAGCTTAAATGCAGGATATACTTCTACTATGTCATCTTAATACTATCTACTATTTATCATCTTAATGAATGCATGCTTTAAAATGCAGGACCAGAAAAATCACATTATGCAGGAAGCCACTTAGACTGTTTTTCATAGGTCAAGAAAGATACCTGAATCACCATGACCTGATGATCATGACATTGAAACATCAAGACATCCAGCATTTATGTGAAGAATTGTTAAGATACCTCATGTAATGAGGTATGAGAATGGAAAAATGAGGTATGAGAATGGAAAAATGCAGTATTTAGCATGTTAAAGACTTTTGCTCAAGTACTTGAGCCCCAAACCATAAAGCAGGTCCAATGGCAGATACACACAATACATTCCCACTAATCTGTCATGGTGAACAAAACTTAGAAACCATAGCTGAAGGTCAAAAATTCTGAAGTGCTAACCTAATAAATTAGTTGTCATGTCCATAAAAAATACACATTATCTAAGGTAAAGCTGCTTACTTCACAGTATGCATGTGGTTTTAGTATGATCACAAAGAGTCAATGTTACAGGTAAAGTTTGAACATTCTTTTCAGTTAGGGATCATTGTCTCACACCATCTCTGCAGTTGTTTGCAGGGCAGAAACATATTTAGCAATCATGGCAAAATATTTCAGCTTCTTTACTTCTTCTATTAAAACAATCAATGCAGTGGTCTGTTAGAAGCACAGAGTTTTCATTAACCAAGAAAAAACATCTGATACTGCATTTTGACATAGATGTGATGGTGTGGAAGTAGAGATATCCCAAGGGCCCTTGGCAAAGGGAGAAATGGGGACTGACCACTGCCACTACTTTCTGTAAATATTGAGATAGTTTACTGAAGTAAAGTGGGGTTTTCACTGCAGCCTCAAACAAGGTGGTCCAGAAAACTCTTCCCTGTATGCATTTTCCCTTTTCCCTTTAGGGCAACCCAGCATATTGTGTTGCATCACATTCTTGTGGGATATCACAGAAAACATCCTAGAACTACAGAAACTAGCCAAGGAAAGCAAGGCTGTAAATGTGATACAGAGATGCTTCTTTATCTGCAATTGACCACAGTGAGCAACATAGCTCCTGGCATCAAGGAGCAGATTGTAAGAGGAGAAGTTTGTGAATAGCCTTACAGAGAACTTGGGAAGAAATCAAGAGATGCAGGAATATTTGGGGGTGATAGTACAGGAAATATCAGATGACATAAGAGTCTCAAAGCCTATATAGGGATAATATTTCGCAAAGCAAAAATTTCAAGGCAATACAGAGGTCTTGAAAAATTGATATGCCAAAAAAAAAAATTATTCTTTTTGGCTTTTTTTTAAAGAAATATCATCATATTTCAAAGACTCCCTGACTGCCAGTTTCTGACTCTAAATATATCAATATTTCATAGTGCATGGAAATTGATAAATGAAATTGTTCACTCTGGTTCTACTACTGGAACAGAAGAAGGCGCAAGATTAAAAATACACATCACAATAAGTAGCACCTGTCTGTGAGAAAATGGAGTTAAAATATTAGGAATGGATTTTATTGTCTGATGTAGCAAAATCATTACTCCAAAATTCCAGGTTAAAAAAACAAACCAGGAAACAAGTAACTGTCAAAATAGACCAACTAATTTCAGTTTAACTTCTGTTTTCAGAAGCTTTAGAATTAATTTTCTTATTTTTTTTCAGAAAACATCTGGCTTTATAATTTAACAGATGCTGCAATTGCTTAGGAATTGCTTTTTTTTCCTAGCAACATGCCTTTTATTACAGTAGCAGTCCTAGAACCTGCGATAGAAATTTGACATGGCAATAGCATCCTAATAACAAAAGTAGGTCTTTGAAATAGCATTTTCAAATTTCTACTGCAACTACCCTTGAAATTTCTATCTATTCCTGGGGCATATATTCTTTTATTCCTTCCTCCTCAATTCAGCTCAGGTATCAGACACAATTGCACATGCAGCTGTGCTTTTGCCATTTGCCATTTCTCCAGTTATTTTCTATATAAAAAAATATCCTAATGAAGACAAAGAAAGATTTGGTCCATGTAAGTAAATAAATATGTTATAAGAATATATTTGAAAATTTTTCTCCTGGTACCTGTCACAAGGCCAAACTTCCAAACTTTTTTTTTCACATCATGAATGTTGCGCAGAATAAGGCATAACTTGGTTTTGGGGTTTTTTAAGTCAGTAAGTGAAATCTAGTAATCAGATTGTTCTTCACTGTATGAACTGCATACAAAAAAAAAATCAAATTCTTAACAAAACCAGCTTTGTACAATTAGTTTTTCTTTCAAATAAGTTATTAATTTTAATTCTAATAAAACCTATTTAAAAGTAAAACCAAAGTTAATCAGACATTAGAAAACAGCCTGGATTTGGTAAAATGTGCTGAAAACGGAATATTCATTTTTTCTTGGTCATGGATTAGAAATGCTCTTCTGCAATGCAATGAAGAGTAAAACATGAACAATACCTGCATTTAATATCTAGAACACAACCTGACACCATGTCCTATGTAGACATTGCAACTAGCATCTCCAGAGTCCAAATAAAATACCAAGATGTGTTTCTACCTGGACATATGCAGATTCCTCCATCTACAGTTTCGTTGTTCTCACAGAAGTTCAGGCTGGGGGTGGCATTGAAAGAAACAGCACTCAGTTTTCATTGTTATCTAATCTGATCTTTGCTGCAATTGATCTGAAGTGTGAAGCTGGAAGAAATTAAGGAGTCCCACTGTATATACCCCTGTTCAATCACCCGTTACCGCTGTGATTCATTCGCTCGGGAAGCTGGCATGATAGCTGCCAAGGCTTGTTCAGCAGCATGGTTTAGCACCCGTGCTGTAATAGGAGCCAGCTAACTTGACGGAGGTGGAATATTTCTGTCTGAGTGCTGTCATCTCACAGGCTGCATGTTGGATTGCACAGGGCTCGATACCATTAAAAATTCACCACTATTAAAGGAGTATTTGTTAGTAAGAGTAGCATGAGGTCAGAGGCATTCCTGTGATTATTGTTTTATCACTTCAGCTGGGCATTATTTTTTAGGTACTTCCTGTCCTAAGAAGCAACTCTATGTAGCACTGCCTCTGCATTATTAAAATGGCATGACCCATATGAGAGAAGTACAAAATCCAGTTGTGCTTAAAGCTGTATGCTTTTACTGTGTAAAGCTGGTCTTTGGGCTCAATGTCTGTAAAGCTGGGCATAGCTAAACCCACTGGCTGCTCTTCAAAGATACCAAGGCACTGGACATAGAAATTATCTGAAAATGAAAATGTTGACATATATATAACAGTCTGGCCACAGCAGTTTATATCTTCCTAAGAACTGATTTTGGACCTGTGAAAATCAGCTGCACTGAATTCACTGCTACTTGAACTTGACTATCAACAACAGAGTACACTTGCGTAAAGCTAGATTGGCTCCTGCTAAATCGTATTTTAATTCTTTCCCCAGCTGTATAATAGACATACTCAGTGAGCAGCCATGGGGCATTTATAAAGAAGACCAAATGCTTGTCTGCATTTGTGCTCACTACATTAATTTCATGTTCAAAGAAGCTCCACTGAAGAATTAGGGTCAATTCTTTGAAACCATATTTGTAGGCCCAGAGCATATCCTTCTGTGTGTGCCTGACAGTGCAATTCGATGCATTGTTGCACGCAACTCTTTCAACATGTTTTCAAGCATCTTGCAAGTTTGACTAGTTGCTTATACCAACATTTATGAAGTGATGCTTCTTATTTCCACCATCTCAGAAAGCACAAAAAAAAAGTTCCAGACTACATCTTTTAAAATATCTGGTTGTGCAGCTGAGATTCTTTCTATGTCTGCCTTACAGCAGCTGCTTATCCCAGCAGAAAGCAGCTGTGAGATTTGTATCAAACTTGCATGTCTAGGAAGACAGGAGCTGCTCATGTCTCCTCCTTCCAACAGCTCTTTTTATAAGAGAGAGTAATCACAGAAAAGCAGTGTAGTTGGCATTTTCCTTTACCCCAGCAGGTCCTGGCAGTTGTATCAGCTGAATGGAGTTATAAGCAGCCATGAGAAAATTTTAATCTTCATTAAATGTTAATCCCTGCAAACACTTATATTCACATCAGTTCACTTATATAATAGTCATACTGAAATCAGTGGGACAACCCTGGGAGAACAGTTACTCATACATATAAATGTTTACAGGATTCATTTCCTCCTTTTGCTCTGAATCATCTGGAATAATGTTGTCCTCACAACTTCACAAGGTGAGTTTTGTGGTGTAATCCTGTTGATGGCTCAGTTCTGGTGAACATCAATAGGAATTAAGATATTCCCCGTTTGTTGCAAAGCCCTCCTAACTAGAGCATAGTAAAATAGTATCTTATTCTTCAACTCTCAGACATGTCCCATTCTGCAGTGCCTCAGGTTTTATTTTTTCATTTCTGTCCATTTCATTACTGCAAAAAAACTGTTCCCTCATTGTTAACATAACTATTCTCATCCTTCTAAATACTTACACAGTTCCTACAGTATAAAACACTAAAAAGAGGTAATCTCCTGCCATTTGACATTATTTCAATGCATTCAGAGTTTTTTATTCTCATTTGAATCTTATTGGCCCCTATCATTATTTCTATAATTGACTTGCATTTCCTCTTCCTCACAGGAATTGATGCTTATTTTAAGGCACATCCATGCTAGGAGACATAGCACACAGCACTTGAAATAACTGTGGAATGATGTGAGCTAATATGCTGTCCTGGCACAGCAGTCTTTCCAGCTACAGCCAGCTGAGGAATCCAGATTATGACCTTTGTGTTAGGGAGCTGCGATCCATGTGACATTTTCTGCTGAGCTGTTTGTTTAAAAGATGGCTTCTATCAACACCTTTGGGTGGATTTCACTATGACTGTCAGGATACAATGGGCATTGATAAATTTTGGGATTAGCTATTTTAATTCTATATTTCAGTCCAAAGCCTATCAATTCCCCTGCAGTTGCTCTTCAGCTGTGATGATAATCAGAAATACAAAGGGCTCAAAATTTTGTTAAGTTTTTGTTCCTGTCCACAGAAAGTAGAATGAGATAATGTGTTGTTTGAGAACAGGATGACCTTGTTGACGCCGAGGATCTGTAATTGCTTGGTTCCTCTTCTCTTGCAGGCTGAGTGCTATGGCATGTTTGAGCCCTGCTTCTGCTGTTTATCTGTGGATAGTGTGAAGTCCAGGAGAGAAATTTCTTTCTCCCCTAATCTCAGCAGAGATACCAGTCAATTAGCCCTACTACTTGGCATACGCGTTGAGGCACTAACATAAACCAGACTAAACTTGGTTAAAAGACTCCAGCTTTCCAACAACACATGGATGTTGTGGCATGCTGAGCTAGGAGAAAAATGCTGATCTGGAGATTCAGCATCTAGTTTTCAACAGGGCAAGCACACATTATTCGTTCAGTGGTATTGGAGAAGGATTCCTGACTAGAGCATGCTTGCTCACCCGCCGGAAGCATTCAGTATGGACCAGTTGCAAAACTTTATCACATGTTGGATAGCTGTAACCTGCCTGAGATGAGATCATAGAAGTATTAATCTTCCAACTAACTCTTTAGATGGACATTTGGGCTATAGCCCATCTGTCTGAGGCAGTCATGGTTTCCATTAGGCATAGATGACTACTCACAGAACGAGGAGTTAGGTATTCTGTAAGCTGTGGAAGATGACTCAAATACATACTATATTTCTAAATGTACAGTTACGGTTAATAGAAGAATAGCAATGCTATTCTTACCTGGATTTCAAATTTCAAGAATAACATTTCAGTTCAAACTTGTGCATTAAAATTTGTATTTGTACTTTCCTAAAACACCCCCAAATGACAGCTTAATTCTGGGCTCCCCATCACAAAAGAGATAGGGACATGCAGGAATGAGTTGAGCAAAGGACCATAAAGGTAGTGAAGGGTGTGGAGCCTCTGAGGTCTCAGGAGAGGAGCTGGAAATGTTCAGCCTGGAGAAGAGAAGACTCAGGAAGGATCTTACCAATGTGTATAAATACTTGATGGAGCAGAGTAAAGAAGAAGGAGCCAGGCTCTTCCCAGTGGTGTCCTGTGAAAGGACTAGAAGCAGTGGATAAACCATGAAAAATTCTGCCTAAACTTGAGAAAAACTTTCCTTATTGTGAGAGTGGTCAAACAATGGCATGGGTTGCTCAGAGAGGTTGTGGAATCACCATCCTTAGAGATATTCAACACCCAAGTGGTTGTGGCCCTGAGGAACCTGCTCCTGTTCATCCTGCTTTAAGCAGAGTGTTGAGATGAAGTGATCTCCAGGGGAACCTGTCCACCTCAGCCATTCTGTGACTGATCTCATAAATACTTTTGAATCACAACCAATCTCTTAAACAGAAAGTTCCCTAGGAAACACAACTATTTAAAAGCACACAGCACCAAAAGCTTTTGGTACAATTTGTAATTTTGTTGTGAATTGTGGTGATTTTAAATTAACAAATTTTTAATAGAGAACTATTGCCAGAAAGAATTAAGTTATTCGAAAATATATCATTCATAATGCTGTTAAGTAGCTATTTCTGCCAACTAAATTGTAACTTTCTGTCAGAAGGTGTGCAATACCGAATATGTGGGTATAATCACAGCTTTCTGAGTACCTTCCTTTCCAAAGTTTTGTCATTTCCTACTAATGAGGTTTTACAGCAAGACCAACGATATTGCCTTTTTAAAGAAAATATTTTATACTTGAACAACATGGATTGTTTTAAGAAACTTCTGAAAAACAATTAACATTAACCATGCTTTTGTATTTCAAGTGATACAGAATCCTGATATTCAAATTGTATAAATTATATACCATTGTATTTTACATGTCAAATAAACCAAGCCTGTCATTATTTGGATGCGGTCAGCTTTACTGCTCTGCAAAGAGTGAATGTGACACCCATAATCATTTTTACAAAGCCAGATTCTGAAAATCTTAGACTCCTCTGATTTCAGCAGTTGTTTTTTCTCAGTGAGGTTTGTCCAACCAAAAGATGAATGGCTCTGTGCTATTCCCTATTCATGGCACTGTACCTCAGCTGAGCTTTCTGATACATTTTAATTATCGCACTACCTGTATTTGAAAATAACCTGTGAGCAGGTTTAGTGTTGCAGGTACATAACATCTATTTATATCACCATTATTTTTCAGAGTTACATTTCATGCTATGTTTATTGCAGCTGTTCCAGATGTCCTTGTTGTATCCACAACAGCCTGCCAACCACAGTGTTGAGCAAGAGGATTTAACTGTGAATGGATCCCTCTCCCTGAAGTAACTAGCTCAGATAGACTTCATAAAGTGATGTTTTGCCTGCCACATCACTTGTCTAAAACAGATAAGGGCAGAGCTATCAGAATTACTCTGATGTAATGCAATGAGTATGAGTGTCCTAGAAAGTCGCAAGCTGTAGGTGTCACATCATCACAGAGTCTTGTTTCCTGTGAACTGCCAAATGATCTTTATTTGAATTTAAAATATTTTTGCCTGAGAAAGCAGTGACAAGCAGCCTATTAAATACACCATTGAATGTCTTTCCTACTTGATCATCAGCATTTTGGTAACTAAAAGTGAACTGACAAGTTTTCTTTACATTATACAATTTGCAAATTTTAGCACAAACCAGAAGTGAATCTGATTGCCAGCTTGACATTCATGGAGCCTTGTATATGTGCATAAATATGAAAGTTTAGTATAAAAGGTTTGTGCTCATATTGGCCGTCAGAGTCCTAGCTGATTATGAAAATGTGGTTGTGGGCATATAAAAATTATCTGAAAGTAACTATTTAAATGTAGAGTTTGTGTACTCAGAGCCATAAAGAATCAGCTATCTTACCTACAAGATGTTTACAAAGCAAGTGTTCTAGGTTTTCTAACAGCATCTTGGTAACATATCCTTTCATCCTTTTTTAGATTTTATTTTATTTTATTTCATTTCATTTCATTTTAATATAAAAATGTAATATTTCTGTTGTAGAATATGGGGGCATGTTTAAGAAATATGTAAGAAATACAATTACATCCATGACCAGGCACTTCTAAGTGTGATATTTAGTGGTAAGGTTCTGTTAGTAATCATAGTTATAACCAGCAGAAATAAAAAGATAGAACAGCAGAAACAAAAGGATGTTGTAGATACTGCCATTCTGTGTAACTTGAGCCTTATCTTAACCCTGGTTAAATATTCATTTAACAATGGTTGCTTGCGCTGAATTTAACTGATTTTTTTTCAAACTAAGAAGTCTGCCTTAAAAGTATCTGATTGATGTTTACATTATGTAATTTATACTGATGCCTTTATGAACCATGCTTCTCACCTCTGCATATTACTGGATTTTTTTTTTAGCTTCCACATGCTTGGGTTACACTTTGGCACTTTGCTCCAAAGCATTCTCCTTGAGAGTGGTCTTTATTTCTGTGCAATCTGACAAGCTGAAAAAGGTTTTCTTGGTGTATTTATAGTGGGGCAAACTGGCAGAGCTATGAATACAACTCAGCATTGCTTATGGGCATAATTGAATCTCTTCCCATTGCAACATAAAACTATAATAATGTGTGCATTTTTTACCAGTATAACTACATCAATAATAGGGCTGCTACTGCCATACATTATAGACACCCATCATTAGCTTACTGTGAAAGTGTCATTTATTGTGCTTACAAGAAGGAAAAAAGTTTATTCTTGTCGATAAACGAAGTCCCAGTTTCAGAGCCAGAAAGATGCATCTTTTTTTTCTTTGCCAAGGGCAAAGGACTCTCTGAGGAACAGGCTGCATGGTTGAGCTGTTGAATGCTTGTCCAGCTGCACGCTTCCCATCAGCCAAATATATGATCAGAGCAGGACGCAGATTCTTTGGCTCTAAACAAAAGCATGCATGTACTTTTTAGTGCCACTGGCAACCCTTGATATTCAAGGTTCATAGTTTCTTAAAGTGCTAGATTAGAAATTTTTCCAGCCCCCTAGCCTCTCTCCATCCATTTAAGATAATTAATACTAACAATTTCAGTCTGATTCAAGGTCTTTAAACCAAGCTGGTCTGGTTTTCACTTTCTGTGTAAAACGGAAAGGCGCAGAGGTAAATGCAATGTTTAGTATCCGTGATCACCTTTGCAAGGGTAGGTAGGTATGCATTTAATCTGCATTCGGTAGGGCTAAAGCTTAAACAGAGCATTGGCAAAATCAAAGAACTGCAAATTCAGCAGTGACTGGGCGAGAAATCCCCATGGCCGTGCAGGAGGGTGAAGTTGCAGCAGAAGGCCAGGCTTGTCCTGGGCCAGCTCATGTTTGCTGCAGGCTGCCTAGCTCCCGGTCTGTGGAGCTGCCCTGCCAGGAGCCCGAGGGGAATTGTGCTGCAGAGCTTCTGCTCGTCTCTCCTCTGCACGAGTGCTCCATCCCTAGCTCCGCGGGCCGTGGCAGAGCGCGCGGCCCGTCCCAACCTGACTTTCAGGGTGCTGTGGGGTGAGTCACACCCACGCCACAAGCTGGGTGGTATCTGCAAGGGTAGGGCACACAGTGTGACAGGGAAGGGCTCTGCCTCTGGTTGGACATCAGCACACTGCTACAAGAAGAAAGCCCAGAAGAAATTGTTCAGGGACTCTGGTTCTTACGTCCCAGCTGTCTAGTACACTTGGAGGAGTATTCAAGTTACACCTGTTTAGGGAAGGTGTAACCTCTGACTTGGGCTGTCGAGCTGGCTCAACGAGCAGGAACGGGTCAGGGTGATGCAAGCCCTGCCCTTGCCCTTCCCTGTCAGACTATTTGTTTCCTCAAAGGTATCAAGCAAACTCTGAAGCTTTTAAGCAGGAGGGAGGGTTAAAGAAACACGCAACCATCATTGAGAGCTGCAGGCAAAAATCAGCTGGCATCATTTTTACAGAAATGCATTTAGTCAATTTATTAAGGCAAAAGGATGCCCCTGTAAAGCAAAACGTAGCTCCCAAGAGCAAGCAGAAATTAGAACAGATATTCAATGAAAGACTACTGAACCAATAAGAGATATTAGGTGCTAGGACAAATTTGTTAATTTTCAGCAAAGACCATTTTGCAGTAGAAAGGGATGACGGAAGTATTTTATAGAAGAGAAATTTGCTAATCTGCACTGTTGAAAAGGCCAGTTATATTCCCCATGTATGAATTTGGTTTCGAGGTGTTTCCAGGAAAAATACAATAGTGAATGAAGGGTACTTTGTCCACAAAAATATATTTGCAAGGGCTCTTAGACATGAGAGAGTCACCAGCTCTTGTGACACTGATTGCTTAAAAATGTGCCATTTCAAGGGAATGACAAGAAATGATGAGACAATAAACCATTCTTACAGGAAGTCTCAGGCGGTAGCAACATTGGCCAAGTTCAAAATTTGCTGGGGAGTAGAAGCTGAGAATGTACTAAAACATATTGGGCTTAAGGTTACAACTGAACAAGCAATATATTATTTTCATTTCACTGGAAAAGTAAGACCCATGTTCTGCTTATGAGCCGCTTTTAAAATTGCAAAACAAAAAAAAACCCTCCCAAGTGCGTCACAAATTGGAATTACTTGTACAAAACATTCATCAAACGAGTTCATGCTAATGGCTGTTGTAAGAATTGCTCAGAGTATTTGACATTTGTGCCACAATATTTGTGTGCCGTGTGACATTCACGATGTGTTTCTGCTCCATGAGCAAGTTGTTGCTGTTCTGCCGTGGGCTGACTGTCAGCCCTGCACAGGGGAGGCACTGTGCCCCCCTCACATCAAATTTGTGAAGACAAAGGAAGGTGGGAGATGAATGGTGCCTCAGTCCTCTGCTGCTCTGTCTGTCACTGTTGACATTTCCATCTTTGATTAAAGAGACTTCAGCTACTTTTATAAAAGATACTTAGGCAGATAAGTGAAGAAATTGTCTTGCCTCAGAGCATTGGGAATAATTTTTTTTTAAGTCACTGCTCCGGGAACCATGTGAATTAGAGACAAATACACACTCAGATTAAATTATTTTCTTCAGTTTTGTAGAATGGTTCTTGAAGACAGGATCCAGAAATATTCTGAAGTTTCAGTAAGCAAAACCGAGTGAAAATAAAAAAGGATTCACATATACTTAGGCCAGCCTTTTCATTTTGGGGACCTGAATCATGACTTCTGAATGCCTGGATTAGCAATTCTGTATTTAGCAGTGACCAAAATATTCAAAAATAGCTTCTCACTATTTGTGCAGTCTATATTTATGCTTGGTAAAAGCCATCTAAGCTGCTAAAAAAAGAAACACAGACCTTGGCAGTTAGCAGGGCATGTCCACAAAAATCAATATGCACCATTGCCACTTGGATCTGAAGTTCTCTTCTGCTGCCTCGCAGCAGCAGCAGAGACTGCCAGGAGATACTCTGAGACACTCCTCCTCATCTTCTATCACTTATCCTTTAAGTGTGATGCATAAAGCAACAGTATTCAAACTGATTGCACTTCCAAAAGGGCAGGATCATCAGGCAAAAACTTTATTTCTTTTTGAAGTGGAAAAAACCTGTGATCTCAGAAGCCATGTATTTGTGAAACTGTAGAAGGTGTTCCTGATTGAGAACAGACCAGACAAGCCCTAACCAATTATCTGCCTTTCCTACTCTTTTCGGCCCAGGTCTGATTGATTTGTTGAGTTTATCCAGTTACATGTGTCTTATCTTGTAGACAGTTCATCCTTTGGACAGAAACCTCCATTTACTTTTTTTTCTTTTTAAATAAAAATGCTGGATAATCTGACTGAAGTTTTGCACTTGTTATACTGTAAGTGTTAAATAAATAACAATTTTGGCCAATTCCTAGTCTCTCCTAGCTCCTTTTGGGCTATTGTATCCCAAAGCTATAATAAGCAAATGAAGCAATTTGGTCAGGCTTCTATCTGAAAGAAATCCTCATTCCAGAATACAGAGTTTTAAAGCTGACATCTGGAGTGATACAGGTAAGTTTTCTTATCATCTGTATGTGCCTCCTGACACATGTATGTACTTTAGATGTAAATTAAGACAATTATGTTAAAAATGTGCCCCTCCTTTTCTGTTTGGTCAGCCTCTACACTATAGAAACTCCTTACAACTCCTCCAGTACAAATCCCAAATATGTGTACTTTAATGTCCAGAATCAGAACCCGTCCAACACTTCCTCAGAGTAGCAACCAGCCTCTCTCACCTGAGTATGGCTTGTGCAAGTGCCAGCCACTCCCAGCTGCACCTCCTCGGGGCACCAGCTCTTCCCTGAGTGCTAGCCCAGGAGAGCAGGACAGACCACAGGTAGGTCCTTCATCCTATTGATCAGTGAAAAAAAAAAAACAAACAAAACCTCTAACCCACAAACAAAAAAAATCTAGAAAAAGAGGATTTACAGTGCTTTAATCATAACAGGGAGTCCTTGTGGGAAACTCTGTCTCCGAGATAAAACTGAGCAACATTGCAATACTCTGGCCAGGAAACAAGCCTGTGCCCATGCTGTTGCCTCAGAGATACTATGATGGAAATTTCTCCATGTCTCATTTTCATTTTAAGTAACTTATTCTGCCTAGAATTCCTGTGTGTGCTTCCTTTCTAAAACTTGTATCATCCTGTTTCTGTGGTACAAAACTCATATGTTGTGTAATTTGCTATTTATTGCTATCTGTACATTTCTTATCTGTACATACCCATATGAATATGTTACCTATACTTTAATAGGATGTGTTTGTAAAATACACTGGCATGTGCAACTCTGGTAATGAATCTAAAGATGAACGGATTTAAAACTATGCCCAAGGTGGTTTGGATTACTGTATTTGCCAAAAGTAGCTGACTGTGTGGTGATGACCTGCATGGCAGATTCTTGCACATTATTCAATAGACCTTAACTTTTCATTAAGTATACACAGGAAGGACATGGAAACATCCCTGATTTTTATCTCTCTAGTGTCCTCCAGGAATCAGCTACCATTATTCTAGTTTATGTGGGAGAAATGATCTTAGAATCACTCCATATTACACCACTAGTGTATCAGTGAGAGGTTAAGACACATTGATTTATCCTGTTAGTGTTAGAAACTACAATTATGTGTAAAATGAAAAATTATGCAGAGTGAACTATGCAATGACTATGCAATGTGACCTGCCAGAGCAGTCCTTCTGCATCAGTTCCTCCAAAGATCTTCTGTGACCTGAGAAGCTGCACTTCCTTCCCACTTTCCCCCTTCTCTCAGAGTCAGCAAGCTGTGCCATCGACAAGACACTGAAAAGCAAACAGGCCTGAGCCCTGCAAGAGATAAAAGGGGTTTTCTGTCCTTCTCTGGGTTCTGTCTCTGTACAATTGAAATCTTGCCCTTCAGTCAACATTCACACCAGCTGCCTGGGTAACTACATGTGATGTCCCACCCTTTCAAGATTATCTAAAAAATATAAGTAAAGTTTTTTTCAGTTGAGTTCCTTCAGCCTGATGCTGATATATAATATGTATACATATATATAGTTACATACATACATATATATGTATACAAACATATATATGTTTTTAGCTATGTAGAAACTGCAAACTAGATATAAAGAATTGCAAAATACTTGGCTGTACTTTGTTTTGATATTTGCATATTCAGTAGTTCTGTCACATTAAATAAAGACAGAAACCATTTTATTAATGGTAACAGCTATTGTGCTACTCAGTTGCCTAATGAAATGCTTTAGAGTGCAATGCAAAACTCACATGTTCATCCAGAGGATCTAAAAAATGTGATTATACTAACACACAGTCTGTTTGTCAGTCCATCTTCCAACCCTGTACCCAGCAGAAAAAGTCACAGTGAACGCAGTGAAAAGGACACAGTGAAGCATGGAAAAAAATATGTAAAAGGTCCTTGCTAGTGTTACATTTGTGCATCTGTAGGGACAAGCATGACAGTTAGCCAAGAGCCCTGAACACTCAATTTCTCCTTTGAGAGAAACTGCGTCCACAGTTTTTTTCTCTACAAAGACGCCTCTGAACTTGGATCCTTTCCTATGACGCTGAATGCCAGCTTGTTCCTTGAAAAGGAGGGCATTTAAAAGGCCATAAAACTAGAAAGACTTCTTCTGGATAGACAGGCAATTAGAACAAAAGGAAGTTTGCATTATATATAGAGGCAAAACTTCTTAGTCCATTTCAGCATGTGCACGAGATAATTGTATTTCTGTTAAATAATTTCATTTGTTTGTAATGCCCTTCTTTTGTCCTAAAGACTTCTCTCCATGGAAGACTAAATAGCTATTAGAATGGCAGGAGGAGGCTCTCATCAAAATTATGTGACTCATCTTTTTTTTTTCATCTGACCCAGAGAAACTGGATGAAAGTGTAGAATCATTCTCTGCCATTCTTGATATTTGTGAAGTGTTTGCAAACTTGTTTGAAAATTTTTTGGTTTTACTGTCTGTGTTGGACCCCTCAGTTCTCTGTCCCTCTTTTCTTTACTGCTTGTCCCTGGCGGAAGAGCAGCCTGAGGCAGGACTGGCTCCAGCGGCTCAGGCTGAGTGTAAGGCCTTTTCTTGCTCATCAGTGAAACGGATGGATGGGCTCATTGGTGCAGCTCATTCACCAAACTTCCTGGTCAGAGCAGCCTGTCAGGCTCCAGGAGCTGCAGTTCTGCACTCAAGCCAGGAGAAGTTGCACCTTTTTCTGTGTCCATCTAAACGCATCACATGGTGAGCCCAAGTCATTTTCCTCCAACCTTATCACAAGACAAGTAAAAACCAGGTTTGCTTTATGTTTGCTTATCACTCTCGAAGGAATGATTTGCTGCCTGACTTTTTATGGGCAGAAGGAACCAGCTGGGGCACCCCAGAGAGAGAGACAAGCCTGGGTGAGCCATGCTGGCAGAAACCAAGGGACCAGCAGCAGCAGGACACTGGAAGAAAAGACGATTCACAAAAGGAGACTGTGCCTTCCCACGCTGGGCTGGGAGCTCCGTGGCCAGCGGCAAGGCCAGACAGAGGTGACTCACTGAGGTGACTCAGAGGTGACCTGTGATGGAACTCGTCTCTGAGAGTATCTGCCCTTCTGGCCAGAGTTATTATGGGTGACCGGCTGAGAGGAACAACTACTGTAGGGAATTCCTCAGTACTGATGGGAGCTGTGGGGTTATCTTTGGGGATAGGGAAACTTCACCTCCCTTTCCCCTTGGCTCACACCACCCTGCTGTCTGCTCCAGAGCAGCACTGGCACCGACTCTGCCCGGTTAAGCCGTCCGTGTGGCCTGAGCCCACAGTTTTTGTGTGGGCAGAGCACTCACTGATCCACTGCTGATAAGCAGAGAGAGGTGTGGGAGCTCACACCAGCCTGCGAGAAAGCAAGCAGACCTGTGGGAAGCAGTCACATCTCTGGCCATCTGAGGATGGCCTCATCCCTGCCAGCCTGGTAGTCACACAGCCCGGGACTGACTGTATGGATGTACCGTAGGCACACCTGCCACCGCCGCAGGTGCCACCACTCACTCTCCTCTGCTGCCTTAGGCACATCAAAGGGCTCCATGAAGGAGAGTCAGGTGAACTCTTATGGTGAGCTGGATGAAAAGATTATCATCCCAGCTCTTTGATGCTGCCTTACCATCCAGTGCTTTACCTGCCCAGCTCTCCTGTTCCATTACATTGTATGAACAAGAAAACAAACCAGCCCATAAATGGCAGAATGTGGAGGGATGGGTTGATTGTGTGAATAATCTGAGGTGTGATCTAGTCTCAGGGACAGCTGAAACATTCTATCTGTCTGCGATCTAAATCGGGTTTGATTTGGAAACAGCAGTGGTGGCTTGAAAAGGTGCCATTTCCTAGCTGTCCCTTGCTCTGTAGGGGTTGCTGCAGTGGCTGCTGCCAATCTATCCGAGCGTCACCCACAGCTTGCTTGCCGGAGTGCAAGGCACACAGCTGGGGCTGAGCCCCAGCACATGGGGGCTTTTAAAGTCAGCCAAGCCACTTTGTCCCAGAGGCTGGCATGCAGGGCTCAGATGATGTGCTCTTTTAGGAGAGTGACCCCTCAGAGCAGACAGCTGAAAGCAAATGGTCCAACGCTGGCAATAGCATGTTAAAGCACCAAAGCTGTTTGTATTGTGAAGGTTAAACCATCCTGTTTGTCACTTTAAATTCCAGATTATTTGAATTTTCCATGTACTTGGAAAAGGAATATTTTACTAATTAATCAAAGTAGGTTTAAAAATTCAAAATATATTTTGATTATTTTTGCTATATAGAATGGTTTTTTATGTTTGCCCTCATATGTCCCTGAAAATTTTGAATTTGCATACATTGGATATATAAGAAAAGCTGCAGCAGACCATCATCTTGGTTTTATTTGCCAGCAAAATCCCCTCTAAATACAGAAATTATTTAAGTTCTAACTACACTGAGATAAGCTTGATGTAAGTAGCTGTAATATTGTACAGTAATAATATGTAGGCATCTCAGTCAATTCTTCTAGGATACAAAGGACATTGGCATCTTCAAATAATCCAGTCTAATTGTTTGTTCTCATCCATATGATAACAAATACACATCCCAAACACCAGGGAAAGAAAAAAAAAAAAGAGAGAAACAAATTTTTTTTTTTTTTTACTTCCCCTAAGATATAGCTCCCAGCCTAGCCTAAAGCACCTATGGTAATATACTAGAGCTTTGGGCTTCACAGATCAGGAAAGCATGAACAAGTACAAAATAAAGTTTTATGACCAGGAAAGGAGAACTCACTTTCTACTGAAAACACAGAGGTTCTTTTATTTTTAAGTTGAACTCAGTTCTACAGTGATCTGGACACAATCATAGAAGCTAGATACTTAAAATACCAGCTGTTCCACATATTCAGTAGGAACATGCCTTGAGGCTCACCAGTAATTCATGTAACCAGGACTCTGAGCAGATAGACAACACTTTTAATTTCTAAAGCAAAACCTCACTAATCACAACTCAAGGAAGGAGATAAGCGTGTGTTGACGCCCTTGCTTCACTCTCAGGGAGTGCAGCAAGCACTGCTTTATGCAAAGTGGGTCATCTGGTGCTGGGGTTCAGCATGCAGGACTTGGGGTGCCATCCCACAGGGGTGTCCAGAACAGGGGCACGTGCAGAACACAGCAGACCCCGTGCTCCTCTGCAGGCTTCCACCAGAGATGGAAAGGTAGGTGGTATGGCATTGTGACTGGTGCTGTGTCAGGAAGATGCACAGAGCTCTGCGGAGTGTGAGTGACCAAGGCTCTCGGCCTTGCCACTCTCCTGTTCCCTAAACTTGATCAAGATTTTTTTTATCCTTTCCACTCCATTTTACCTCCAAGACCCTTTCTTCTGCCATGCTGAGCTGTGTGGCACCAAGCCCTGGATCCCAATCACTGCCAGGACAACTCATAGCAATACTAATCAGGATGACAGTCACAATTAATAATAAACAGTTCTTTCAGATCTTGTACAACAAAAAAAAAAAGAGCTACCAAAGCAATCAAAAACCCCAGGCAAGACTGGAACCTAAAGAAAGCAAACCACAAAAGTTTAAAAAAACTCTTCTACTTACTGCATATATAATGGCCTGTTCCAGAATTGTGATGTGCTGAACATATAACAGGGTCCAGTGGCTTGGGTGGAGTAGCAGCGGGTAAAAGACAAACTGCAGAAGCAGCAGAAACAGATTTAAAGGTCACCAAGCTCATTCACTTTGGAAAACAAGTGAACGCTGCGACACTGTGAACAACACTGTGCCTACTGTCTGTTACACCACTCCCCATGACTGCTATCCTACTCTGTTTTCACTGTCATTGCAATATATTTATCAGTGGAGAGCTGTGAAACATCAGATATCAGAGGGAAAAAATGCAGAGTAGCAAAGGAAATAGCTTTGCCTACGTGTGCATGGTGGAAGGAAGCTGTGCAGGTACCTGCACTTCATGGAGACCATGACTTGCTGCTGGCTCCTTAAAATGTCACCCTGAGAATGTATGAAGAGCTGGGTATTGAAATTATTTTTCCTACCCTAATAAAGTACATTTAAAATGGAAGCTGTGTGTCTGATTTTCCATTTACTTGTCTAATAAAAACTATTGTTTCCTTTCATGTTCCCTACACTTGCTTTCTTCCAGTGCTGGTTTTGACCAGGATAGAGTTGATTTTCTTCACAGTAGCTGGTAAGGGGCCGTGGTTTGGATTTGTGTTGGAAACAGTGCTGATAACACAGGGGTGTTTTGCTCATTGCTGAGCACTGTTTACACAGAGCCAAGGCCTTTTCTGCCTCTCACCCCACCCCACCAGTGAATGGGCCGGGTGTTCACAAGGAGTTGGGAAGAGACACTTTTGGGAGAGCTGACCCCAGCTGACCATGGAGATATCCTGTACCACATGGTGTCATGCTCAGCATCTAAAGCTGGGGGAAGAAGGAGCAAGAGGCAACATTCAGAGTGATGGTGTTTGTCTTCCCAAGTGACTCTTACATCTGACAGAGCCCTGCTTTCCTAGGGATGGCTGCACGCCTGCCTGCCCATGGGGAGTGGTGAAAAAATTCCTCGTTTTGCTTTGCTTGCATGTGTAACTTTACTTGTCAAACTGTCTTTATCTCAGCACACAAGTTTTCTCACTTTTACCCTTGTGACTCTATCCACCACCTTACAAAACTCCATTTCTGCTTTTCTGAAAGACATTCTATTCTGTGTAAGAGGTTTAAGTGCAGCATCTGGAGTGAGACCGCAGGTCATACAGGCAGAGAGAGCAGTGAGTGCACATGGTGAGTGAGTATGCATATCAGTGTATATACATGATGTATATGTTGTGTGTACAGGTTTTTTCTCTAAAATATGTTTGCACATTAAATAAAATGTTAAAGCTTTTATAATCACTGGATACCGAGGTCTTCTAGATCAAGTGGATGTGAAACCTTGATTTTTGTCTTGCTCTTTAATGCATTTCATAGCATTTTCATAGCTTTGTCTCTTACTGTCCTTTTATTGCCAATGTTTCTGTCACTGCCTTCTTAAGTGCTTAGTCTTCTGCTTTTTATTTCATGTCTGCACCTCCTTTTTCACCTGGTTTTAATGACAAAGGAATCCTTAAATACACTTGCCAGGGTCAAACCTTTGCACCATCAAGAGTAGGATATATTCAAGGCAAAGCTATTGTGAGCTGTTCTTACTTCAATAGCCAGTTACTTTCCTGGGAAGAGAAGGAAAGTGCCAGTGGTTTAGTTATCCATCTCACAAGCTGCAAGACAAGAAAAAGACCTGGAATTTTCTTACCTTTACTCATACCTTCTGTGTCGTTACTCCATTTATCATTGCAGGCCAGTTCAAATTAGCAAGACACTCATATCATGGGAGCCATCCAGCTCTGGAAATAACAGCTACAGTGCTCTGCAGTGTTTCTGTGACTTTGCAAACAAAAACAGGTGAAAATCTCTCTCTGGGTATCATGTTTAAATTCTCCATTGCACAGCTCTCCTCTCCATCAGCACTGACATTTCAATCTTGAGTCACTCCTCCTTTTCCTTTCAGGACCTTTTAATCATTTCAACAAGGGAGGAAGAAGTGAAGGGAAAAGAGAAGGGACCAGAGTCAAGTTTCCGTATAAATTTAGCTGAGTGGAATGGGCTAGGAAATAGCAAAGGATTTGGAAATTAACTCAGTTAGAAACCAAATACCTCCTGCCTACATGCGATGTTGTGGTTACTAGGATCTTTATAATTTTTGAACTTGTCCTGTTAATGCCTTTTTTCCAAATAAAAATACATAAGCAGCACTATTCCATGCACCCACAGAACAGCCCTTTTTTAATGAAAATTTATGCAGATATGTAGTAAGATCAAAGGGTGGTTTGGATCAGCAAAAATTCAGTGTCAGTGCTTTTAAAAGCAAAGCCTACTTTCACTTCCATCCCTTTGGCTGATCCAAAGACCAAGGCAGATTTAGTAGCAAAAAAAGTTTCAGTACTATCTTCTCCAAAACTGAAGTATGATTTCAGATCACATGTCTGTACACTGTGTGTCTTTCTGCTGCCTAAGGAGAAAAGGCTGCCTCCCACTTTTCTTATAAAATGCTCATTAATTGCAACCACAGTAAAATACATTGTAAATTGGAGGTAGAACAATTAGAAGGTATATGGAAGGTATGCATTTTACTCCTATTTTTGCTTTTTCCCTCAGGAAATGAAAACAATTTGTGGAGAAGGGAGATATTTTCATTGGTGTTACACATTCTTGAGTGGTGATTTTCAGTCATCACTCTCTTCAGTAATAAATATAGTGAGCATGACAAAGTGATATAGTTAGAAAACGGGCACAACTATTGAAATGGAAGAGTATCAGTGGAAATAAGCATGTCAGTGTTACTGTAATACTTGTGCAACCTTAAACTGAGAGCTCTCCTGATTCCTTGAAAGAAGAGGCTCTTCTTCCTTATAGTTTCCCATGCTGCCTGCTACAGAAAAGAGCTGAACATGTGACATGTGTGTGTGTGTGTGTGTGTGTGTGTGCGTGCTTCCAACGGAAAAAAAATTACTTTCTTACTATTATGTTATTATTTGTCCTCAGACATTATTACTGGATGAGGAATTGTGAGAACTTCAGAAAGATGTATGTCATTCCTCAGTACAGCATCCTGAGCTTAGAGTAAAACAGATATTTATTAGTGAAGTTTGACTCAAAATATCTTGAAACATGAACTGAATTCATCCACAAACAGAAATATTAATAATATTCTAGGGTTTTTTTAATATCAGCATATATATTCTCAACAGTAGCAGTGTACACTGTTATTTGAAGGAAATAAGTGGTGGATGATAACATCCAAGATATTTCAGTGAACTAACCTGAGTTTTACAAGTGTGCATGAGTTTAGACTTGGATGCCATACCTTACGCAGATATGTTCTGGAGAAAATCTTTTTGTTAAACTCCTAACAATGCTTTAGAAGAAGCACACACAAAAAAAGTTATGTTGCTTTGAATTGAAAATACTGATAAAGCACTGCAAATAGACCAGCTATTATTCAGTTCCTCTTCTTTACACTTTACATTTTGAAAGTGTGGTCAGTTGTCTGTACATATTGCCAGTGATGATATTTTGACTACATTGAAGACTGTGACTACTCCCTTTGGTTGCAGCAGCACTTTGATGATCTTTTTTTCATGTACATATTGACTGAAATATAGCAGTAGTTCATTCATTTGCCTGTTTAGCTTTTTTATTTTGGTTTGTGCAGAGGAAAGAATCTCTTACCAGTTAATGATGGGACAATAAAAGCTAAATAATAAAAAGAATAAAGCGGTTAGTGATGAGCTTAATGCATGGAAATGTCAAAAAACTGTTTTGATAGTATGAACATGTCTGTAATATGGAAAATAAGGAAACTTTGTCAAAGTGTGTATGAGGCCTATTACTATGGAAAACTGCACAAATGAATGCTCTATCAATTTTACATCCTGACTAAAGGCTTCGAGTGGCAAAGCTGCTTAGATATTGCAATCATCATAAGTAGTAGTCTGCACCGCAGTACCTCACAGGTCATCACAAAAAACATCACAGGCATGTACTGTCATGTTTCAAGAAAATGTCAAAATGCTGAAACTTTAGCAGCTTCTGAGGATCTTCAAAGCCAGCTAGATGACTCCTGCCTATAATGTAAAGTCTCTCTCACTCCTGTAAATTTATCTTCCTCAGAGTCTCTTCCTTTTCCAGGCAAGGGAAAGTACTTTGCCTTTTTGTTTTCTCAGCTATCTTTTGCCACATGATTGTCAGTATTTGTCCACCAAACTTAATGAAATGGCTGAGACATTAGGCTATCTAGTTATAAGAAAGAAGAAATGTTGATAAAAATAGAAAGGTAGCACACAGAAGAGTCTGTAGTCACATATAAAACCTTGCATTATGGTAGGAGAGATTCTTCTTGACTGCCTGGTTCAAAGAAAGCATGTGTGGTCAGCCCCAACTAATTTGATGAGAAATCAGTTCTTTCACCTAGTATCTCAGCAGAAAAAGAAAAAAAAAAAAAAAAAAAAAAAAAAAAAAAAAAAGGTAAATTTAAATGTCCAAAGGTTCTCAGCTTTCTCACCCCATTAATAGCAATATGGTGAGCATGTTGAAGTAGAATGAGAACTTGCTCAGCATATTCTTGGGAACAAATGGAAATGAAGCAAGCTTTCTTTCAATGCAACTATGTTCACTGTAGGTGGATTTATCTGATCAAATGCAGAGATGTACAGTGTAGATGTCTCCTGACAAGTTCATCACACTAAATTCCTTTTGTAGTCAATGAGAGAAATGAGAATTCCCAGGATGTGGCTCATCCCAAAGTAGACATATATGTTTAGTCAGACAAACTGTTTCCAAATACCTATTCCTCAGCTGGTTGGAAAGGGAAACTGAATGCTGACTAATTAGTTATAAACTAGTTAGAAATCAGTATTTACCTAATATCTTAAATATCTTTATCTAATATCTTAAATATCTTTATCTAAAGTCAAGTGGGTCGAACTCTACTCTACATTTCTTTTTAGTACAAGTAAGATGCCAAAAGATTTTACTGTGTATTCCGTGGGTGCTGTCATTTCACCTGACTGAATGCTGGGGATCAGGGGAGAGGTACTGAATTTCAGAAAATCCCTCTATTAATCTGTCTTTTGGACTGTCCCTTCATCCTCTTCTTCATTCTGGGTGATGTTTCCCTTCTAGCATTCCCAGGTTTCACTATTTGAACTTGGTAAGTATAATAAAAAAAAAATCTTATTTTGGTTGTCCATTCCAAAACTCAAATTCACCTCTTCTATCCTTCTATTCTACAACAGTGCAACATTTTCTAAATCAGTCCTATGACAGGTTTTTAACTTGTCCTTAAGACATCTTTTCAGCTGATTTAATTCAGAACTTTCTTTTTGTGCCATGACAGATCACAGAATCACAGAACATGCAGAGTTGGAAGGGATCTGCAAAGGTCATGCAGTCAGTCTCCTGGTCCTGCACAGCACCACCCCAAAGAGTTACAACCAGGTGCCAAAGAGTGTTGTCCAAATGCTTCTTGAACTCTGTCAGGCTGGTGCTGTGACCACTGTCCTGGGGAGCCTGTTCCAGTGCCCAGCCACCCTCTGGGTGAAGATCCTTTTCTTAATATCCAACCTAAACCTCCCCTGACACAACTTCAGGCCATTCCCTTGGGTTCTGTCACTGGGCACCACAGAGAAGAGATCAGTGCCTGCCCCTCCTCTTCCCCTCACAAGGAAGCTGTAACTGCAATGAGGTTTCCCCTCAGTCTCCTTTTCTCCAGGCTGAGCAGACCAAGTGACCTCCACCATTCCTCATACGGCTTCCCCTCAAGGCCCTTCACCATCTTTGTTGCCCTCTTTTGAACAGTCTTTAGCTTTATGTCCTTCTTATATAGTGGCACCCAAAACTGCACACAATATTGAGTGAGGTCGCCCCAGCGCAGAGCAGAATGGGACAATCACCTCCCTTGACCAGCTGGTGATGCTTTGTGTCTGCCTTGAGTCTTCCAAATTTAAATTTAAGCCTACCCATCATGAAAACAGAGCCTCTTGAACATCTGGATACCTACCCACTGCCACAGAACTGCTAGTTTTCTCTTGATGTCAAGAAACCTATCTTGCAGGCTTTTTTCACTAATAATATTTCAAGATTATTGGCCATTCTTAGTGTCCTCTCTCACACTGCCTTTGGAAATGCTATGTCAAAACTGGATGATCTTGGTACTAACCCTTCTTCAGCTTGTGAACAATCAGAGTGATCAGTCTCCTTTTCACACATTTCCTATACATCTACCTATTTTCCACAAAATTTTCCATAATCATTTTATCTGGATACAATTAAGGCCTTTAAACTGCCCTTTTTTCCCCTGACTGCTCCTCCACTTTGTCAAGATAATGTGGAATGCTACTCCTGTCCTTGAGCATACCTGAACATGGTCAAGCTTGCAATCAGTGTTAATTATTCCATCATACAGACGATCCATGGAGACCCTAAATGCTTGAGAGCCTGGCTGGTAAAGAAATTTGACCACTGAGGTCAAATAACAGGACTTTTGTGCATTTTGCAGTGTTTTCAGTCCTTCTTTCTAGAAAACTGCAGTTGCATAGCAACTGAGAAGCCAAAGGAGAATTAAACCTTATGTGCTGCTTTTTCTCCCTCTGTTGAACTGGTTTTCCCCATCTGCCATGAGCTTGGTGGCACCTGCCTCCCTAGACTAAAGCATCTCTCCTCTGTTCATGGAGCTAGGAACTTCCACAAGTGAAAGTCATTTTAAATAAGCCACTGGGACTCCGGGGAGAGCCTGCCTCTATGGAGAGTGTGCAATACTAGGCTTTGCAGGCACTTTCAAACAGTTTTCAGCCCACAGACTTTTGTTAGGAGATCCTATTAGCAAAGTTTAAGTTATGACTGCTTCCCAGTTTGCCTCAGTCCTTGCTTTTATGTTTTTACCAGGTCTGTAAGACATAAAAGCAGCCTTCCTGCTTGGAGTAGTATGTAGGAGATAAGATTTCAACATGCACAATTTTACAATGAACTTTGATAATTTTTTACATATGATGGCATGATACAACTCTCCAATTGCAGGGAAATACATTGAAGGTCCTGTCCAGTCCTGTATTCCTTATCATGTAGGTAACCCTTTTATAGCACAGACAACTGGGCTTGAACTTGCAGAGACTAGGATTCTGCTCAGAGACATTGTCCATGATTTTCAGCAATATTATCTACATTTTAGTTAAGAGAAATAAATGTGTTTAGTAAGACAAAAGCATCTTTTACCTTTCCCAACACCTAGTACAAACATTTAAATGTTATTTTGTAACATCTTACATTCCAGGTCATGTTTGGAGATTAAAAAATGGAGATTGAAACAAAGGAAATTATTAACTTCATTTACCACATTTGTTTGCTGGTACGTAACTCTGGTGGGAATCAATAACAGTTTATGCACTCACACACACAGCTTAAAGCCCAGCCAGCTGGACTGAAATAGGGATTAGGAAAGCTGTCCTTCTCTTGCATTTCTCTGCTCAGGAAATATTTCTTTGCCCTTACATTTGAATTAATAAAGTCAAACCCAGATATTTTCAGTGTCAAGTTTGTGAAGTCACATTGTGATTTTCAGATTTCCTGACCAACTCCAGTCACCACTGGAGCATCAGACCTATGGTAGCTGAGAATTACAAAAATCAAGGGTCTTTATTAAATTATTCACCTATTTTCTGAAAACAGTCATATGTAGATTTAATGCATAAATATTAGAAATTGTTCCACATTAAAGACCTATCAACAGAATCTGCAGATATAACCTTTTTCTTTGAGAAATAACTTTTGGAGGTGCTGTCACAGGCATGAAAATGAGTGCCATGCTCCTAACAAGCTGCTGCAAAACTGTCTATGATTTAAAGAGGGGATTAAGATACAGAACCCAAGTACCACTAAAGTAGTATCAGACTTGAGAAATTAGGAAGTAATCACACTGGTATGAAAATGCCTGGCTGGGGTAGTGCTAGAGAAACTTCCCTATTTGGATACCCTGTTATCCAGGGTCACTTCCCTGGTTATCCCTTTATAGTTGCTTTTGGGAAAAGGATACAGTCTAGATGCCAATGTGTCCCTGACATTCTTAGAATAAGACTTTTAAAAGTCTAAAACAAAGTTCTATTTCATCTCAGTTAAAATGACATCTATTGAACACCACTGAAATGTGGAACTGCTCCTGTATCTGCTCGTCTGTTGCTAAGAAATATTTCACAATTTAGCAATCCTAATTTTAATCCTGCTTTCCTGAAATCCAAACTTTTAAAAAGCACTGTGAGTAAAGGCACAAAATATTCACTCTTTTCTATGGCTACATGTTGATGAAGATTTCTTATTGCATATAAAAATAGGACCAAAATAGACTTCAGGAGATTTAAAAATATTTTTCAGTAGCCAAGATCTTGCAGGATTTGTTTTTTAAGGAAATGTAATTACCTTTACAAAATGCCAAGTACTCTGATAAACTTTTAAAAGTATTTATATTGCTTTTTAGTTTATCTGTAAAAGTTTTGGACATTTGGGGTAAATAGTTCTGTGAACACAGTACACAATCAGCTTTCGTGTAGCATCAAAAATATATGTTTTCATTTAAACATTAAAAAGCCTATTTTGCTGCTGTAACTGCATTTTTAAGATATAACAACAAGAATGCAAATATATTTTGTACAATTCTGTAGTAATTCAAAAATACTATGTGAGAAATACATAGAAAAAATGATAAAATATAGCAAGGATGTGCTCTGTGTATTTTGAGTTATTAAAAAACTGTTATTAAATCTGATCATCCTTATTACTTCCAGTTATTGCAGTACTGTGCCACTTAAATATTTTTGATTATCCAGTTTCATTTCTAAGAGAAGTGTCTGCAAAGCAAATAGACCCATTTATTTTTGTTGTTGTCTTAATCAATTTTCCTGTGCTATTCCTGTGCTTATAATAGAATGGGCTTCAAACTGTGATGATAAGTATTGCTGATGTTTTGAAATCAATTTTTTACATTTTTATTTTGAAGTCCCTGTCAGACAGGTGTTTAAGTCACATTTTCCTTTTCTTGCTGCTGCTTAGAGATTCAGTTAATTCTCGCTTTCACTTGAATATGCATCCCACCCAAATACTCTTCTGTTCAGCTTGAACCAGCTAGAATGCACATTTTTTTGTGAGAAAAAAATGAATGAGTAGCTGAACTGGGACTATTTTGAAGCACACACAGAATTTGAGATCAGAGATTCAAAGAGTCACAGATGGCTCACAAATTCATTGCTTTATAATCCTGGAAGGGGTTGTCAGAGAAGTGTTCTGCCTCACTGTCTACATACTTCCAAGGCCCTCCTTCCTATCACATCTGATTAATTCATAATTTTGCATATATTTATCCTCATGGCTCTGCTGTGAGCAAGGCAGCATGCCAGGTGGCTGGAAGTAAGATCTAAAGTGGCATAATGCAAAGTGTCAAGGCATTGATTGGGAAGAACCCTCTGCTATGCATTTACCTAATATTCACCTTCAGGAGCAATTTCTCTGTACTGCTAGAGGCTCTGTCTTTGCCCTGACTTCTCCTGTGCTCCTCACTACCTATCCCAGCAACATTACCCTGTACCACTCCCAGGAGAACGAGCCTTATTCTGTTTGTCACCATTAATGCAAATGAAAGAAATAACATTTTAATGCAAATGCTACATGGGAAGCTGGAGATAAAGTCACATGCTGTCAGAAAGAGTAGCAGGAGAGCAGCTTGAACAAAACAGCCTATTGACCTTCATGTGTTTTCCCCTCTTGGTTTCAACAGGGCCTTCCTGATGAAAACAAGACAACTTCAATGAGTTTCCTTTCATAAGTACTCTGTTAATATCTCTAATTTTACTTTACTGATGGTGATGGAACGACATGCACATTTTTGTAGGACCAGGGTTTGAAATTTGCTAAATATGTTACAAGTGCAGAATGTCAGTTAGGTAAGGCATATATAAAGCTTTACTGATTCATCAGTGGTGTAGTTTGGTTCAGTTTATCTTCTAGAGTGATATAAAGCTTTACTGATTCACCAGTGGTGTAGTTTGGTTCAGTTTATCTTCTAGAGTGAAAAAAATAAAAAAAAAAGAAAAGAGGGGGCAGGATATAGAGAAATGAAAGACAGAACTCTGAAGAGGGTGCTGTGCCAGAACTGGGTGGGTAGCACAGTCCACACTTCAATGTTTGATCTTGTCATATTTGTCTAAATATTATGAGTGATCATTTCTGAAATATCTATTAATAGCATACTTTAAGCAATACTATACCATAGACTATCAAAGGCAGTTACTTTTTGCTGAGGTTAATTTATAGTGAATAATTTCCTCCACATATCTCTCACTCTGACTTTTATCTCTTACCACAAAAGTAAGCAAGACAAGTATGCTTTTAAGACACTGTGTAATTCATCCCATTTTGATTAAAATGGGATATGATAATATGCTTCCAGTTTTGTGGTTCTTGTTCAGGCAAAACACACACTTGGAAAGAACACCACTCACTTACACATCCTTAAATGGAGACAGGATTTTTTTGGTTAGGTAACAGATAGCATGTGAGAAATGAAACTGAAATAGTATCATTACCTTGGTGCACTTTTTCTGCTGATATGTTGATGTTACCATATGAGAAGCATGCAAGAAGGCCTGTTTGCTCTTCAAGTGAACTCAAACAGGTATGATGTGTGTTACTGGAAAACGTCTGTTGTTTAATCAGTGTGCTCTCTATATCTTCAAAAAACAAGTCAATAGTTCCATATGTGAATCTCTTTTAAACCTTGTAGGTTAGAACAATAGGTATGGCAATAAAAGTCAAATAGCTGATGCTGCACAAAAATGCAGAGGAGTACTGTTGCCCTTTGAAACTGTTGAATTCCCTATAAACTGTGGATATGTGTCTGGTGGTTCTTCCAGGGCAATGGAGAGACTTTTTATGACAGCTTATCTTATGGAAAAATAAGGCAAACACAGCTGATCCACAAGGGGAGTATCAATTTTCTTGGCTTTCAGATTGCATGAAATGAGCCACAAACATTTGGAAAAAATAAAAACAAAAAAGCTTCACTTATTCTGTCATGATATTTTCCTTTCTATTATTAAATTTTCACTCATGTGGGGTTTGAAAAAAACTATTGCAGGAAACCTGATGGGAAGGAAAATAGACCTTGGTGTTTCACAACTGGTCCTGACACCACACTGAATTACTGTGGCATCCCAGAGTGTCAACCATGAGAGTAAGATATATTTAAGTATGAAACAACATTCAGATCTTTCTGTGTTTGTTTTATTTTGAATCAGGTATTTGCTTTACATGTGAATTTAGGGCATTTTTATTGTAAAGACTGGATTTATTCATATGAATCACTAAAATGTAATTTGACAAAGTCCAGTCACTATGCATAGAAGAAAGGACTTAGGTTTGGCTTCTCCTAAGGGCACAGTACTTCTGCTTCTCTGTAGCCTGCAGTGCTTCTCATCATACCTTTTTCTTGTCTCTTGTTCTCACTTTTTCCTGCTCACTCCAGTTTCGCTTTTCCAGCTGACTTTTCACATTTTTCTTTTCAGCCTCTCATTCAACTTCCCTACTACTACACTTCTGATCCTGGTGGAGTGGGATTGTGTAAAAGTCTCTACTAAAACTCTCCCCAGCACCACTGATTGTTTATTGGTCTTGTGTGCGTGCTGCAAATCTTTCTCAGTCAGGGGTAGAAAATAGAGAGTTTTGATCACTGGGGTATCTGACACTGAAGAGTTTAAGTCTGCTGATTGACAAATTAGAGACTTCTACTTCTCCTTTTATTTGTAAGAAAATATAAGACTGTATCAGAAAGAACACAACTAAAGATAGGTGGTAAAATTAAAGGGCTAGACTCCACATTTCTTATTTAATGTGGGTGGGGGAAAGTGAAAATGAGGAGAGAAAAAAAAATGAAAGGATAACAATCTATTTTTTTTTTTAAATCCTGGATATTAATTTCCTAAATCTTACTCATAAAAAATTATATTTCAAGAAATTTTTGAGCTGTATGTGAAGGATTTTCATATAAACAAATGCAGCATGCCAAAGTGAAATTGAAATGCAATTGCTCCTACCAAGCACCATCTGTTGCATGAAGTTGTTCCAGACACCCTTAAAAATGCCTTCTGGTCTCTGTTCTCAATCATTCCTGTGACTGCTTACTAATCTGTCTGCTGTTTCTAACTCACTTTTACATATTTCCTAGTACTGGGGGGGCAGGGGGTATTTTTAAAATTTAAACAATAAATGAAATTAAGGCACTGATTTCTGCTGTTCCTTACACACGATGATATGTCAGTGAAGAAGTTTGAATTACCATGGATCAGTTTCTTTCACAGGAAAGAAATGGCAAGCCTGGAGTTTGGTGATGCCACACTGTCACAACAGAACAGTAAGGGGTTTCCCAAATGTGTATGTTTAGTTTGCATTTTTTGTGTTATGCTAGCCAGCTGCTCTTACTTTCCACACAATTGCCTTACAGTACTTAAAAGTAGAGGAGAATGTGCTGGATTTAAAAAAAAAAGAAAAAAATCATGTTTCCAAATATTAAAAATGACCCTTCAGTCATTTTTACACAAATTGTGGCCTAAATGTAAATGAAGAGGATCCCTTTAAATTGCCCTTGAAATTTTAAGAGTTGTCATTACTCTTCAGGAACATATTGAAGAACAGCAATTCAGACATATGGCAAAATAGCTGTCTGCTTTCCAAAACCATCTCTTTATAAATATTTGTGAGAACTGCAATAGCCTTTAAAGTGCTTTAGAGAGCAATAGAAGGAAAAATTGAACAGCTTGTCATTCATCAGTGGCCTGGACTGTGTTTTATATGACAAAGTAATCACAATTTGTAGCAAGGCTACCATTAGCTGTAAACTGTAATGGCAAGGATAAGACAAATACTGTTAATTTAACTGACTCTTTTTCAGCTTTCTCATCAGTCTTTTTTCCCCAAATCCTCCCAAGTGTGTTCTGACTTCTTCCCACATAAATCTCTGTTCAAACCTGCCAAGAACTCATCTCTTATTTTATGTTCCATCCTAAATCACACTTTTCTATCAACAATTTTTTGTGTGTATGAAATGATTCTATTTGTGAAAATGTTGGAGACCTTGTCCCTGTTCTGACTCAGGATGCAAAAATTAATTGAGCTCTTTTAAATTCTTGGGGACAGAAAAACCATTCCCCTCACTGTCCTGTCCAGTGATTGCTGTCCTATCCAGTCATCACAGTGCAAGCTCTTATGTGGGGAAACACTCACTGAATTCATTATAACTCTTGTTGATTGAGAGTTCTCACTCAAATTCACATGCTTATGTGTCCTTCAACCTAAAAATTATACAGGACTTACCTTTTGTTTTCTCAATTTCTGATAAAGAATAAGAGAATCCTTTTACTTTTATGGTAAAATCCTACTAATGAAAGAAATGGTTCAATTTAAATGGGAATTTAAAGTAAAAAACAAACAAAAAAAAAAAAAGAGAGAGAGGAATTGTTTCTACAGTTGCATATATGTTCTCATGAATGTCAATAAGCAGGAATGCTGCCTCATGGGGCATTACTTCTCCAGTCAGAACATGTGTATGGCCAGCAGTTAAGACTCTACAAACACTGCTGGGTTTTGTCAAGGGAGAAGTGGGCAGTTGCCCTGCTCACTGAAAAGGCTCCCAGACTCTGTCAGCTCCCAGACTGTCTTGGCACTCTGTGAGACCAGGCTGGCCAGCATGGGCCAGGGCTATGCCAGGGAATGTGCTAACGTTTGAACAGCTTGCACCACCATGGGAGAGTGTGCAGGTCCAGGCTCTGGTCACATTTAGTTTACTGGGATAGACGTAGTCTTTGTCCCCTCTTCAACAGAGGACATCCAGATACTGAAATCATTACCAATTGGGCTGGGAGGACTAGGATCATTGCACAAACATTCCAGCATTGGGATGAGTGAAGTACAAGGAAAAGGGAGTTAGTAGTACACCCAGTTCCAGGCATGGACACAGATCACCCTCTGAGATGGGCTGTACATGTTGCTGCTGAGGAAAAGATGGTCATCTGTGCAATTATCTGAATCAGCAAGAGAAAGCATGAGCCTGGCACTGTGGCAGGTTATACCTGAGGTCTGGCAAGAGTGGCAGATGGTTTAGGATTGGGGAGTGGGCTAGGGCAAGGGAGATGTCATAAGGCACAACCACAGATTACTGAAAGCAAACTCAGAAACAAACAGAAACCATAGTGCTTCCTCAAGTTCCCAGGATTAAAACTCTCAGTGAAGGGGAAGGGGAAGGTAAAATTCTCTGGAAAAGGAAAATTCAGCTAACAAAAAGTTCCCTTTGAGTACTGCAAAAGAAAAAGGTTCTCAAACTTAGTCTTTTTTATGCATAACTATTTATAATTGCCCACCTAGACAATACACTGTACCACTGAAGAGTAGGAAGGAACAGAGACTGTGCTATAGTCATTGTTGCCCTTTGGGGGATACATCCTCCTGCCTACCAAACATGCTTGCCTTCAGCACCTGTCTCAGACTCTAAGGAACTTGTAGAAAGTGAATTTGACTGTAATATGCGTAGATGGTGCGATAGCAAATGCCCTAAAAATAATTTAGGAAATATCTAGGTCCAATTTCCAGATAATACAGGGAACTGAGATTAAATTCAAAGTTTCATACATATTCCTAACCTAATAGTACCTTCCTAATAAAAACAATGAGTACACTTCCCTAGCAATGAATCCCTCTGTCCTTCATGTCTGTAGTATGAAGTTTTTCACCCTGACCCACTGACTGTGATTATCTTTTTCTATCCTTATTGCAAGCCTGTAGAAAGTACATTGCTCTTAGAAGTTTATTTTTCTAATAATTTCATCCTGTCAATATATTCACTGATTTGATATACTATTGTTTATGACTGTATTTCAAGTTCCCTTTTGATTCTCCAAGCAAATCAAAATATTCTGTTAGTCTTTACAGCTCAGTTCTTAGATTATTATTCAGGTGATATATGCTTTAGCCTCCAACTAAAATGTAAGAGCTGAAAGGTATGTACTGTGCCTTGACCTTCCTTTTATAGCACTTGAACTACATGACTGCACACCCCATTGTGCCATTCCTTTTTCTGTAACTGATCAGGAAGACAGGCTGCAGAAAAGGACTCCCCCATTACATCCCTGACTCCTAAATGAAGTAAAAGATCTGTCCAAAAATTTTCAGCCATTGCAAATCAAAAATAACTGTAGAGACATGATGAGGACTCAGGAGCCAGAATCCCTTGTGCCCCACCAGTGATCCTGGGCAGACCACTTGCATGCAGAGGTCCAGGCCAAGAGGTGCTTCAAGTGCCTGTGTATGCAGGGGCATGAGCAAATGGAGTTCTTGAGAGAACGAGTTTGAAGGGGTAAAATCAACTCCTTTGATGTTTTGTGGAAAAAATCGCCTTCTCCTTCCTTGAGTTTTATTACATTTATAAATTACATGTATTACATCCTGCAGTGCAGGTTACAATCCAGTGCCACAAGAGCACTCACGGGCTCCTGCTGAGCACCTCACTAGTGCTGTTGCACCAGCTCAGGAGTCAGTGTCTTCTGTGGATGCCAGTAACCATGGAACACAATACTCGAGCACACTATCTCAGACAAGCTTGGGAGTGTCTCTTCCAGACGCTGTTAAGGCTAATTACTTTAGCTGCTGCATCTAGTTGATGTGGCTACCCTGCTTTTTACTCCAGAGCAGACTTCAAAGCTCTCTTGGGTGAATCACATACCTGGCAGAGACAAGGAGACGGAGCACAGGGATGATTGTAAGGGAAGAAAAACAGTCTGACTCAATACATTGTGTTTTCAGAAAAAAACCCTGACATTGTTCTGTAAAAATATGAAATTGCATTAAATGAAAGTCCAGCCTTAGCTCCTGTGTGTGTGTAAAGCTTTTATGCCCTTATAGAATCACAGAA
This sequence comes from Promerops cafer, assembly GCA_013398275.1. Lineage (NCBI taxonomy): Eukaryota > Metazoa > Chordata > Aves > Passeriformes > Nectariniidae > Promerops > Promerops cafer. The sequence continues at coordinate 1,093,877 of VZSE01014033.1, read as the reverse complement.
TCATAGAATATGCTGAGTTGGAAGGGACCCAGCAGGATCACTGAGTCAAACTCCTGGCCCAGTGCAAGACACTCCAAGAGTCACACCATGGGCCCTGAGAGTGTTGTCCACGGAGAGCCTGTTCCAGTGCCCAACCAGCCTTTGGATGAAAAATCTTTTCCGAATATCCAACTTAAACCTCTCCAATTTAGTTTCAAGCCATTCCCTCAATTCCTGTCACTGGTCACCACAGAGAAGAGATCTGTACCTGCCCCTCCTCTTCCCCTTGTGAGGATGTTAGAGAACACAGTGAGGTCTCCCCTCAGTCTCCTCTTCTCCAGACTCAATGAACCAAGTGACCTCAGCTGCTCCTCACACGGCTTCCCCTCAAGGCCCTTCACCATCCTCATGGCCCTTCTTTGGACACTTTCTAGTAGCTTAATGTCATTTTTATACTGTGGCACCCAAAACTGCTCCCAGTACTCAAGGTGAGGCCACCCCAGCTCAGAGCAGAGTGGGACAATCCCCTCCCTCACCTGGCTGTGATGCTGTGCCTGATGTGCCCAGGACAGGGCTGGCCCTCCTGGCTGCCAGGGCACTGCTGACTCGTGTTCAACTTGCCAGTGACCAGGATCCCAAGGTCCCTTTCCACAGCACTACTTTCTAGTTTCTCATTCCACAGTCTATACACACAACCTGGGTTGCCCTGTCACACGTGCAGAATCTGGCACTTGCCCTTGTTAAACTTACAGTAACTGTGTGATAGAGAGAACTCTTCCCTGGCCAAAGTTCTGGATATGGTATTCATTAGCCCTTGCACAGCTGTGGTTATACATTCATTCCACTTCTGTGCCTCCTTTTTGCAAGTTTCTGGTTGCTGATGTAGTTCCACCAGCATATTTGCATTCTTTCTTCTTCAGAGAGACAGTGGAGAACCTTTAGTTTTTCTTACCCAAGACAGCTTTGTATGAAATGCAGCCACATCTTGAGGTCTTGGTTGTGCCTTGCCAAAAAAACTTCCTGTCTTTGGACACTTCTTGGTTTAAGAATGTGGTGGGAACCAACTGATCCTGGGAGTGGACTGCCCTCTCCTGGAAAGCAGTACGCATATTTGAAATACAAGATTTCAACAGCTACCAAAAAATTACATTAAAATCTAAGGGAAAAAATCATCCATTATAAATTAAAATAAACTAACATTCTAATAATTAGCCAAAGGGATGGTTTGTTCCCCACTTTCAGTATGCTCTGTATTTAAGTGCATTCTACAATAAAAACATATGAAGCAACCATTTAAAACATCTCCTTCTCTATGCAGCTGAATCTCACACCTACTTCTAGCTCTCATAAAGGCTGTATTTGTTCTCGGTTCTTTGTGCTCTCAACTTTTTCACTGATCTTCTGTGTTATTAATGGCCATACTTCCAGTTTTTTCTCAGGGACTCCCACAGGCTGTGAAGACATCAAGCCAAATTATGGGAGGCTTTGGCTGTGAATGCCTTTTAGAGAGCAGTACGTGGCTTTGGCAGTCTCCATCCTCTAGAACTTACCTAACAGCCATCACAGCAATTTCCAAGCACAAGGATTATTTTCCCCTCCTGATGCTATGCAGGCAAAAGGAAATAGTCAGCAAAGAAGCCTTCTGTTTTAGAAGTTTCTTATACTTGGACTTAGGTGTGATTTTTTCAGGGTCTGATTTGGTGGAAATGGAAGGGACTTTTTCTTCAGTTTTGTGTATGGCAAATTCAGAACTGTTCCTGAGTCTCAGCACTGGAGGTCACAAGATCCAGTGACATAGGAGGTGTCCAGCTCAAAGACTTCTCTATCAGGCAGGTTGAGACAAATCTTCAGCATGTTGTTGACAACCAGTGCGAAGCAAAAATGGTATCAGACCCTTAATACCCACCTTGTCTCAGTCTGTACACATCAGAGGTAGGATTCAACTACCCAAAAATAGATGATTGGGGTCATTTAGAAATCTTCAGGTTCCTGCCAGCAGAAAAGTTAGAGGATATGAAGGAGACCCAGTTCTTTCCTTAAGTGGCAGCTGGAGCCCCATGAGAATTCCCTAGGGAGTCTAAAACAGTATTAGGTACTTTGCTTAAACAAGTCACATCCCAGCTGTAAATCTTCTGCCCTATGTGGAAATAATTTATATCATAGCACGGCTGTGAAAGTTTGTCCCATTATCTGTTAAGATACATAAATAGGTTTTATTTCTCCTTAATTGAAGACATGCAACAGAAGAAAACAAAGAAGCTATAATACATTAGAGTCTTTGCCATGCAGTTTAATACTAAAGAACCATCAAATCCCAGTATAGCTATTTTAATATTTTGTTTTGCACTGGCACATTCATTCTTCAGTGCCTCATTCCAATGACAGTTGTCTCTGTATACAAACAAAACCCCTCCCGGAATGCACCACAGGAGCATTGCTCTTCTTTCTGAGAACATAATGAAGTGTCATCTTTAAGGAGAAGACTGACAAGCTGTCTGAAAATGTCAATATGCCCAAAAAAATCATCTGGACTCATAGTCCCAGGAGTAATTTTCACCCTGTGTTTAACTACTACTCTGGACTAGATTCAAATATCCACTGCACAAGACTTTCATCCTCTTGATCTTCTCCTTGGAGAACACAGAATAGTTAGAAATCATTTTTTTTAACTTTTCACTGAGTGGTGAGTTTTGCTGTTTGTAATATTAATCTACTTTTTTTAAAAAATGCATTTTTTGTTAATTTCTCTGTAGAGTCAACAAAGATATCAAAAGCCAGCCTGACTCCTTTTTTAATTCTTCAGCATCTGTTTTGCAAATTCCGATGGCCAAATTTTTATTGCTTAAAATGACATGTATGGACAGAAGTGCACTGTTTCGTTGCAGTTCAAAAGCCAGGTTAGCTGTACAATATTATCAGTTAAGAGGTTGCTGTCTTTTATCCAGTGTCCTCATTTGCTACTTCTGCTTTAGTTCAGTAGAACTGAAAAAGCTTTTGAGCAAATGCTTTTGTTATTTCCTACGTTGCATATTCTGTACAGATGAAAAAGAGCAATTGAATAGCTATTCCCTAAAAATATGTATAGGGGTTATTTATTATAATAAATGCACATTTGCACACTAGAAAGGCATAGGACAGGTATTAATATCTAGTAAGTTTTCAAAGAAAATAAAACCCTAAGAGGTGTTAATATCTTGGCAAGATCTAAGCAGATGTTTTTTATCAGAGAGAACACTAGTGCAACAGTTCACTTTCTAACTGAACACCAAACTTGCAGTTTTTATCAAGATACCACTTTACACATATAATATACATTAGAGGATATACCCAGGAGACTTTCATTATCTTATTTGATTGGATAACACTGTACTTTCAGCACTCCTATTATTAGAAGAATAACAGTAGTTCAACATGGATTTTGCAAGTGTCTTGACTTCATTACCTCAAAAAGATGCAAGACTAGAAGTTCTCTTATTACTTGACTTATAAAACTTTCAAACTCAAAGCATTAAAGCATTACAAAATCAAATATCTATATCACTCCCCTAAAAATACCACTGTTCTTTCATCTAATCACTATGCACATAGTGTCTATGGTTTCACACATGCTGTGCTTAACAACCTTACATGTACATAACAGGAACTGATAAAACTTTTAACTAGGTCCTTCAAAAACTTGCCTTGTTTCTATGTTGATTTTTCCCGCCATTTTTACTAAAATACTTACTCTAAATAATAAAGACTAACAGTGCATAGATATTCCTTTTCACTTCTCATATGAAAATCCTATAAAATGGGGATCTAGTGAGAGAGAGGGATAAAAACCCAAACAACTCAAACAAAAAATACTTTGAAAACCAGAAGAATTTGGTAAAGGATGATTTACTTACCCAGGCAGTTTTTATTATCAGTATTTACAATTCAGTAGACAATTAGATTAGTTTAACATTACTAATCTGATTTGGGTTTCTGTAATTTTTTTCACTCTGTTTTGTCTTCAGGGATGGTGGACTCTGTTATAATAGCCTACATACTTCTCTGTTATATACTGGTTTAGAAAGCATAGGTTGCATAACTTTATAGTTTTTGATTTATAGTCAGAAATATCTGGCATGTCAGGTAATATATTAAGGATTTTATACCTTCCTCATAAAACCTTTCTCCATGGTAGGGGTACAGATACTGTACAATCAGTAACTAGTTTAATTATTAACTCATTAACTCATTATTAACTCATTTGCTGAATTGGCAGTCTCACCTTTGCCTATGAACTAAGTTTTCTAGTTTATCACGGTTTTACATGTGAAACGTACAAATATTTTTAATAATAATTTTCAAAAGTTGGTGGTGGCTTTTAATATAATCAAACTTTTTTTAAAAAACTGATTTCTTTATACCAGCTATTGTACAAGAGTAAAAAAATGGTTGAAAAAGCTGTTTTGCTCTTAAACAGAAATTTTATGGGATTAGCCTCTTTCAACTAGATGTTCTTGTTTAAAAAATTTTGTATTAAATCAAGTCAGCAGTTTGGTGTTCTGAGTATGAGATCCCTTGCATTATGGAGAAAATAAGAATCTTTTACAGGTCCTGCTTTTCTTAGAGAATTAATGAAAAAAAGAAAAGAATTTAAAACAACGTTTCAATACTTCTAGATTATGTGTAATTCCAGGATCATATAAAATGTATTGATCTCTGCATATTTATTATAAAATGGAATTGGTTAGCTAGGTCATATTTTAGTATTCTGATGAAGCCTGTACAAAAATACTTTCTTCAAAGTAAATAATAAGCTCTTGTGGTGTGTGTGAACCAACCTGCTCTGCCTCACCTCTGTATATCTCTTGATTCTCCTGCTGCTTCATTCATTGGCCCAACCTGTTTTTACAGCTGGCATGGCTGTAAAAATTAGATGAGCTTTAAGGCTCAAGGAGGCACTTGTGTGCACAAAACTTGTCTCATTTTTTCAACTGTAATAGTTGATCTAAGAGAAAAATATTAAGTCCACCTCTAAATTTGTCTTGCCTGTGTTCTTAGACCACCATTACAGCACGACCAAGCAAATAAAAAGTCTTTTCCACCTTTATTTGCAAAGGGTGGAACCCTGAGAATCAAAGGATTCTCATTCCTCAGAATGATTTCCACCTCTCCAGAAGGTAACTGAACAGATAGACTTTTTCCACCTTAATTGTTCTCATGCAGTTAAGGTGACAAAAATACTCAAAAATAGATGTAGCTGTGGAAGAGTCCACAGGAATGCAGGTGCTGGCTGTGCCCTGCCCAGCATAAGCTGCACTTCTATGTACGTTCTTTGCTCCTAAAGCCCTGTTTTTATGGATGTTTTTACTGATGCTGAGTAACTAAGCTTTCTAAAGAAGATCTGGTCATAGCTTATCTATGACTTTTTTGCTTAAGATGTACACAGATAAATTGCTAATCTGACCACTAAAGTGTGTACCATAAAAGTGGATGAAAAAGCCCGGTTTTTGCTCATTGTGAGGAACAATTTGTTGAACAAGCCACACAGCTGAGCTGTTGAATTTTAAATAGTGTTCTGATCCAGCTGCACACTCTATTTGCCAGACGTATTATCATAGCAATACCAAATACCCTTGACTGTGAACAAAAAGTATAAATCCTGCTTTAGTAGCAACCCTCTTTTCTTCCTTCTTCTAGCAGTAGGTAATGTTGTTGAAAGAAAAGATATATTTCAAACATAAGCAACAGTTTATCTCCCTGTGAAAAGGGTGATTAAAGCTAATATGCTTTCTGGAAGGATTCCCAAGATGGACAGCTAAATTCATTTCTAGTTCACCAGATCAAGTGGGCTTGTTTTGCATTGTTAATGTGAAGCCTGGCTGCAGAGTAGAAATCACATTTCCACAACGTTTCTCAACATCAAGGCCTCTTTCCCAGGGTACCTAAGTATGCATTCAATTTGCAAATGTCGGGCTAAATTTTAAAAAGGCATTTGCAAGTCCCCAAATCTGCAAGTTTTGCAGATGGTTGAGGGGTTGCACTGCTTTCTTTATCATTTACTGAGCACTCTGTCCCTGGATGTGTTCTCACACATGGAGGTTTGATTGCCGGGGAAGAGGAAAGGAAAACATTTTCTGCAACTGTCCAAAGGGACATTTTCTGGACCTGTCCTACCTTTAGGTAGGTAGGTCTCGCTTCACTCTCTCAACAGGCAGCCAGTTTAGATCCTTTTTTACACAAATACCTCCTCCTAGTGTCTCTAGTCAGAAGCAACAGAGCTAAAGCAGTTTATACTGAGTGTCATCATGCAGCACTTAAAGGATGGCCCGGGTATCAGACCCAGCCAGAATGGGTTTAGGAGGGGAAGGTCGTGTTTGACCAACCTGATCTCCTTTTATGACCAGGTGACCTGCCCGGTGGATGGGGGAAAGGCTGTGGATGTTGTCTGTTTGGACTTCAGCAAGGCCTTTGACACTGTCTCCCACAGCACATTCCTGGAAAAGCTGGCGGCCCACGGCTTGGACAGGAGCACTCTTGCTGGGTTAGGAACTGGCTGGATGGCTGGGCCCAGAGAGTGGTGGTGAACGGAGCTGCATCCAGCTGGTGGCCAGGGACCACTAGTGTCCCTCAGGGGTCTGTGCTGGGGCCAGTTCTGTTCAATATTTTTATTGACGACATGGATGAGGGAATTGAGTCTTTCATTAGTAAATTTGCAGATGACACTAAGCTGGGAGTGTGTGTCGATCTGTTGGAAGGCAGGAGGGCTCTGCAGAGAGACCTGGAACAGATGGATGGATGGGCAGAGTCCAATAAGAAGTTGAGTAAGTCCAAGTGCTGAGTCCTGCATTTTGGCCACAGTAACACCCTGCAGCGTTACAGGCTGGGGACAGTGTGGCTGGACAGTGCCCAGGCAGAAAGGGACCTGGGGGTACTGGTCAACAGCTGGCTGAACATGAGCCAGCAGTGTGCTCTGGTGGCCAAGAAGGCCAACGGCATCCTGGCCTGTATCAGGAACAGTGTGGCCAGCAGGAGCAGAGAGGTCATTCTTCCCCTATACTGGGCACTGGTGAGGCCACACCTTGAGTGCTGTGTCCAGTTCTGGGCCCCTCAGTTTGGGAAGGACGTGGAGACGCTTGAGTGTGTCCAGAGGAGGCAACAAGGCTGGTGAGGGGCTTGGAGCACAAGCCCTGTGAGGAGCGACTGAGGGAGCTGGGGGTGTTTAGCCTGGAGAAAAGGAGACTGAGGTGACCTCATCACTCTCTACAATATCCTGAAAGGTGGCTGTAGTCAGGTGGGGGTCGGTCTCTTTCTCCAGGCAGCAACTGACAGAACGAGAGGGCACAGTCTCAAGCTGCATCAAGGCAAAATAGGTTAGATGTTAGGAAAAAGTTTTTCATGGAAAGAGTGATATGGTGATATGAATGATAAGAGTGATATGAATGGTCTGCCTGGGGAGGTGGTCGAATTGCCATCCCTGGATGTGTTTTAAAAAAGACTGGATGTGGCACTCGGTGCCATGGTTTGGTTGAGGTATTAGGGAACAGGTTGGACTCGATGATCTTGAAGGTCTCTTCCAACCTAGACATTCTGTGATTCTGTGATTCTATAAAGACTGTATTGTTTCAGTCTCTGCTGTGAAAAAAGCACAGTGTCTCAAGAAACAAATCTGCATAATCTGACAGTCTGAAACTCCAGAAGCAGAGGAGAAGCAAGAGGAGAACCTGGGCAACAGCTGCACAGAGGACAGAGGATCTGTTTGCTAACTCATCAGGGAAGAACGTGGCATGACCTTACGTCAGAAGAGGGAAGAGTATAAAAATAGTTCATTACAGCATGGATTGGCCAGCATGTCCTAATATAAAAGGCAGTAGCTTCTGCTGTAGGAGTTTAATGTCATATAAAGTTGTTTCCAAGGAAAATAAGACTGTCATTAAAAGGAACTATATCCAAAAGCATGTATTCTAGGGTGGTTTTAAAGGTGAAATAGTTTCAGCTCTTACGATTTCCTAAAAACTTATCCTTTAGAAGAAAGAGACTAATATTTTTTTCCCTAGAAAATCTAGTTGCCAACAACACAAGCTAAATTTCAGATTTGCTGGAGAGTAGAAGCTGAAGACATCAGACATCCCTTCACTCTTAGTTATGATTAGACAAACAGTATATTGTCTTCATTTTGCCAGACAACATTAGCTCCTACCTCTGCACTCTGTTGACTGCTGGCAGTTCATTTAAATTAAATGTATGTTGCCATTGCACTTGTTTGGTACTTATTTTGTGCTGGTGAATTTCAGTCACAGACAAGTGACCTGTGACAGCATATGCAGCTGATCACTACCACATCTGTCAGGGAGAAAGGAGAGGTTTGGGTGGGAAGCGTTCTTCTCAGATGAGAAGGAACAAGATTTCCCTCACAGGAAAGCTTCGTTTAGGACAGAAAAATAAACTGCAACATAATACCTGAGAAATACGAAAGAAACAAGGTGAAGGCAGAGCTATGTAGCCTATGCAATGTGCATGTAAAATATTGTCCAGCATGGTAGCTTGTTTTTGTTCTTATGGTCAGTTTTGACATTTACTTGAAACCAAATAAAACATGTACTAATAGATGTCATAGCAGATTTTTATCTCTTTGCTCAGTGAAATGTCTCCACAAAAAGAGTAAGTTCTTCCCGAGGGCTGTAAGAGGCATTTGCACCAGTTTTCCCTGTGCCAGTCCAGCTCCCTGCCCAGCACCATTCCAGAAAAGTCACAGTAGATGTAAGCACAGAAAAAATCAGGAAAAAAGGTCCTTGTTAGTGATGCATTTGTGCGAGTAAAGATAAGAGGCAGTCAGGTGTTCTCAACTTTCAGTTTCTCTGCTGAATGAAACTGCTTTTGCAGATTTTTCTCTACAGAAATGCCTCTGACCTCGGACTCTTTCCCGCAGAGCTGAATGGCAGATCAGTCATGGGAGAAGTGCAGAGGAGAGGGATGATAGACTGAGTGATGGCATGGGTGCAAGATGGAGAGAAACAAGCTCCTGTTTCCTCTGTTCCCTGTCCTGTAGCTGTCAGGCACCACAAGCCCTGGCTGTCCCTGCCCCGGCACACGGGGCTCTGCCATGCTCCAGGACGCCGTGTCAGCCCCTGGCTGACACACGGTGCTGCAGCAGGGCTGGTCTCCAGTTCCCCACAGCCCTGACCAGCCATGGGCCCCACAAATCCAGGCCCACCTGCATGGCCTCAGCCCATCCCCATCCCCAGGGATGTGCCAAATGTCCGGCACTGGGGCTGCCCTGGAGACCCCCAGCTGCTGCTCCTATCTAGAGATGGGACAGGCCCATAGGGAGCTCCCTGGGGAGCAAAACTGTTTCCTCCATGGTCCTTGCATCAGGAAAGGGTTTGTGCCTTCCTGTTTGATTCCCTGCACCCACCTTGGTTGTCTCCAGCCGGTGATCCCTGCAGCAGGGAGGGTGCAGGAGCCAAAGCACAAGAAGTGCCTGTCTGGCTCAGGCAGCTCCCCAGCACAGCTGGCTGCGCAGAGACCTTCGCGCTCTGCAGGAGCTGCCACGCTCCCTTCTGAGAATGTTTCACAGCAGGGGTAGGAAACCTGCTTCTGCAAAGTCATCCTGGGACAGCTTTTTATGAACTAAATTTCTGGAAGTAAGCCCTTAGGCCAAGGTTTACCATCTGCCAGGAGGGGATTTATCATCTAACATGTCAGAGCACCAGCAGGTCTCTGGCTTTGTCTGCGGCTACAATGAAGATGCTTGAGGACCACTTGTGGGAGAAGGATAGACAAGAAAAACACAGAAAACATCAGGGATGCAGCCCTGGCAGCCCTTCTTGCGTTGCTTGTGTGAAAGCTTTGCTGGAATAAGGAGCAGCATGGCTGGTACAACGGGAGCACAAGTGAAGAGTCTTGGGTCACGTGTCACAGCAGGGACCACAAGACTGTGGCTCTGTAGAGGGCTATGAGACACTCTGAGCAGTCATCACAATAAGGGCAGCTCAGATACTTGTTATCAAACAGCTTTTTGAGGCACTACCATCACGTGCATGCTTGCTTTAGCAACGCTGATATTAATCAGCAATATGGAATTAATATTAATAATTTATATGAATATTAAATATGTGTATTATTTATGTGTGGTTTACTTGAGGTGATCTGAATATACTTCAAATTTAGTATTGCACCCAGTTGTCTGAATGCATTTCAAATAAACCAGCCATTATATTTGCTATATTATGTAAACCTAACCCATCCATGCAGAGGAACTAGTAGAAACTATGAGACTTGTACTATTCTGGGTTATTTTTTTGCAATTTTGCTAATTTCCCACATACTGTAAGATATGAAAAAACTACACTAAGGCAAAAGCCTTTAGGTTAGAGATAGGATAGGAAAGCCTTAACAGTAAGGACAGCTGTTAGCTGCTTTCCTGAGAAGAGTGTCCTGGGAGGTTTTTAACCTGGGGTTGTTCAAGCAGCAGTCAGGAAGGATATCATAGAGTTGATTCTGTTTGAGGGAAGGGAGACTGATTAGGTGGCTTCTGGGGGCTCGTTTCTACTGCAGTTGCTATAGGAAAGAGCAAAAAATTGGGTGTATGCACTACATTTCAAATTAAAGATTCACTTGTTGGTATCCACATGCAGGGGAAGAAAATACAGGAACAAACAATTGCAGGAGGAAATGAGCTCTAGACCTGCACCTGAAACCTCCCTCAAAGGTAAAAAGCTATAGTGATGTTCTGTTTTGGAAGGAGTTGAGCCTGGACAACCAGCTGTTCATGACTATGGCATCATTCCTCTGATTCATGGCATGATTCCTCCACGAGAATACTCTGTGCTTTGGGTAGGTCTCATTCATATACCAATATGTTACAGTCATATAAAATAAAGTGAATATCAGTCTCTTATTTAGCAAGATCATTTTAATCAAGATGTTTTCCTAAAGCATTTTATTGCCTGATAATTCATTATCCAGCTATTCCAAGTAAAGTTCTTTCAGCAGTGCTGGGAGTATGCTGGTAATGCCTCTGGTGCTGGTGCTGAGAAGCTGGGTGTATGAGAGCCTGAGGCAGGAAAGCAGCTGCTGGGTGGGAGCCAGAGCCCAGTTTGGTGGATGCCAGGAGGACACAAAGTCTCCCTCATCAGCTGCAGAACTGGCACAGGCCAGGGATCAGGCCTAAACAAGTCTGACTGGCATTTCTCATCATAGCTGGGGGGCACCCCAGGTGAAAACAACAGAGCTGTCAAGGTGGTAACTCCAGAAGCTGTGATTATGTTGTGAAAAGCAGGGGCAAACCAACTGTGATTGATGTGCCCCTGGGGCAGAGGAAGCTGTCACTTGAATGAAATGATGCTGCTTCTAGGCTCATCCGGGAGATGTCTTGAGAAAGGCGATTTCTGTGTGTTCCCAGAGTGATTTGGAAAAGATTTTTCTTTCTTTGAAGGGAGTTATTCTGACCAGTCAGTCTTCCTGGGGCCTGGGACAAGGATTCAGTGTGCTGTACATTTCCTAAAGGAAACAGAAGTGCTCTAAGAGATGCCCAGACCCAGAGCACAGAAGAGCAGCCTGCCTGCTGAGCAGGGCACGTAGACATAACCAAGGCAGGTAATGGGCACAGTGCTGTGGGACCGTGAGTATTTCAAGAATCACAGAATATTCTGAGTTGGAAGGGACCCACTGGGGTCATCAAGCCCAACTCCTAAGTGAATGGGTCTGGAGCTCTGGAAATGCATTTCTTCTCTACATGTCTGCAAGCTGAGAGTGTATCGGGGAGAAGGAAGACAGAAGGTGCAAAAGCCATTCTACAGAGAAAGAAGCATTGTTGGTAATGGCTTATGGAGAGTTGCTCAATAGCTGTGTTGAGGAATTGTTTAGGTGTCACAAATCTAATTCAAAGAATGAGAAGAAAAAGGCAATGAAAAGGATTATTGAGTTCAACCATCATGATGTAAGAACATGCAGAGATCTAAAATGTCTGTCAGATGTTTATCAAACCTGTTTCTGAAATTTCTAGTCATGAAGATCTGAAAACCTCCCCAGGCAAAATTTCAGGTCTTCCCTGAGCCTCCTTTTCTCCCAGCTAAACATCCCCAGCTCCCTCATTCACTTCTCACAGGACTTGTGTCCCAGACCCTTCACCAGCTCCATTGCCCTTCTCTGGACTTGTTCCAGGGCCTCAATGTCCTTCTTGTAGTGAGGAGCCCAGAACTGGACACAGCACCTGAGGTGTGACCTCAGCAGTGCCGAGTACATGGTGACTAAAACTTATACAAGGCCTGTCTAAAAGCTCTCTGATTCAACTGACAGAATTGAGTGAATCAGTGGCTGGAAGTAGCACCGTGATTAAATAACAAGTTCTCTGCTCAACTCCTAAAGAAAATACGCACTCCAAGCCAGTGCAGAAGAGCTGCATGATGTTCTCTAGCAAAAGTATAGAATGAGAAAGCTTGTACAAATCTTTCTTTCTCCAAGCTGAAAGCCTAATGAAAGTATTTTATAATTTGATACTGGACATTCAAATTCTGTTCTTTTTTGTATTTTTTCATTACTATTCAGCTCTTTATCTGTGTTTTCCAATTAATTTTAAGAACATTATTTTGAACTTACTCTCACTAATTTATCAATATTTATTTTTCTTCTCAGTCAAGTAATTTATTCTCCTTCTAATTTTCCTAATTTTGATTAAGTCTGTGCTATTTTCTCACAAAATCGTGGGGTTTTCTCTGCTCCAAAGAGGTGACTCTATTTTTCACTGCATCATAATCTTTATTATGTTTTTCAGTACCTTACAGTGATAATATTACATTTGGCTTTTTTTCCCCTCAGTCTTTCTCATTCTGTTTTTAATCTGTATTTCACACTTGCATGCTGTCTTTCCTACATGCAGTATTGCATCAAGAAAGTAAAGCTTTTGAACCTATTTATGTAAGTTCAAACCAATCAACTTGAAACCAATTGTATTAAGGTAGGAAAGAAAAGGGGAAACTGAGAAAGAAAAGCAAAGCATACCTGCAGACAACAAATTTCCTTATAAGCTTGAGCTGCAAGATGAGCTAGCTTGTGGACAAACATTGCCTGACAATGTATCCTGAGTGTGGTCTGACAGTATTTTTTTATGCTGGGGATTTAATGTCACTCACTTTTTCCAAAAGCTATCGTCTGCTGCACCCCTCTGGACACTGTCAGCACAGCATGCTCGCCAGAAAATCTTACACAACGTAAAGTGGGATTACAGCATAGTTTTCATCAGCAAAGATGTGATTTTATTTGTTGCTATTAGAACATGGGCATAAAAATCTCTCTGCTTTTGATTGTTCTACGATTTAAGAGAAAAGGCTTTTCCATGCTATTTGCTAGCTGACCTAGAGTGGTTCAGACTTCTGCATCTGTAGTCTATGGCATTTGCCATATGAGGACAGAGCAGGTAGTGCTGTCAATGGCAGAAAAAGCAGGCTTGGCTCCCCGTAGTTCATATCCCTGCTCATCATGTCCCACTGCATCTCTTGGTGACCCCACTTCTCTGTTGTATTAAACTGGGAGATCTTCAGGTCCTGCATGCCCTTCTACCCACCTCCCCCAAATGGTCCTCTAGTCCTGCTTCCTCCCACTCACATCCCCATAATGTCTCTGAGAGGTGCTCCTGGCTTCCATGAGGACAGCCTGTCTGATCCACAGCCATATATCCACAGGATTCATCTATGCATGATGTGCTGACATGCTGGTTGGAGGGTACAGACCTGCTGGCTGGCCAGGCAGAAATGAGTGGTGATTGCTTCCACCATAAGTGTCTTCATGGAAATTTTTGGGTTCTTTTCTCTGTTCAACCACCAATTTTCTGAAGCCTTGTAGGAACATCCCTGTAGGAATATCCTTCTGCCAGATACATACAGGTTGAATGATATGCTCAAACACTGACTGTGTAGGTTGGGATGCAGATGTGGATGTGTTGGCATATAGACACAACTCACCACAAAACAGTTACCACCAAAGACTTGTTTTCCTACTAGTGTCACTCCTGACTATTCTCACTGCAGGTTACACGTGTGCTAAGAGCCCTCTGCAGTGTGACAAAGCTGAGGCAAAAAGCTCACAAAAAGGCCGTTTCTCCACTGCCTCATCAGCAGCCCAGGGTGCAAGTCCCACCTGTACCTTTTGACCACTGCCTTTGCCCCAGGTGACTGCCAGCACAGAGGGGAATGTGCAGGACTCCCACCTTCCTCCCAGTTGTCATTCTCCTCTGCCCTCCCAATCCCAGCTGAAGGCTACCGTGACTGGCCAGGCAAACCAGTTGAAACTCCTGCAGGCACTATGGCTGGGAATGCCTGGCTTGCCTTAGCTGAGCCCCCTTGGGTTGACAGATGTGACAGATGTTGCTGAAATGCATGGGGCACCCTGCATACACCCTGAGGTCTGAGCTGACTTGAGATATCAGCAGCTTTGCATGGAGGTCAAAGGCACATCATACACTGAACCGAAGTGAATGATGCCTCCCAAGACATGAACAACAAAAACTAAACCAGAAACAGAAAAAAGCTGAGGGAAGTAATTTTCTTTCCTCCAGAAAGGGCATTGGTGGCTGTTAAAAACAATTCTGATACAGAGTTAGCATTATCAGGGGCTGTTTTGGGGGACTGACTGGCACAGGAGCATAAATCAGCAGCAGTTCCAATCTAAAGCAGTCCGAGTCTCTAACTGGAATACTATTGGGACCTAAAGCTGAATACCCAGGACAATATAGAATTAGGTGTGTGGATTGTGTCTTGTTCCCATACTTTCCACCACTATGATCCTTATCTTTACCTTAACAAGGTGATGCCAATCAATCTGAGGGGAAAAAAAAAAAACAAACGTGTCCCACAAAAGAAGAAAGTGCCTTCACATTTCCCAGTATCCAGTAGAAATTATTGAGCCTGATTTGGTAATCCATCCAATTCAAGGTTGTTTTGATAGCCACACCATGGCAAGGGGGGCACAGCATGGGAGAATGATTAACTTAATCCTCCTGCCTTGTTTGTTTGATGCTGCCTCACTCCAGTGCGAGTCAATAAAACTTTGTGCACCAACACACACAACTTCCAGCACCACCAGCTGGAACAAAATGGGGACTAGCAAAGCTGCCTTTCTCTTTCTTTTCTTGCTCAGCTCAGGTAAGAGTCCTTTGCCTTTTGCTTGCCTAGGTGAGACTGGGGCCAAACACTAGCAGGCTCCACGTGGTGAAGGTCAGACCCGAAGTCAATGTGTCCCTTGTTTCCTGGACAATGATGGATTTGGGCTTTGCTGGTCAGAAAGAGCTGCCGTTTAATAAAGCCAGAGCTGTGGTTGCCCCAGGGTTGTGTTCATTAGCAACACCAGAAAAGCAGCAGCCTCCGTGTCTGCATGGGCAACTCATGGCCCCAGGCAAACATTTCCCATGTCCAGAGATGGGGGCACCCTTGGGAAGCAGCCTGGCAAAGGCTTGTACAAAACCCAGAGCAGGCAGTGAGAAGTTACCTCCACTTTCAGCAGGCTTTGGATCAAATGCTAAAGGTAAAGCTGTGTTTACTGCCAAGCATTGTTAAGCACAGTGATACTGATTTTCATCCTTTATGACAGGAGTTTTAAAGTTTTGAAATGAAATATTTAAAACAAAATGAAAAATTAACAAGCTCCTTTATATTCCAGCAATTTCACATTTTCTGTTGTCAAACACTGTTCTCCCTTGTTTTCCTGAGGGCAGTAGGTAGAAATTTACTCCCCAGTAAACTAGATCACCTTTTCCAGGAATATGTCCAGAATTCTTTCCTACAACCCCAAAAGAAGATAGGTGTTCCACTGATGGTAGTATATGGACTTCAAGCTTGTCTAAAAGCCTCAGTGTCAGGGATTTAAGAAGTGGGTTTTATAGTATTGAGCCAACTCTGCGAAGAGACACAGAAAATGCCCTCAGGCAATTAATAATTTTATTTTCATTTGTGGCCAAAATATCTTTTATTTTGTGTGAATCTGTGTCATATGGAGGTAGGTGATGAATGGCCCATATGTCATGGGAATTAGCAACACTGGAGTGATGGTGCAGTGAATTCAGCCCTAATATGAGTGCATATAATGAAAGATTCACAACATTACCTGTGAGCACGCTGTACAAAATCATTAACTTTATGCATCTGTCAATAATAATAAAAAAATGAAATCATTAAACCATATCACATATGCAAAACTGTAACCTGATGCTGGAGATGGAAATAAACTCTTGTAGATATTAGGAACAGAAACATAGAATCTTTATAGACATAAAAAGAAAAAAAAAGTCAATTAGATGGTAAACTCCATTGTGGGCAAAAGCATTTTAGAGGTGTGTTAGATGTATTAGCAGGTAGATAATATAAATCTTACCCATATGCAGCCTTCAGATCTATTAATACTAAGTGATTTACTAATTTAAAATCTTGGGTTAGTTTGTTGCAACAGAGATGTGGCCTGACAATTTTATTACTAAGTCTGCTCAACCCATTACAATAAAACAATGGTGGGCATTGTAAAAGGTTATGTAGTAACATTGTGATTGAGGTTTCTTGCTCTAGGACATCTTGGGACAAACAACAGGCAGTGACCAATGAAGCTGCAGGGATTGCACAATCCACATGGCAGGTCTTAATCTCCCATCCACCTAATTCATGCTTCTCCAAAACCTTGATATGGGTATCACTTCCCTTCATCTTTCTCTGCTTGGTGTTGACACCACTTAGTCTCTCTGTCTGTTCCCCCTCACTCTTGTTTCATATTTTTTGCTTTCAGTTTCAAACTCATGCATAACTGTAATCAGAACTGCCTCTACATCTTTTTTCTGCCTCTTTTTCCCACCTCTTTTTTCCCATGACATGTCGCAGTCATTCAGCTGTGACTCTGTCAGGAGACAGACATTACCTCAGAGTTTATCATATTTATCCAGAATTATGCAAAATAAATTGTATCTTCACCTGTCCAAGCTACATGGAAAATGGGACTGAAATCCAGAGATCTTCTTAACTGCAGAATTCTCATTTGTAATGTCTGATTCCCTTCCTTCCCTTCTAGTGAAAGGAGATATACTGGATGACTACTCAAGAACCGATGGTGTTTGGATAGTTACGCGAAACAAACAGTTTTACGAGACAAATAATGAAAAAGAATGTGCAGAAAAATGCGAAGCTGAAAGAAATTTGATCTGCAGGTAGTATCTGTTGAATCTTAAAACTGTGTCTGCATATCAGTGATATGTTCCTTTACTCAGAACCAACATCCCCATTCTGCTGCAGCTCTGCCTACAGCAGTGTCTCCCACACCTGTGCCTTTAGCTTGTGACTTATCTTCACCCATAAATCACCACAAGATCAAGTGAAGAGTGGATTTACAATGTAGTACTCATTTTATAGTAAATGTTTAAGTTCCCATTCTTATCCAACATTACATGAAGAGCTGATTGAGCCTCTTTGGCTGGATGCTGCTTTGTTTCACAAGACTGCAAGGTTTCTAATTCATTGTAGGGACAGTCACTAACCCGAGCATCTAGGATGCTGGTGATAGTGTTTTGCCAATGCAGTTTCTAGTTTACTACACAATAATTTATTCATGTAGTCATATATCCTGAATAAGTAAGCCCCTTGAGAGTAGTAGATAACGCTAACCTCTTACTTGTCTAAAATACTGAATGCAGTATCTGAAAGATAAGAATGAATATGACAGTGCTAGCAAATTAATAATTTATAGAAAAATAATTATGAGTTGAATAATTTGAATTGAATTTAAAATATTGCTTCCTATGTCAACATTGCTTCCTTCTCGATTTCAACAGGGCTTTCCTATTCACCAGGAAAAAGCTACAGTGTTTAACACTGGCTGAAAATGCTAAAATGTCAATGACATTCAGCAGCACGGACACAGTTCTTTATGAGAAGAGAAGTATGTGTACAGTAAGGTGTTACATATTTACTCGTCAAGCCTATTCTAATGGCATCCTTCTGTTCTCTGCTGCAGTGCTGGAGCAAATTCCTGTATAGGGCAGAAAACTAATAGAGAATTTGGGGGCCAAACAGGAAGAAGCCACGTTACTAAAAATGCTGCTCAAGAAGGATCAAATACCAAGGCCTAAATCCATAGTGGTCTCCATGTGCCATTTGAAATGGGAAGTTACTTGTTGTCTTCCTCCCAGACCCAGTTATATAGTCTTCACCTCCTCTCCCCGCGTGTCAGATGTGTCCACCTTTGTTATTTAGACAGACTAAAATAATTTAGGAGGAACCCGTTTTTTCCTAGCAGATTGGTCTCCTGTTCTTGCTCTAATATTTCCATTTTATATTTTGAGGGTTGGGGAGATTCTTCTTGTGCAAACAAGAAAAGGGAAAATGAAGGGGAAATCTAGATCACTGCCCTCAGTAAAAAAGGGATTTTTCAGTGTCTGTTGCCAATAAAAGCACCATCAACATGATTTGCATTCTCTGTCTTGGAATCCCACTAGAAAAATACCTGGGAGAGTCTGAGGCTAAGATGAATCAAAGGTGTGGGGGCCACTTATGTGACATTAAGTGTATTTTGATAACTAAGTCTTTTCTGGCTTAAAGGGATAGCTGAATGACAACCACACTGCAAATGTGCTTATGAACAATGCCTTTCCAAGAATCTCCAGCTGCTGGTGAAAGACATTCCAATTTATCCTGGTGTTATGATAGTATAAGCACGCATTTCTTCGTGTATCAGGAACTTGATATGGCTGTTCTTTTGGCTTGATTTTATAGCTTTATAAAAATGATTTGGAAATTTTTCTCTTTAGATGCCTAGTAGCTGTAAATAATTTCTTTTAAAATACATTATAGAATGTTTGGAGGCACAAGAGGTTAAAAGCATGAGTAAAACATGGTTCATCGTATACAGATGAGCTTCAGTTATATCTGCAGATTTTCAGTACCAGGAAATGAATGTTGTAACACCACTGAACTAACAAATATGATTCCATTTCAGTTTACCTTATGCAGTGTAAAAGAGGGATTGGGACAGACTACAGAGGAACAGAAGCCAAGACTCAGAGGGGTGTTCCATGCCAGAAGTGGGCAGAAAAAATACCCCACAAACCAAAGTATGCCCTTATTTACATTTCTTTTTGTTGTTCTGAACCTTTTCCAAGTTTCCTCATTTTCATAGATATACACAGGTTTATAGTGCAAGTTATCAGATCCTGTTGTCAGATGACTTTTAAAATCAGCTTTATCTTCATCTGTCTTGTTACTTTTGACTCTACTAGCAGAGAACTGCAATGATCTGGATAAGGAAAGGATGCATTGTCAGCTAAAGGAGTTGTGTCTAAATGTGAGGTATCTTAAGCAGATTAAATGCTCCTTCTCTCAACATGATGAAGATTTTTGCTATTGGTAACAGTGGGATCATAATTACTCTCTGTATAAAGTGATATCTGTCCAACTCTAGGCCCCCCCACCTGCCACACAGATAGTAAAAAAAAAAATTGAGAAAAGTATCCAAGGTCCAAATGGATCTGGATAGGTAGGGTCTTCTCAGGGCTGGCTGCCATTGGAAACAAGTGTGGAAGCAGAGGTCCTGTTTCCTCTGTTCTATGTTGAATTTTTATTAAAAAATTATTTTGTTGCTATTCTAATTAAATACACTCAGATACATTTGTTCAGATAATTTAAAAGTAATTTAGTTTTCTCTGGGAAGATTACTGTAGGAAAAAGCCTAGCTTCACTTGCTTCAGATCTCTGTGTTTGGTGGATAGTCTAGAAATACACAACTTTTAAAGTAGCTCCATTAAGACAAACACATGACAGAGCCACAAGTTGTAGTGAGCTGGTTAGATCAACTGGATGCACGTATTAAAGACAACAATTGTCCTTTGAGATTGTCATTGTCCTTACAGGCTGTAAGCTCACTTCTTACTGGCAACTGGGGCTAGGGAGAAAGCTACTAATAATTGTAGTTAGGAATGATTTTTCAGTTTTCATTTATGGCTTACAATGGGAAACCTGTTTCTCTCATTTTTACTGTGAATGAACAAAATTCACAGCTAGCTGAGCAAGTTGGACATTTCCCTTCTGCACCACTAAAGTACTGGCATTAAAATAGAATTTTAATATATTACAGCTATACACCTGAAAAACACCCCAATGCAGGGTTGGAAGAAAATTACTGCAGAAACCCTGATGCAGATGAAAGTGGACCCTGGTGTTACACAACAGATCCTGCTAGGAGATTTGATTACTGTGCCATCCCAGAGTGTGAGGACCAGGTCACACACACTGGAGAAGGTATATTTACTTTTCAGAGAAAGGATTTTCAAGTAGGTAATACTATTCCTGCTACATTTTGTGCTTTATTTTTACAGATTTTTTTCAAATTAGAATTTAAATCAAGATGAACTTAAGAAGTTCTCAACAGAGAGGTTGTTTCCCTAATTGGCTTGAGTTTTCAAAGTTATTTTGTAAATATGGAAGAACTAAAATTTTTTAATCATTTGCTGATATTGTTTGCTTTATCTTCATCTGTCTTATTACTTTTGACTCTACTGGCAGAGAACTGCAATGATCTGGATAAGGACTATATTGCTCTTACACCAATAATTTATTTAATTGTAGCAAGAGTAAAGACTGACCCAAGTGCTGTGTAACACACTGAACTCCCATTGCTAACAGTACATACAGATACATGACAAATTCCTCCCTGCAGATGAAACATATTCCTGAAGCATTATTAATTTGGCCAGGCTGTAATGCACAGTTTTCTGAATTCCTTTCACTGTTAGCTGGAGCAAACCCCACTTGTCCTTTCAGCATGATCCTCCATGGATAGGCTGGTGCATTCCTTGCTTTGTTTTCCTTCTGCCTAGGACCTACAGGGGAGTGCATGCAGTGTAATGGTGAGGATTACCACGGGGAAGTTTCGAGAACAGAGTCTGGACTTGAGTGCCAGCGCTGGGATGTCCAAGAGCCTCATATGCATGGATTTATCCTGAAACAGTGAGTGATGCTCAGCACCGAATTCATTCCCACAGAGCCTGGGAGACCCTGCCTGCAGACAGCCTCATTGCTACCCATGGCCGTTGCTGACTCACAAGTTTCTCTTTCATTTTCCATGTACAGCTATCCAGAGAAGGATCTGAAGATGAATTATTGCCGCAATCCTGATGGTGAACTTCGGCCCTGGTGTTTCACTACCAACCCGAACAAACGCTGGGAGTATTGCAACATTCCTCGTTGCAGTGAGTCTGATTTCCTGATATCACCCCAGAGGGTAGCTCATTAAAATTATGCAGGGAGGGGAAAGACAAGAAACCATAGTTCTGAGTAACCTAGAGGTATCTCTGTGAGTCAGGGAAAGTGCACATTAATAAGCAAAATCACTCGTTAAACTTCTATTATGTAAAATCATGTATTGTCAGCGAGGATGAAGGTGTCACAAAGTGCAATATGGCCACAGATGATATGGGAAACCATAACTTGCCTTTAACCACTTTACTTTTCAACTTACCTGGGAGGCAAGACATTAAGGTTGAATCAGGTGGTAGTTTACTACTGATCTGGTAACTCACAGAAATCATCTAAATTACCATGTGGCCGTACTGTGACATTTTACCTGGGTCTGATCTGCACAGCCAGCACTGCCTTTTTCCTAGCAAGGGATGAATCCTGGGAAACAAGTTCAGGTCTCAGGACAAAAAACTGACTTATCAGCAAGCTAGCTTAACCCATTAAGCTGAGCACACTAAATCTGGGTATTTCCAAGGCACTGGATTAAGAGGTAACCTTCCCAATTGTTGAAGTGGATTGCACTTCGAGAAAAAAAAATTTTAAGTGTGTCTTTTCTCTCTACAGATTGCTTTCTTATGTATCTGCACTTGCCAGTGCTCTAAGCAGTGGTGTGTGTTTGTTAGATGTAGTCCTCTTCAGCATGCTTAATTACAGATGGCAGAATAACTATTTACAGACTTTCGTATGATAAATTGTGACAGTTACCATAGCATTTCTATCCTGTGCTTAAAACTTAAAGTTTAAGGAACATACCAACCTTTTAGGGTCATTGGGGAATTCTGTATATTATAGGTACGTGCTGTAAATTCATTTTCCATTTGCCCTCTGCAGGTTCTATGCCTCTGATCATTACTCTTATTTTCTTTGCTGTTCCCCACATGGCAGACCATTTTACTTTCTTTCTTTTTTTTTTTATTCCTTCTGTCCCTCTTTCCCAGTTCACTGACTCCAGAGGCTCAGCTCCAAAGGCTGCTCTGCTTTCTCTCACAATTTCTTCTTGCTCCTTTCTGCCCTTCCATGCTACCTGTGTGTATTATATTACTGTACTCCATCTCACTTGGGTTCACAAGACTGTAGAAGACTACTTACTGCCTTTCCTGCTCTGCTCTCAGGGGACAGTAGGCACAGAGTCTGGCTCAACCCAGACAAGTTATTTACTGGCTGCTGTAAAAGGGCAGACACAGGACATCCATCTGTCAGTCTGGAGGCCCATAAAAATGTCCTCTTTGATTTTGGCATGGCTTTTGACCAGTGTAACCTCTGCTGAAAAAAAAAAATGCATCTTCGACATTACAGAAACAAAGGGGTTTATATATTTTTGGAAGCACTACTTACCAGTATTTTCCTCCTCTTTCCTTTTCTTATTTTTCTTTTCCTGTTACAGCTACACCCCCGCCAGTCTCTGGCCTAGACTCCCAGTGCCTTTCGGGGAAAGGCGAAGGGTATCGAGGGAGGATAGCCACCACGGAATCAGGAAATGCCTGCCAACACTGGAACACACAGTTTCCTCACAAACATGGCTGGATTCCTGACAGATATCCCTGCAAGTACGCTGAGCCTCTTCATTCTAGCAAATACGAAAGAACAGTTATTCCCTATCAACCCAGATGCAGAGGCAAGAGGAGGACAGGTTTTGCTCATTTATGTTAAGTTGTAATTCTCACTGTTTGTCAGTGCTCATTACTTCTGTTCAGGTCTTGCTCTTCATTTTTTTCTACCTCCCTGTTTATTCTCATGTATTTTCCTCATTTGTCTCCTCCACATCCCAGAGCAGAGCTATAAGTAGTTCACTACTTTTATGTTAAAAATCCCTTGGCTGTGTTTTGGCACATTTTCAATGCATTACTCTTCTGAAGAGTGATGCTCCAAGGACAACATACTCCAATACATCCTTGTGCTCCAAGGTGAGAGGAACAGGGTTTGCAGAGCATTACCAATGTGCAGGAATAGCTGGGACTGACCTGGCTTATAGCTCTGTAGTTTGATCCTGCAAGTTTTCCTAGGGAGGTGAAGCCCTGTCCACTCTCACAGGGCAGAGAGCAGCGTGCACCAGCGTTCCTGTGTACGTACTTCCAGTCTGTCACATCCAGCCTTGCCTGGTTCTTACTGTGATCTCAAGGATCTCAGTGCCTTGTGTTTTGAAGTCAGCTCTTACTGCTGCATCTTGACCTCAACAGCAAGAGCAGAAAGTGTAAGCATTGGAAAAGTTCTTTCTATGTCTTCAGCATTTGGACTGTGAAGTTGAAGACTATTGATTAGTCCCAAAGAAGTGATGCATGGGTTAATCAATCTCCAAAAAGAATAAATACACCAATGAGTTGAATTCTGCGTGCAGTAGTTGCTAATTGTCATGCACACAACTCTTCTGTATTTCTATGAGTGGTTTAAAGTCAGCATTCCTGTTTCCTGTTTTAAGGGGCTTACAGGAAAACTACTGCAGAAACCCTGATGGAGAGAAGAAGCCTTGGTGCTACACCACCAACAGCAGCATTAGATGGGAATATTGCACAATTCCTCCCTGTGACAGGACAGAACAAGGGATTGATGGTATGAATAGTGGACTGTATTTGAGATAAGGACTTTAAAACAGTGAAAGATTTATTGTTTCATATTGTAAATGTATTAAATCTTTTTTCAGTCACTTTGTCACTCTTAATGTTTGTCTGCCTGGCCTGTTGCAAAATCTGCCAAATATTAAACTTTCAGTGGTTAGGGAAATACAGTGAAGGATGCAAATCATGAGCTGACTCAACAGAAGAATTACAGGATGAAAAATATTTATGTTTTTATATTCCTTTCTTCCCGAAGATAGGCCAATTATAGCAAATTCATTGAAAAATAAAAAGGTTTAAAGAGATGAAAAATTGCTAAATAAAATTAACTCCTATTTTTGGAAGTTAGCCACAAATGAGAGGACAAGAGCTTTCAACATAATTAAAAATCACATTGAAACATTCATTCATTTAAGCACAAAATTAACAAGAAAGTCTTAGCACAATCAAAAGGATAATAGACAGACTGAAGTTTAACATAATGTCTGTTTGAGAAATATCACGGGCAAAATCACCAGTATCTAATCTTTGAGGATTTTGCAAGAGAACTTTCTTATCTTTAATTCTGACCTGTTCACTTATGCCAAAATGAAACTAACTGATGAACCCTTCGCTGAAAAACATCTAACATAAGATGCTAAAACCGTGAAAGTTTTCTCAGTATCTTTGGAAATGCCCTTCTGCTGCAGGTGTGATGACTTCACTGGATGCTGTCTGCATAAACGAGTCTTTCATTTTTGTCATCCTATGTGTTTGAAGCTTTCTTGTGCCTGCTCAGTAAGAACATTAAAATTAGGATGCCAAAGACCAGTTTCTGTTGTTCACCGCAGATGTGCCCGTACAAGTTCCCCTAACAGAGGAGTGCTACCGAGGCAAAGGCCAGAGTTATCGTGGCACAACTTCTGTCACTGCATCAGGAAAGAAGTGCCAGGCCTGGAGCTCCATGTTCCCACACAGGCATATAAAAACCCCGGACAGGTTCCCAGACGCGTACGTTTATCCCAATTTTTCTCTCTCTCTCTGGTAGCAACTACTGCTGGTTGTGTTATCTTTGCACAGCTATGCTTTAAAACACTGCTAGGGAACATAGCCATAAAAGAGAACTTTTCTAAGATACAGAAATGTTTTCTGTCAGTCTCTTTTGTAAGAATCGTGTTTTCTTGTTATCTAAATCCTGAGTAAAATACAGCTGTGTCCCTTACTCTTAAACCTGATCTTCTGCAACCAACACCAGGAGACTTGCAGCCAGAGAAAAGGCATCTGCTGCAATTTGTGTTTTGTTTATGAATTTGAGACTTTTTGTTGTGGCCTTTCTAATGATTTAATCTGGGGAGGACACAGCATTTATGATACATAACGCAGTCAGATACATCATGCTTAGAAATACCAACCAAGTGTTCTTTGCAGTTGGACTTGGGCACCCAGAATTATATACACTGAAATTTCCCCTTGATTTATCTTCTTCAGAGTAACAAAACTGGACCAGGAATGACTGGACCAGTGACAAGCTAATCAAAATCACTAATGTGCCAGTTTTTATTAAGAGCAGGAGAGCAATAGGATTACAGTTACAGGAGCAATTGTGAGGAAATCCATCATGCTTAGTGGATTATAAGCAGGAAGGTTGATAGTTTTCTAATTTTTTGCCCTTTTTATGCTGTCACCCTAAATAATTTGAAATTTTCAGTTGTATTTTGGCATCAAAAAACTGGAACATCCTAGGAGGGGATGATATCTTTCAAAAACATTTTAAAAAATTAAAATCGAGCTGGGAAAATGTGGAATTCATGTGTTCTGTCATATTCGGAGAAAAAGCATTTCAGTTCTTTTTTATTCTGAGACTGTGCTGTGATTCAGGATGGGGAAATGCTGCAACTCTTCAAATTATTGAAAAGATACATTCTACTCCCCCATGCCCTAGCAAGCACAGACACGGGAGTCTTCTCACTGAAGTCAGTAGAAATGGGGTTCTGGGGGTGCAAGATGGGATCAATTGCATAAGCATTTCTTTGCCATTTTTCTGAATATGAGAAGGAACCTTTTGACATTTAAAAAAATTTTGGAAAAGCCTAAGTTCCCCCCAATAGTATGAATTTTCCTCTATATTTATTACTAATTCACACATTCTCATAACTGTGTATGATTACACACACCTACTTGTAAATTAAAATAATTGCCATAAGGGGCAGTTATTTGGGTACTCAGTACACTGAAATATCATAGCCAGAGTATAAGGCAGTAGTTGAATTGTTTCCTTATGCATAAATATATTCAAGACTCCAATGCACATGTGAAATACAACTCTTCACTAGCATCACAACCACAGGTGTGTTTGCTGGTAATAGGATATCTGGCCATAAGTAAAACCAACAATAAATCTATTTATTTGTACATAGTAGATGTACATAGTACATCTTTTTGACAAGATATTCCTATGCTTACTTTCAGTCTTATGCAGCATGACTGTTGATTTTATTTGTGCAGGGATTTGAGGGACAACTATTGTAGAAACCCAGATGGTGACAGCAGCCCATGGTGTTTCACCACTGACCCCAGCACGATATGGGAGTACTGCAGTCTCAAGAGGTGTGATGATCAGACACAAGAGCCTGCACTGAATGCCTCCCCTGGAATGATGGAACAAAACATTGGCCCGTCTTCACCCACCACATCTGGTAACAGCTGGCTATAAGTGTCATCTCCTGTAGTGTCTATGGGTAAAGGAAACAGCAATCCATCAAAATTATTCTTGAGTGTCATGGTTTAACCACAGCCAGAAACTAAGTACCATCAGCTGCTCACTCATTCCCCCATCCCTTCTTTGGTGGGAAGGAGAATTTATAAAAAAGTAAGAATGGTTTAATAACTGAAACAAAATTATGTACAATAGCAATAATAATAATAATAATAATAATAATAATAATAATAATAATAATAATAATTTTAATGAAAACATGAGAGAGAGATAAAACCCAAGGAACAGAAGTGATGCACAATACAATTGCTGAGCAATGCCCAGCCTGTCCCTGAGCAGCAATTAGTGGCTCTGTCCAGTGTATGTAATAAGTATGTTGTTCTATGGGATGGAATGTCCCTGTGGCCAGGCCAGGTCAGCTGTTCTGGCCGTGCTTCTGCCCAGCTTCTTGTGTACCTCCTCATTGGCAGAGAAGGGGAAACTGAAATATCCTTGAGTTAGAGTAAGCACTGCTTAGCAACAATCAAAATATCAGTGTGTTATAATCGTTATTCTGATATTAAACCTAAAACACGGCACTGTACCAGCTACTAAGAAGAAAATTAACTCTATCTAAGCCAAAACCAGGACATTGACTAGGCCTGCAATGTGTTACATCCCTCCTGCAGCTTTCTATACTGCTGCATTTTGCAGCAAGTGCTCTTTAGTTAGTATATCTCTTGTAGCCTATGTCATTTTACAGTGCATTCTGAAGGATGTCTTTTTCATCTAGGTGAGCAAGAGAAAAACAGTCATTTCTAGTATTTCTCTAGCTGGGTGCTAATCAAATATGTGACTGTTATTATTATAAGAATTTTGCTTATGTTGTGCTTTATGTTTTCAGGAGGGTGACCTTAGCTTCTATTGTTCACAGGCAGCTTTGTTTTGCAAAATTAGATAAATGAGGTTTTGGTCTGTCCTGTTTTGTTACTTCCTTAATTAACAGTCCACACTGGTAAAAGTGGTATGACATTTCTTAAAGTATAGTGGAGCTTTGCATGAGTTACTTATTTTGCAAAGGAAGGTGGCAGGGTTTAACCAAAGGCACATTTCCTAAATTGAGTTGTGTGCTCTTCTTACATGCAGCAGAAAAAAAGTACCTGTAGAAATGTCCTTGGAAGCAAGAGTTGCTCTTTCAGTTTAACGGGCTGCTGAAAATATGCTTCTCTCATGAAAGTGCTTACTGATACCAATTTAGCAAAAATCTTGAAGACTTTCCAGAGATTTGCAATATGTTACAGAAAATGTTTAGCCTTAAGTTCCTTGATATGAGTATATAATCACCCTGAATTTATGAATGGAAATGTTAAAAACCATTAATTTTGTGGTGAATTTACTTTGGGAAGCATAGATAACTGTGAGTTAAGAATAATCTAGCTTCAACTATAAGCAGGTTAATGTATATAATTTGGATTTTCAAGGCTCAGAAATAGTTTCAGAAGTGCAGTGTTTTTGCATGAAGCCTAAGAACTGAGGTATACACAGCATTTTTTTTGTAACTCACATAGTCAACCAGAATAGCTGGAAAATTGTGTAAGGTAATATCTTACTCATATTAGCCCAGTGTTGTGAATATCCCACTCACCTGAGCAAAGCCTGTAATATACTGCCTGGACTTAGAGACTGTGGGCAGTGCATTCCTTGATAGAGTCAAAAATCATCAGACACAGGTATTCATATCCTGCTAAGCCTGCATTTTAAGGAACAGCTAAATTATTTTTGTCCAGATCAAGTAGATTGGGGATGTGGAAAATTAGGGAAGTTCCATTTTTGTGTGTGTAATTGACCTCACGGTGATCTGGGGATGTACTCACATCCATGACTGGTGGATCTTCAGACCAAGAGCATGGCCTGGATGCTTAGAGACAAGGGGTTCCCCCCCCACACCCCCCACCCCCCACAATTCTTTTACTCCAGCAGGTCTAATAAAACACTTTCTCTCTCTACAGTCCTTGTGTCAGTCACATTTTAAAGCCTTGGGAGCTACAATATTATTCCTGCCAGTATTTTGCTGTTTGCATGCCTAGTGTCCCCATTATTAGAGAAGTTACTTTAAACTCTCTTTTCCTCCCTAGGCTGAAGCTGGAAGACCTCTGGTCTGCCAAGAGAAGGACATATTTGTCCAATATGGAGTCATGTCTTGGGGACTGGACTGTACCCAGCCATCAAAGCCTGGTTTTGTCCAAATTCCTGGTTTTGTTTCTTGGATCAAGAATGCAGTGGCTTCCCACTGAATCTGGATGCAGACTAATTTTTCTGGAAAGCAGTCACTGTGTCAGAAACAACATTCCAAGTATGGTTTTATGACTGGTTCTAAAAATTATGTAGTAATTCATAGGAATCCTAAATAAATATCACTACTGGCTGAGTGTAAGTAGCTATTGCAAAGCAGTAGCCAAGCTGACCAATTGCTACTGTCTGTCAGAGTATCCATTTTGTACCTGTGTGAGTCAACCATGGTTGCATGTGGCAGCAGCTGAAAGGCTCCTACTTCACCCCTGTTGCACCCTAAATACTTGAATCCAGGAATTAAATTGAAGGTTCCTTTACACTAGTTGGCACAAAGAGAAATCCCAACCAGATACTCTCAAGAGGTGAAAAATCACACAAAAGCTTACTGTCAAAACCATAGAAAATAAAGGGACTTTGGCAAAAGGATTAAATATGACACCATATTGAACATAAAACCACTTATCATAGGATTATTTAGCATTAATTTAGTACTTAGCATTTACTTAGCCCATTTCACCTAGAAACCTTTAAACCTATGAGATCTTACATTACCCACAAAGTTCCATGAAAAGAGAATTAGGATAAGAAAGAGAGAGAGACAGAGAAAGAGAGAAAGACAGAAAGACAGAAAGACAGAAGAGATTTAGAGAAACACATGTAGAGCTACCACCTCCTAGGATTCCTTTGTGGGTGAGATGGGAACTCCAGGAAGGTGGCACAGCCGAGGCCATGTGCTGGCCTTGTGCTCCATCTATTAAGCCTCCATGGGCCTTTCCCCTAAGGAGAGACTTCCAGTCACTTGGCCACTCAGGGGCTGGGTTAGCACAACCCCCCAGTGTCATTGATTGATTGATTGATTGATTGACAGCTCTGCCAGGGCTGGGGGGTCTGGGAGCAGGGCAGGGCACCACCTCACCTAGCAGCACATAAGCAGGCATTCCAAGCACCCCAAAAAATGGCTCAAGACACTAAACTTATCCAGTCTCTGACAACGATCCTGCGTCTCAAGACATCTACCAGGGCCACTGCACTGGGATCTTTCCTCTTTTGGTCTAATCAGGGTACCTTTCCTCTCCTGGTCCCATCTAGCAGGCAGAGTAGAAAGGAAAGAAGAGGAAAGCATATTGGAACTCATATAATGAGCAATTGCTATACCAATAAAACTTAATTAACATCTTTTTATGCAGTTCATTCCCCCCACCATCCCATGAGTCCAAAAATCACAGGATAATCAGGCTCCAGGGGGCAAGTTCATGCAGCAGACTTTCAGCGCCTAAAGAGTCCAGCAGATCATGCATGGTTCCCTGTACTCCTGGAGGCATCACTTTCCTACTTTGAGGTTTAGCATTCTCTAACATTAGATAATTGACACAACTATTTGTGATACTTGTTGGACTTGTGAGCTGAGTTCCAAAACAAGCTTGGCAAATTCAATTTAGGCCACCTTGCCTTTTGGACTCCACAATCTTACATGTCCAGGTATCCCTACAACCCAAAGAAATACACATGTCCCAGATCACCACCCTTATCCTTCCCACCAAGCAGGTTTCAGGGAGATTCCCAGAACCTGTACTGGGGGAGAGAGAAAAGGTCAGTGGACATCATGGGAAACGACACACAGTACAATTCTACTAACTAAAATGATCTGGATTGCCTCAGGGGAGGCAGTCAAAGATAAAATAACACTCATTCATTCCAATCCCTCAGCATATCATTTTCAGGGCCATAATTTCAGACCATAAGCCTGTCTACAGCTGGAAAGAGTCAGGAGCTGGGTTAGCATGGCCTCTAGTGATTGATTGATTGATTGATTGATTGATTGATTGATTGATTGATTGACAGCTCAGCCAGGCTGGGGGTCTGGGGGCAGGGCACTGTCTCACCAGAAGCAAGGCCTGACCCATCCTCAGCCACACACGCACCAGCATTGGTTTGAGACACTCAACTCGTCCAGTCTCTGACAACCACCCCATATCTCAAGACAATAGACCGGAACCACCACACTGGGACCTTTCCTCTCCTGCTCCAATCTTGTAGATAGAGAAGAAAGGAAAGAAGAGGAAAGCATGCTGAAACTCCTGTAAGGGGCAGCTGCTATTCATAAATCTAGTTAATATCCCTTTATCACGTTCATTCCCCCCAGCACCTCTTGAGTCCAAAAATTGCAGGACAATCAGGCTCCGGGGGGTAGTTCATGCCGCAATCTTTCAGCACCCAAGGAGTCAAGCAGATCATCCATGATTTCCAGTGTGTTCTTGGAGGCAACACTTTCCTTCTGTGAAGTTTAACATTATCTAATATTAGATAATTTACACAACTATTCTTGATACTTGAACTTGTAAGCTGGGGGTGGTTCTGAGAGTTTTTTGTCTCGGGCCTGATCTTTAAATTTTGGAATGAATAACAATAATCTGGGAGAAGGCCAATAGGGTATCAGCTCCTTCTTGGGCACTGTTAGAAAGCCCACCACTTCCCATACACTCCCAGTACTTTTATCACATGTTGGAGCAGGGAGGGGGATCAGTTCTACCCCTCCAACAAGGTTAAACATTTCATGCAACAGTATGAAACAGTATGGTCAAAAGACTAGAATCCTTTACCATGTGCTTTCTCTTCAGAAAGCTTTATTTTATTTCCCCAGTGAAACTTTCAAAAAGTCTCTGTCCTTGTAACTTAACTAATTCTGTTGCAGGGTGTGGTATTATCACCTTCAGCTCTGTGGTTTGATATGCTAATTCCTTAACAAAAGGGCAAGGGCAGAGTGTGAGGGTCCAAGGACACATAATTAAAAAATCAATAATGATAAATCAACCGCATGCTAAAAAATTCCTATGTGCTGTTTGAATGAAAATGGCTTGGAGAGTGGCTATGCACATCTAAAATGCTACTCTGCATAGAAGCTTTGACACCCCAAATTGGTCAGTAACCAGTCAAGCTTCACATGGCACCTCAGAGTGAGAGACACTGTGTGGGTAATAATGGCAAAGTGACAATGGTTCATGGCAGAAGGCAGTAATGGTGCCCCTTCACATCCGAAATACTCTCATCCAATGCCATCCATGACACATCCTGGTGGCAATGTAGTTGTTCAAATCCAAACTCGTGTCCTGAAGCCAGGGAAGTCACAGAAGTTGCAGCAGAAAGGACAGCTGGGTATGTGCAGTCCCAGAGTTGCTGCACTGTGCTGGAAGGAGAGGCAGGCAAGCTGCACAGTAGTCAGGGGTTGCAGCACAAAACAACAAAATGGGAGCAAGTTAGCACCAAGAGGTAGTAATCAGCAGCTCTAGTAGCTGGCTGGATAATCAGAGGTAACTGTTCATGTGGAAGAACTTAGTAAACATTTCATTTTGAACCACTGTTGGCTCCCCAAATGTGAAGGTCTTGGGAGTGTTTCACGTGCTTTTTGCCATGGGGACTGGATTCATAAACATCAGTAAATAACTGAAGGCATATCCATGAGTCACTACTTAGGCACATTACAAATTTTTGATTTAACAATATTTTGATTTAAGAAACCCACGGGGTTATTGTGGATTTTATGCAGTGTAAATGCTTCTTTTACTCTGTACTTGCCTGGGAACACAAGCTGTCAACATAAAAAAGCTAGAAAGCTGTGTTTCATTTTTGTTCCTCCTACTCTTGCAGTTCTTTTTTTATAAAGCCTTCCACTAATGTATTTTATTTGGAAGCTTAGAGACAGAACAGTGGAAAAGAATCTTTAGAGGCTTCTGAGAGGCAGAACAAAGTAACAGAAGGATGAATATCAGTCTTTCTTGACTGTAAGCAAATAAAACCCTGGTGAGTGTCTCCCTGCTACTGCTCTGCCACTGGTGGAAGCAAGGAGAATAGTCCTTAGAGAAGTACAATGTTTTTGTTGAAAATGTTAAATGCAAAATACTGAGCACAGTGCATAATATGTCAGTGATTCACCTTCCTCTTTCATGTATGTATTCTTTTTTCCATACTGTTCTTCTGCTCACTTTCCCCCCACCCAATACTCCTTAGGCTTTGAACTCTCATTTGCCCAAGCTGTTTGACCAAAAGGTCAAATTCCTATGAAGGAGAAGACTTTATCCAGGGCTATTTTGCCAACCACAAGGTAAATGAAATCTAAGTGCCTGAACTAAAACATAGCACTGATTTCCGCTGAGAATTAAAAACTGAACTTTTCCTTTATGTTTTGGCTGCTGCAAATCATGGGTGCACCTGGAACACAGCCAAGTGATACACAGGTTGCAGGGACACTCAGGACGTAAGCTCATCCCAACATCTGCTTAGAACAGGTTCAGGTATGACAGATTGCTCAGTGCCTTGTTCCTGTCAAATTTGGAATGCTCCCAAGGGTGAAAATCCCACATCCTCTCTGGAGCCCTGTCCCAGCGTCTGAATACCTCAGTGGAGGAGTAATTTCTCCTCATATCTAACCTTAACTTCTCTTGTTACAATTCGTGTCCTTGCATTTTGTCCTTCACCTGCTGCTCCTCCAGGATGACTCTGGGTCCATTTTCCCTCAGCTTTTCACTGGTTAACTGCAGACAGCAAGAAGATCCCACCCTTTACTCTTTCCTCTCTAGAATGAAGATACTTCTTCACCTTCCTGATATACCACATGGCCCAGCCAGCAGCTTGGTGGCCCGGCACCTCCAAGGCTGGGCCCACTCCAGTCTGTTTTCTACCAGCAAGGCCAGAAGTGCTTGTGGCAATCCAGATGTGGTCTCATGAGCACTGGAGAGAGTGAAGAATCCCTTCAGAACCTCAGACTGCTGGCTGAAGTTCCTGCTGTAGGGTTTTGTATGGGCTGTATAACGCAGCTGGCCCTTGCTGCAAGGACGCGGTGGTGTCACAGCCTGAGCCGAGGACCTCGGGCCAGCCTCTGCAGCGCTGCTTTCTGTACATTTGGCACGCAGTCTGCGCACAGGGCTACTCCTGCTGCATGCAGGACTTTGCCTCTGTCGAGCCCAGTTTGCAGCCGCACACTCAGGCAATAGGTGGCACTGATGGACGGTGTAGTTTGCGCTGTCCCCGAGAAAACGTCACTGCGGAAGAGAAAGCCGGGGAGGAGAAACTGAGATTGTGTCCTCACTCGGAGCAGCGGCCAGGCAAGGACGAGCAGGCATGTGGCGGGACATCCTTCCAAACGCACGGTGAGATCTCCTCGGCACGGGGAAGAGGGACTCCAGACTGGGCTCCCTGGGGTTCGAGGGGGGAGAAAGCCCCGGGAGGGTCACCAGGTCGTCGGAGAGTGGGAGCAGGCAGCTGAGTTCTCCTGAGCATGAGTACGGAGGAGGTGTCGATCGACGGAGCCTTGTTTTGTGTCGCTCAGAGAGCTGCTTCTGCGACAGGCTTGCTTTGTTAGCAGGGCAGGGTTTGTGCTACTGCCTTGATAAGTGGTTTCACACCTCTGCGCACCGACCTCCGGGAGGTAAGTGCAGGGGGATATTCCTACCTGTTGAGTAAGCTATTTGTTCTTAGGAGCCCTGTTCTACCATGTCTGGAAGTGATTTAAGGAAAAAAAATCACACATAGGCTGTCTCAGCAAGTGTTACCAAATTGCCTTGGAGGCTACTGGGATATCCAATACAGGCTCCAGGTTCTGCGCTTCAGACAGCAGAGGGAAACAATTCCAGGTGATAACAAACACCCAGTGGACTTGGTTTTGCATGTATTAGCAAGTCTTCTTCTTTTTTTGGCATTTGTTTTGGCTCGTTCTCTCAAAGTACTATAATTATTATACCAAAGAACTCCCTAATGTAGCTGTGTTCCACAAGGCAGAGTAACAAGCCTTGTTTCTATTGTTACTAGATTTTAGATTGTGCTTTTGTACCAGAATCTACTAGGCTTAAAGGGAATCAAAGAGGATACTCTCTTTCTAGCAGGCAGGGGAGACCTAAAGGCTTGATATCCAGTCAGGAGTAGCTAGAAGTGGCAAAGGTACAGCAGCTCATTAAACTCTGAACAGGGAAGGGTCCCACAAGCCTGCTGGTGCCAGCCTGCGGCACGATCAGCACCACATGGCTGGCAGCAGAATAACCCTGGAGCCCGGAATTGTCCTGCTGAGGCTGTGCACCTATTGCAACACAGCAGTCAAAGTAAACGATTTTCTTGGCTGAAGTTACACAGCTGCTCACAGGATGAAACACTGCAAGAACACCTATGCAGTTGTTTAGCGCCTTTTATCCAAGTTGTGTTGAAGGAGGGAATATTATGGCAACAAATTATCTAGGTAAAGCACGGCCCGGAAACACTGTCTCTTTGTACAGAGGCAGTGTTTTGTGAGCCCCTCTCTGCCCATCCTATCCAAAGAGTAGGAAAAATAATGGCAGATGTCGCCAGTGGCTAAACAGCTTGTGATCACATCCCTGGGCAATGAGTGGTGCTGGCAGGGAACATTCTTTGCACCATCCACAAGGGCTGGAATGGGACAACACTATCAGATTGTAAGGATCTTTCTGTTTTTTCCCGTTTTGTAGGGAGAGCATCTTGTCCCAGATCAGGTGAGTGAAAGAGCTGTTCTGTGCTGCAGTCTCCTCTTTTGGTTAGTGCCCTGACTGGGGCACAGCATCATCCCTTCTGTACTCTGAATGACAACAGCAACAAAATCTTCACTCACAGCCCCCTTGCAGCCCCCTGCAGGAGCCCCAGACACCTCTACTAATCCTCGAGGGAAGCTGGAGAACTTGAAACACAAGTCAGAGGGATGGGAAGGTACACTACATTTAGGACTGCATGTCTGTCAACTCCAGCTCTGGTAACTTGGTTCCCATACCTCAAGTCTGGGACCTTGCTGTTTAGAACAGAAACAGCAGCACCAGCAGACACTCTTTAGTTGACAGCTATCAGGGAGAGCCAGGATAGCCCTAAGAGGTGACTCAATCTGTCGGGGAGCTGTGTATGAAGCACTGGCAAGAGGAGCATGTTCAGCACATCCAGCTCTCTTCAGCAGCTGAAGACTTTTGTCTCTCCTCCTGCTCCTCAGCCCACTCTGCCCATGCAGTTTTTATTCCTGGACAAGTCCAGCTGCTACTGTCTCATTCACTGCAGTATCTGCCTCAAAGTAGATTGGCCCATATCCTATTGAACTTTGTCCCCCTGGGCATCCTGGTTCACAAGAAAAGGGACAAGGAAGACTTGTGGTCAGCAAGTCCTGATCAGCAAGGACTTGAGACCCCTAAGAAGCCTTGGTAAATAGAACCCTGCCCCAAATCATACCTGTGATCTTCAAAAATAACAGAAATGTCCCTGCTGACTGCCTGGGATTTGTAGGCATTTGTCCCTGCTCAGTCCCAATGGATGTGCAAATAAGTCTATGCAAACAGCTTAAGTCCCTTTGACACTGCTGTTGTTGAACACAAGCAATTTTGTGCCTCCCCAGGTCTTTTGAATGTTCTCAGAAGAATGCAGTCCTGGTCCCTGCAGCTGCTCTGGGGGTTGGAGGGGTGCTGCTTTACTGGCTCAGATCTGGACGCAAGATCAAGACTATTGACATGGGAGATGGCTGGTGGGGCTCAGGTGAAAGACCCTTCAAAGGGAAAGAAGATGCAAGCATCCGTCCCTTCAAGATTGAAACATCTGACAAAGAAATCGAGGTACTGCTGGCTGGGGGGTAAGGAGGGGCAGAAAGCTGCAAGGGGGAGGCAGTCCATCACCCACCTCACTGCTCCAAGGTGATGCCTTGGGGGTGACAGCAGGGCATATCCGTGTGCCAGGGCAGCTTCCCAGCTCCATTAGATGATGCTCTGGCTCACCATTCTTTACGAAGGGGATTTGAGCTCTGGTCCATTGCAATGTCCTCTAAAGACTTTCTGAGACAACAGCCCCTCTGTGCAAGCTGGGGCTTCTCCTGCAGAAAGGCCACGCCTTGAGCAGCAGACTTTGACAGTGGGTCTGGATGGTGGAGCAGGGCAGGAGGACATTGGGACAGCAGTGGCACCAGTAGGGCAGGATTAAGGGGCTTCCACAGAGGAAAGGGCTGTAAGGCTGAAGGGGGACGTCATCTTGACTGAGCCATAGCTCCTCCATCCCTGCATGCATGTCTCTAATTATATGACCAAGTAGCAGCCAGCAGCTCAAGGTGAGATTCTTATTCTCCCAGCCAGCAGTGCTGCCAAGCTCCTAGTGCCAAAAACCCTGAAGTGAGTTAGCAGCAAGCCAAGAGTAGGACCCAGTACTCCTGGGTGCCCGTGGGGAACTTGTAACCGGTAGAAAATTGTATCCCCCATATAAACAATTCAGGCAGTCATGTAGAGTATGGCACTTCTTCAGGAGGGCTTGTGGTGTCCCAGAGAGCAATACAAAAGCCAGCAGAGCCAGGAGAGCCTATCTGTGCCTGCCCTGGCATAGGGCACATGCCAGCAGCTGGCCAGCCTGGCAAGAAGGGCTCCCTTCCGCAGGATCTGCACCGGCGCCTGGATCAGTTCCGCTTCACACCACACGTGGAAGGAGCTGCCTTCCACTACGGCTTCAACTCCAGCTACCTGCGGAAGGTGGTGGCCTACTGGAGGAATCAGTTTGACTGGCGCAAGCAAGTGGAAGAGCTGAACAAATACCCCCACTTCCACACCACCATTGAAGGTGAGGGGGCCTCTGTGGCTTGAACAGGTCTCACTCGGAAATGCACAGCGAGAAGGGGGAGTTGAAAGAAGTGACAATATTTGAGATAACCTATGCATAACAGGTTAGTGATACGAGTAAAATATTACTAGTGGAGGCTCTATTATTAATAACCTTATAGGGATTAAAACCACTACACAGTAGCAATAAGATTAGGTCAGCTTCAAGATGGGCTTCTGAACCCAGGCTAACTAACAATGAGGTGCTCTTCAGCGATTGCCTTGAAGCCACCTTTGAAAACTGCGAAATTTAGCGAGACTGAGGCTGGAATATCCCTCCCTACCACCCAGTAGTTTAGCCAGGTGATCTTAGCCAGACTTTGCAAAAATGGTCTCTAGATCAGGGTAGACAGACTTTACATAATTGATCTCTATGTTAGACTTCTATCATGCCCTTTTTCAAGTTTCTCTTTTAACTACTGTAATGTTTTTCCATGTATCTTACCCACATTATGCTATTCGTTCAAGTGCAGCTCTACTTATATACTCTGAGACCATTTTCTCAGGAGATGGATGCTAATCTCCAGTGACCCCAATATCTGTGGCTGGCGTCACCATTTCTGTCTGTATGTAAAAGACAACCGATACTATGCCAGGCATCCCCTTTCAGCCAGGCATCTTCTTGCAATGGGCTGATTGTGGAACTTCTGCTCCAGATGCTAATTACAGTTTTGCCATCCTCCTCCTACAGAATGCAGAGCACAAACTGTGGTCCCAGAGCTTTAATTTTTCTTCCCTTGGATGTGTGGCAGGGATTGATATCCATTTTATCCATGTGAAGCCATCCTATGTTCCTCATGGTCAAGCTGTTCAACCTCTGCTGATGGTCCATGGCTGGCCCGGCTCCTTCTATGAGTTCTACAAGATCATCCCTCTGCTCACGGAGCCAGCCAAGCATGGCCTGAATGAGGGTGATGTGGTGTTTGAGGTCATCTGCCCCTCCATCCCAGGATATGGCTTCTCAGAGGCCCCTCACCAGAAAGGTAAGCAATGAAAAGGCTCTGTTAGAATTGCAGTTTTCAGAATAACACCTCAACCATCCCTGGCAGCCCTTGGCACTGCAGTTTGTGAGTGCAGATGCCTGGCTCTCCACTAAGGCCCATGTGGCTGAGGCTCTGGGGTTGGCCATGGAGATTTGCAATGCAACAGTAACTGGAAGTCAGGTCTGATTTCACTTTCCACTGAATTTCTTTCATCTTGTGTTCACTTTCTTTCCGAGGACTGAGGCAGAGCAACACTGCACACTGTTCCTTCCCACAGCTCCACACACATGTGCCTCAGTCAGGTCAGTCTTTGGCCACGGGAGGAACAGTAGGACAAACAGGTCTCTTGTGTTTCTCTTTACCCACAGAGTTTGACTCCGTAGCAACTGCTCGGATATTTCATAAGCTGATGAACAGATTGGGCTTCAAGAAATACTACCTACAGGGAGGAGATTGGGGATCTCGTATTACCACAAACATGGCCCAGATGCTGCCACAGTAAGTAGCAAAGGAAATCAGTGCAGAAAAGCTGCCTCCAGTTCCTACCCTACCTTCTGGCTCCATAATCCTACCTTCTGTTTGCACTGCTTCTCATCCCCTTCTGCTTTGTTTCCTTCAGGGACAACCCCATCTGCATATTCAATTGCATTCATATGCTTTGTATTGAATTTTTTTTTTAAATCAAAATGATGAACCTGAAGGGCTTTGTGTATTTGATTCAGTCTAGTGTTTATCCCACAGCTGCAGTCAGACTTGTTTTCTAGAAAACTTGGAGACAGAAAATTGGTTGATTTAACCCTCTGTTCCTTAACTTACTTTTAGATCTGTGAAAGGGCTTCATCTGAACCTTGTTTTCATCGCCACACAAGGTGTGGGAATGTTGATTCGAACAATGCTTGGGGCTTATGTACCATGGCTTGTAGGCTTCAGTAGGGAAGACGCTCGACGTTTCTACCCTTTCATGCAGAAGAACGTATACGATGTCCTGCGTGAGTCTGGATACTTACACATCCAAGCCACCAAACCAGACACTGCAGGTAATGTACCTTCTCTGTATCCCTGTGAACATGGCACACTAATCACTCGTGGTACGTGAAAACAAAGGCCAGCCAAATTTGAGAAGCAA
The DNA here is from genome assembly GCA_013398275.1 of Promerops cafer. Classification (NCBI taxonomy): domain Eukaryota; kingdom Metazoa; phylum Chordata; class Aves; order Passeriformes; family Nectariniidae; genus Promerops; species Promerops cafer. The sequence goes on along the minus strand of VZSE01014033.1, from coordinate 1,054,426 downwards.
TGAGTTCTGGTGACTTGAGTACAAGACTCATGTGGGCAATGAGTTCATGGGGACAAGAACTGTATTAAAATGATGTTAAAAGAAACCACTCAAAAAAAGATGGAGATTTCAAGTATAACTTTTCAAGGTCTTTTAAATAGCATGCCACTCTTCTTGAAAATGAACCCCTTTCCATAGAGTCTCTCACAAGTAAAACACAGGGTTCTGTAATTGAAGCTTTGAGAAGTAAATGGAACTGAAAACAAGAAAAATATCACAAGCTAGGAGGTGCAATGTGAAAGCTGCAAAAAGGCAGACAAAGCTCAAACACCTGAAAAGCCAGAATGTTGATGTCCCGGGGCCAGTGGATAAGGACTATGAAGAAAGATATGGCCATTTCATAGTGCTTAAAGGAACTCTTTGCATCAGTCCCCACTAGAGAGGATTCTGGGGTATTGCTTTATTGAAATAATCCCTCATCAGGAAAGACAGCAGAGCTGTCTCAGGCTGCTGTCAGATTTGGAGACCAGAGAACAAACAGCCCCCCATCCCAGCAATTCACAAAAGGAGAAGAGGAAGAAGCTCAAACTGGAATGTCAATGAATGCCTAGACCATTGCTTGAAGTGATCGCAAACCCAAAGAAATAAAAGGAGATAGACAATATAGCAGGTGGGAGGGAGTTGTGGTGGTGGTGGTGTTTCTGGCTGCGTGGGTGGTTTTAAGGGCCAAAAAGTGAAGGTATCCACAGAAAAATGAAGATTAGTATGTCTAGTCTCTGATCAGGAATCTGTCAGAATTGTTTAAACAAGGAGAATTGATTTACAGGGAATAATATCACAGGAAAATCATGCTTCAAGAATCAGAGCTCTGGCAGAATCAAACAGCTGTAGATCCACTAACAGAACTTACATAATTTCCAAAAATATTTTGTTAAGACTCCTTCCCTAGCATTCTTAAGAAAAGGATTAAAACTCGTCAACATGAGAATCCAAGCACAGGAATAAATCCTCAAGTTCCAGGGGAGGAAAAGAATCACAAAAATCTGTGCTGACACCTATACCCTTCAACAAGATCCTAACTTCTCTATGAATAAAAGTTAATAATTCAATATAAAATTTACAGCTATCCAAGCTTTGGTTTATAAGTGACTGGTTGATAAAACCAGCCAATAAAAACTGATATCAACAAAGTTCAAAGTAGTTTAAATGGAGGAAGAAAATCATAGTGGGTTCAAGTTTGGCTGCTGCCATATGAGAGAATCCATGAGTCAAGTGTAGCACTCTCAAAAATCAGTTGGATCAAAGATTAAGGCAATTTTGCAAACTCTAAAAAAAAAATGAAAAGCAAAAACACAGAATCCATTATATTCATGATATTCTGAATCTGTGGCATTCCTGTTAGCCCTGTTTCGTAAATATATTTTAGAATCAGAAGAATACATCCCACCCTAAGCAGGACAGTGCTCCCAAATATTTTATCTGAAATTTCTTTTCAGAGTGTCATCTCTTTATATCTGAATTTGCTTCTTCTGCCACACATCACCAAGAAGCCAATGGGACTTCCTTAACTCTCAGCTTCTTTTGTATAGGAATTATTTGAATTTGTAGTGCCCTGTTACAACCAGAATTCCTTTGCAGGGAATTTGTTGCAAATAAAGTACTATAAGGGATAAATAAATACAGACTCTACTGAATTCTCTAAAAAAATTCTGAACACTACATGAAAGTCTAGTTTAACTTGCACTGACGTATTGCAATGCCAGGCAACTGCAACAGCTCTTCTCCTCAATTAGGTTGTGGACTGAATGACTCCCCGGTGGGGCTTGCTGCATATATCATGGAGAAATTCTCAACCTGGACAGACAAATCATTTCTGCATAAAGATGATGGAGGCTTGGAAAGGTAAGATGTTCAGTAATGATGTTATTCCTTGAGAAGTCTCATTAAAATAACGACTGGTGGGAACTAATATGAGGATACAGGTAAAATACTGGCATGCCAAAGCTGAAATTTAAGGAAGAAAGGCTGACGTGACAAGCCGACTGCCTGCACACTACTGCTTCAGGACCAGGTGGTTTTGCTGTGGACACATAGGTACAAATTAATTTGCTGCTTGAAAATAAGTGGAGATTAAGAGGGACAGCAGTCCTTCAGGGCATGAGCCTAGTACAGAGCACTGAGGAACAGCTTCCAATTAAATTTCTTCCTCTCTCTCTCAACAGCAAATACTCTCTTGATGAGCTTTTGACCAATGTGATGATTTACTGGGTGACATCCTCCATTGTGTCCTCAATGCGATACTACAAGGAAAACTTCTCCAAGGACCCTACTCTAACTGCTCATGAGAGGTAATTATGTGGCAAGTTGCAAGGCAGATTTGCAAATGAGGTTGAAACATTTGCCTGTATCAACAGTTAGATCACTTACAACAGCAAATTTAATCAGTTCCAAGAAAAATAAAAGTTCAAATTCGTACTTGCTTTTGATAAATATAGTCAAGGGTCACTTTTCTTTTGAACCTATAATGCACACAAGGTAGCTTGCAGCCAAGACAATGCAAAAGACTTATCAAAGCACCAAGCACAGTCTTGTGCTCAAAATACAAGTCTATATTCTTATTCACCAAACAAATGTGACTTGTAGCCCAGTTCAGTAAAAACAAAACAGAAGATCATGGGCACATCTAAGAGAGAAGTTTAAATTAGGAAGGCTATTGCTTGCTGGAGGATAAGCTAAGAACTACAAGAGTTAAGCACAAACCTGGGGTAGCAATTTGGAGAGCAGTACTTGAAACCCCAGTACCTCGGGACAGCTGGTACATTAAGATGGTTCTAACAGAGGCTGACCACAAAACGTTGCTGAGCAGACTTCTCCAAGTAACTGACCATCTAAACATGTGGGGCACTCTTTTTCTTTGTGGACTGAACCAGCCCACCTTTCCTCTTCAGAAAGTCATTTGTTATGCATTTGGTACCAAATTCTAAAGCAAACAGGAGCTGGCTCATTTCTCAAAGACGCGTGGTATCTTGTCACGTAGCACAACACCGCAGCTTACAAAAGTTAAACTCAAAGATGGGAAACATTTCAAGATCAACCTGTATGCAAGGTTGGCTCTACTGTACACTTCTACAGGTATTACCTTAAACTCAATGATACCTAAGTAGAAATGAAGCTCCTCAGTGGAGTGCAGACCACAAGGTGCACTGCACAAAGTGGGGAATCAGTCTCCAGCTGAACATGTTACCAGAGACAGAGGTTCTTATAGACTTCCCCCAGGACTTGTTTCAACAATGCAATTAACTTATGTCTTCTAGGGTTGGCGTGTATGTTCCCACAGGGATTGCAGCTTTTCCTCAGGAGATTGTACATACACCACGTGTCTGGGCAAAGAATGTCTACAAGAACATCATCACTTACTCTTACATGCCACGTGGAGGGCATTTTGCTGCCTTTGAGGAGCCAAAGCTTCTGGCACAAGACATCATGCAGTTTGTCCAAAAAGTGGAACAGCTGTGAGCCTGCAGTTGAAATACATGCATAGAACGGAAGCAAGTTGTTCTACCAGTGGCAAAACCTTTAGCTTGGGTTTGTTTAATCCCTCAAAATAATCACATATAGAAACCAGCTTTTTATTTTGATAATTACAGTACTGATTTTTAAAATCAAGTTCTAAATGTTTTCATAAGAAAAAAATAACAAACCAAAAAACCCAAAAAGCATCTTGTGTTCTTTCATTCCTAGCACCATATCATTGCTGCATTCATAGTTCAAGTATAACAGAATTTGTAAACAGTTTATTGCAGTAACATTGCACTCATCTGAGGAAGAGAGGTAAAAGGAACTGGTCAAGGCTTCTGTTTAAAAGCTTCTTTAAACACTTGGGCACCTGCATTTTTAACACATGTTATGAGCAGCTTTGATGGTTGTGTAAAGGGTTTTGATCTCCTGAGCACAAACGCTCCTACATTCAAGTTATATTTCCTTCAAGAGACCTGAGATTTCATATTCAAGTGGGCAGCTGCACCTAAGGCAGCTTTCTTCACTCAAAGATTTTCCCCTAGAATAAGAAGCAGCTATTTCCCTTAAGAAGCAGCTATTGCACATGGTAAACAGATACTAATGGATAATACAGCAGAGAGAGCACTCTAGTGTTCTCCAAGCTCAAAAATATCAAATTAAGTTCCTACTACTTCTATCATCTCATTCCATTCCAAAAGGTCAGAGTTAAAATATGCACCAGGAGGGACACTTCAACCCTTACCCTCTTCACAAAGGATTTTTACCACCCCATTGTGCATTTTTGACTAGTAACAAGTACCCTCACTACCAGTAGGTTCACATTTCTCTTCAAATGGGATGGAGTTATCTGAGGCTACTGCACATTACAGCGCAGATAATTGACCAGCTGACTGAAGACACTCCAGCAGATACCTAGTTCTAACTCACTGCTCTCAGGGCTTCTCTCCCTGTCCTGTTCTGCAGCAGACATCAGCCCAGAAGAACAGGCTGAAGTTCTGATTCTAAGAACAGGAACAGGACTAAGAACAGGAATTTGGCAGGTAAAGATAGTGCTAAACTTGATCGCATTCTCCTGACTTCTACGCATTTCAAAAATGCTGAAGTTTCTTCCTCAAATGAGACTAATCTTCCATTATTGGGGCAACACTCCTAACTTCCTCTGAAGAGGCCTAGCAAAGAAACTGCTTAGTTTTAATCTTATAGCTAAACAATTGTTGGGGCTGTTAGGCAAAGATTAGTAAAAAAAAAAAATTGCTTATTGCTACCATGCCTCCATTGTACCCATATCTTTCAATCTCCAAGACAGCACTAGCTACAAGATTTTTCAGTTGCTGAAAAGTCTCACTTCGGAACATTGAGGAACAGAAAGTGAGCTATGGGGAAGTGTAATTTTATCAAGTAGATGGGCAAGCACTCGAGTAGTTAAGTGGGGCGCATGCCACGGCAGCTGAGGCAGTGTCGGGAGCTGCGGCTGTTGCTTGCAGGGTCGCCAGGGGGCCCCTGGAAGCGGCTGTGCCCATCTCCACGGCAGCCCTGGCAGCTCCAGCCCTTTGCAGAGGAACTGCCTTCATCCTGCCCCATTCTTTACTAGCTGGAAATAAATCCCTCTTTGGCAACAATATTACCTCTGTGTCTCTCTCCGGTTTTCCCCTCTGGTTTTCTTGCTATGGAGAGCCTTTTAAGGACTGCAGAAGGTTTTCCTCCCAGAGAGTTATTTTGCAGGAAGTAACTTCACCTAGGATAGCCTATGGGTAACATGGCAAAGGCAGGGTCAGAAAATGGTCATATTAAAATTCAGGAGGGGATTGTATATATTCAGCATTTACCAGTTCAGCAAGCACACAGCAGGGGAGTTTTACTCCCAACACATTAATTCATTCCGTGTCACAGATCAAGTCCCTAAAGAATCACTGGATCTGTGTGCAACTGTGCCTTAAAGTGGATTTGCCTTCAACAGCAGCTCAGGAAATAAGGACAATAGATGAGCACAGCAAGCTACAGGAAAGCAGTAGACACCATGAAGAAAAAAAAAATTCAGATAGACATGGTTCAAAAATACATGGTTACATTTGCTAAAATTAACACCTAAAGAAAAAAAAGTAATCAATATTCCAATTTCTACAGAAACCATTCATTCACTAAAGCCTTTGAGGGTCACTGGTGCTTGAAACCAGACATAGTCCTCCCAAGCAGGTGCCTTTTGCTGTGGAGGTGAGGCACTAACATGGAGGTCTCCATCACAGGAGACCTTAACAGTCAGCTTCCTCCCTCGGGTCGGCACTTGGTAGTTGAGCTTGGGCCGGAACCACTCAACACCACAGTCACGGTGTCCCTGGACCAGGACAAGTGTGCCTGTGACAGGGAGAGCCTTAAGTTCACTGAAGACATCAGCAACAAACAGGCGGTGAAAGAGCTGGCGAACACAGGGCGCAGTCTGGAGGCTCTCTTCCGCAGTGCCCTCGCAGAACCCTTCCAAGTTCAGCTCATAGAGCTCCTTGGGGTTCATGACATTGCCTCCAAGTAGGAAAAGAACCCGAGGAACCAGCGTCAGACTAAACATGACTTCGAGGTGCTGGAACAATCCCTCCAGCTCCATCAGCAGCTGCTGGCACTTTCTGCTTGCCAGGCCCAGAGAGAGTGGCTTGCCAATTCCATCTCCTTCCTGGAAAACATAAATTCAGATTAGTATATTTAGTTATGAACACGTATTTGTTCTAATATACTCTGCAGAAAGCATGGCCCATCCCAGAGAGTCAAGGAACAAGAGGTTTGTGTTCATTTGAGAGCTACAGGTACCCACATCGGGAAGATGCACATCTCTCCACACCACGAGATGCAAGAGGAACTCAAAAGCACACTCCATAGCTACTCAGTTTGAATCTGAATCACACTACTGATTCCAATAGGAATTAGAAGCCCATCTTTCAAAGATCAGCCATCACTCTGAAATCACTTAATAGTTTTTTTTTTTTTTTTTTTTTGTTTTTTTTTTGCTTAGAGGTAACAAACAAAGCAGTGACATGCTTTGAGCGGAATGCAGGAAGCAATCAATTAAGAGCAATTTGTCGATACCTTCAGCAGCCTGAAGCAAACGTTGCCTTTGCCTCGTTTTTAAAAGAGAAGGTAACATTTAGGGATGCAGCCACAACAAGCGCTCTACTTTAAAAGCGGCGACACGTTGCTGTGCGAGTCACCGAGAGAGAACAGGAGCTCGCAAACAAAACTCAAACGCCACGGCCCCGCTAATCCCCCGGCCCAGGGGCCGCCTCCGAGCACGGGGCCGACCCCGCGGCTGCCGCCCCTCACCTGGGCCGCCCGCCGGCAGAAGTAGGCGAGCTGCTCGTAGGGCAGCGGGAGCTGGTTCCGCTGGTGCAGGACGTGCTTCAGGAGCTCGCAGGCGAACCTGTAGCCGCTGCCCCGGCACACAGCTCCCGGGAACGCCACGGCCACCGCGGGGCTGCCCAGCACCGACGTGTCCCCCGGGGGTCTCATCCCGCCGCCGCCACGATCCAGGCCCGCCAGAGCCTGGGAACGAGGAACCAGCGCCGCACCCCCCCAACGGCCGCCGCAGGTTTAAATGCCGCCGCCGCCGCGGAGCCTCACGGGAGTGGCGCACGGGCCGCGCCGCGCGCCCTCCAGCGGCGACAGCGGCGGACACGCCGCGATTGGTGGGCGTGGTAGGAGGCGGGGTCTCCGTGTAGCCCCGCCCCCTTCGCTCCCGATCCCGATCCCGTGCCGGGGCCGCCCGGCTGAGGCCGTGCCGGGAGCTACGGCTGCTTCTTGCAGGGCTATCCGGGGAGGGCCGCAGGAAGCGGCTCCGCCGTCCTCCGCCCCGCTCCCGGCAGCCCTGGCGGCTCCGGTGTCTTTCGGAGGAGGTGCCTTCGCGCTGCCGCGGGGAGGCGGAGGCGGGGAGCGTGCAGGGAGTGCCGTGTTTGGAAACATTGCGCCCGCCGCCCCATTGGGTGCCGCCTCCAGCACACGGCGAGTGGAGGGCGGGACGGCGAGAGAAGCCGCTCTGAGGCTGCTTTACAGGGACAGCCGCCACCTATGCAGAGCGCCACGGAGGGTGTCAGTTGTACACGAACAGTGATCCAGCGTCGCCCTCCCCAGGGCATGCGGCGGTGAAAGAGAAGGCGCAGTGGCCGTGGAACTGGAGACTGGGAATACACTTAGTGAGGGGATGCGGAGCACGGCTAGAGGATCTTTTGCTGTTCCGGCCGCCCCCCTCCGTTAGATCTTAATGTGTCCTTTCGGATAGCTCTGTATCGGGCTGCTGCCTCTGTGTAGTCATGAGGTACCTCCAATGCCAAACAGCTTCGCAAGTGCTCCAGTTTCCCGAAGCCAGTCTGACTGATCGCTGGATGTCAATAACCAGGGAACGCGGGGCTGTGAACTGCCAAAGGGGTAACCCATGGGCGTCCGCAGGTCCCAGCGAGAGGGGCCCGGAGAGCGGCGGCATCCCGCGCGTTGTCTGCCGCGGCCGACAGGCGGCGCCCTCTCCCGTGGACTCCAACTCCCATCAGCCCCCGCGGATGGAACCCGTACGGGAGCGAGCAGGTCGCGCCGTGGGGCACGCCGGGAGGTGTAGTTTCGAGCGCGCGGCGCGCGGTGCGATCTCGGCGTTGTAGGCGGGCGGGACTCGCTTTCCCGGGGCGCCGCGCGGCGGTCGGTGACGCCGGGGCCGGAGCCGGGCCGGCGGGGCCGGACGG